>CM024517.1:25642773-25961257 GCA_014182375.1 Eucalyptus virginea | reverse complement strand
ATTGATCTGTCTTATTCTTCCAAGACAAAAGTGGCTATTGAGGCCTTACTGAAAGAAGACAAGAAGCTAAGGGAAGAAAGGAAGAATGGTAAAAAGGAAGAGAAACCTTTAGGAGAACTTTAGGAGAACTTTTTGTATTCTATTCCATTCTTTTACTATGTACAAAGTTATATAAATATAGTACAAGAGGTGTACAAAAGAAAGGAAAATATATTCAATGAATCAAATCTAATATTTGATTAATCCAATCTAATCTTGGATTGATTTAATGAATCAATTTTAATCTGAAATGATTTCATCCAGCTTGAGCATATCTTCCAACACTCCCCCTCAAGCGAGTGGCTTGTAAATGTCTAAGATGCCTAACTTGCTCAATAGATATGTGTGTTGTCTTTAACAAAGAGGTTTGGTGAATACATCTGCAGGTTATCTTGTGGTCCCAATTCCTCTTGTTTTGATCAATCCTTCTTGAATCTTGTCTCGAGTGAAATGACAATCCACTTATATGTATTTTGTTCTTTCATGCACTACGGGATTTGTTACAAGTTTGAGGGGCACATCATAGTTGCAAAATAATTTTGTTGGTCCCTTCACTTGTATCCCAAGGTCTTGAGGTAAGCCTCATATCCAAATTATCTAGCAAGTAGTCTTTGCCATGGCTTGGTATTCCGCTTTGGCCAAGGATAGTGAGAAAATTGTTTATTATTTTTTTTTTTGTCTTCCATGAAAGTAGAGATTCTCCTAGTTTAATGAAGAAATCAGTGATAAATCTTTGACTTATGGGACAAGTTGCATGGTTTGCATCACAATAGGCCGTCATCTTCGTGTTACATTTTATGGAGAGAAGAATCCCAAGTCCTGGGCATTTTTTCAAATATTTTACGACCTTCAGAGCAGCATTCATATGACATTGTTCTGGATTGTGCATAAATTGGCTCAATGTCTATACTGCATAACTTATATTAGCCCTAGTCATAGTCAAGTATATGAGTTTCCAACGAGCTTTTGATAACTTGACGGATCTCTAAGTATAGGATCTTCATTTTGAGATGATCCCGTATCATGCTCTACCATAGTTAATTTGATGGTTTGCTTGATTGGAATAACATCCGATTTGCATCCTAATAGTCTCGTTTTTGATATAATTTCCAGTATAAATTTCCGCTGGCTGAGAGAGATTCCTTGGCTGGATCGAGCGATCTCAATCCCAAGAAAATACTTCGGTGATCCTAAGTCCTTATATGGAATGTGGAATTCAAATACTCCTTAAGGCTCTCCATGATAGTTTTGTTGTTCCCCATAATGAGAATGTCATCAACATATATCATCAAGTAAATAGATGGCATACTTTCTGTCCACGTGAGTAGGGCATAATCATATATAGATTGCTTGAAACCTCATGCTGTGAGAGCATGGGCAAACTTAGCATACCACTACCTGGATGCTTGTTTGAGACCAAACAGGGATTTGCGGAGACGACATAGTCTATTCTCCTCCCGTCTCCGTAAAAACTGAGGAATATCCATATAAATTTCTTCATCCAGGTCCCTATGAAGAAAGATATTTTGTACATCCATTTGGTGTAGTGGCCAATCGCGGAGAGTAGCTATTGATAAGAAGGAATGAATTGTCATATCTTTGGCTACTGGAGAAAAGGTTTCATGGTAATTGAAACATTCTTGTTGTGTAAAACCCTTAACCACTAATCGAGTCTTTTTATTGTTCAATTGACCCATCTGCTCGATACTTAATTTTAACACCCATTTGCAACCAATCGATTTTCGATTTGGAGGTGATGTCACAAGTTCCCATGTTTGATTTTTGATTAAAGCTTGCAATTCAGCTTCCATAGCTTTCTGCCATCGTGGATCGGCAAATGCCTCATTATAGCTAGATGGTTCTCCTTTCCGATATATAGCTAATGCAATATCTATGATATGGAGAGAGTTGATGGAAGAAAACATAAGATGAGATAGGATAATGAATACTGGTGCATTGAGTGCCGCACAAACGTAATCCTTGGTCCATGTTGGTGGATGGGTGATTCAATTGGAGCGTCGTGGAGGATCCGTTGCGGTGGAGGTGATGATGATTCTTCCACAATGGCATTTGGTGAAGAACAAAACTTCTTCAATGGACATAATATCGGAAGATAGTGCCTGAGTTGTTGCTAGAGCAAGAACCTCATATAAAGTTGGAGCTAATGTTGGGGCAAAATTTGAAGTCTCTCGGAGATGCATCAAGTATATACTTAGGATCTGGAGATAATGTTTCCTTAGGTAAGAAATGACGTGAATTATCCATGGTATCCAAATTTTCCTTTGATAACCCCTATGCATGGAATGGAAATACTTCTTCATGAAAAACATTATCTCTACTTACGAAGAATTCACCTGTAGAAATTTCAAGGAGGCGATATTCTTTCTGTAAATTTGGGTAGCCCATGAATACACAACGTTTGGGGCGGGGACCCATCTTGTCCCGAGGGCCCACTGTGGATGGCATAACATAAACAACCAAAGACTTTTAAGTGTTCTAGCTTTGGTTTCTTCCCATAAAATAGTTCAAATGGAGTTTGTTCGCAAAGAATTTGAGCATACATACGATTGATTAGACATGTTGCCATGATCACACAATCACCCCAAAAATTTTCTTGAATGGTTGCTTGGAAATTTAGTGCACACGCTACTTCTAAAAGATGGCAATGCTTACGTTCTACCACCCCATTCTGTTGTGGGGTATAGGTGCATGAGCTCTCATGTAATATGCCATTAGATGAAAAAAGAGAAGCACAATCACTGTTGAAAAACTCTCTCCCTTATTAGTGTGAATCCGCTAAGCAGATTTTTCAAACTGATTCTTTGTCAGTGCAAGAAATAGTTTTAAATCAGAGATAGTCTGACTTTTAGACTGTATCAGAAAAACCCATGTGGTACGAGAATAATCATTCACAATTGTAAGGAAGAAACACGAGCGTCACAATGTGTTGTATGGTAAGGTCCCCAAATATCAACACAAATCAATGAAAAAACACTGTCGGTATGAGTTTTACTAGAAGGAAAAGGTGATCAGGATTGCTTCACAAGAGGACACATGTGACACTAAGGCTATGGAAAAAAACATTGTGACCCATTCTTGAATGTAAAAGGAAACTTTTATCATTGGTAGTCATGTTATACAATGATTTTTTATTAAAAGAAATGCAAGATAAATCAAGACTATTTGGAAAGCCGGTCCAAAAAAATAATCCTTTGGAGAGTCTACCCAAGCCATTAGTTTGCTAGTCAAAAGGGCCTGAAAGTATCATAATCAAACAAGACTTGGCAAGAATTTTCTCCACAAGCTTTGGACACAAGAAATGAGGTTAAAGTGAAACTCCGGGACATAAATGACATTTTTAAGGGTGATCTGAGGACTAAGAATTGACTGTACCTGTCATTGTGACATAGATAACATTTCTATTGGGAAGTTGAAAAAATAGGAAAGTTTGTCCCTTTGTGTATAACGGAGAAAAAACTTTTCTCACAAGCAATATGATCACTTACTCCCGAGTCTACTATCCATGCATTTCTTGAAATAGAGTTTATCAGACAATGGGATATACCTAAGAAACTCCCTCATTGGTTGGAAGTGTTCAATTTCTACAAAATCTGCATAAGTTGTTGATATTGTCCATATGTAATGGGCTGATCATTAGATCTCAGACTAGTCGGGCCTGTGACTTGATAGGCTATTGAATTTTTTTTTTCTTTTTTTTCTTTTCTCTCTAGGCTTACCATGTAATTTCTAGCAATTATCAATTGTGTGATGCAGACGTTTGCAATACTTACAAAATAATTTACCTTTTCCTTTGGTATTTTGCTTGTATTACTGGATTACATGGCAAAATTCTAACCATTGGATGCTTTAGTCATCCTTTGAACATCTGATTTAATGGAAGTGTCGATGGATCGTGAGCCATCTGACCGTGCGACGTAGGAGTTGATTGGCCGTGAACATTCCGATAGCAAAGAGTAATCCGGGCCGTCCATTCCACCCTTCTTAAAAGGCTCTTATTCTCCACTCTTCACGAACCCAAGTGCCGCTACACCTCTTTCGTCTTCTAGGGTTCTATAGCTAGAACCTCACTGTGAGCCGCAAGCCGCAAGTGTGATGCTCTCGCTTCCTTTAGCATATTTCGGCAAGGAGAGTCACTAACTCTCTTCCTAGACTACAAGATGATAGATGAGGCTGAGCAGTGGCATTGGATCCATGGCCAAAATCTAAGATCGGAATGTGAGTTATGAATCATTTAAAATCAAGAGAAATCTCATTGTTTTCTCTCTATCCCTTATGGCCTTGTACTGCTATAAAGTGGCTTCGAGCTCTTCGAGTTTCTCTTTTGTTGCCACTAGTTCATTCCAAAGGGCGGATAGCTTGTTGAAGCATGCCACATTGTCATGTTTCCTTGCTCCAACTTTGAGAGTGTTTGAGTAAGCTAGAAGATCCTCGCTCTGTCCAATTTCCCATATATCTCTTTTATATTCTCCCACATGGTTTTCGAATCCTCTATTGGGGGTAATTTGGCTACGACTTTCGGAGCCATGCAGTTGCCAATCCAAGTTCTCACAAACTAGTTACACTTTGTCTTACTATCGTGCCATTCTTGGATCTGCTAGAATCGGAATGGTTCCATCTAGAAAATCATCCTTATCTTTTGTAACCATAACTCGCTGAAACTCTTGTGTTAAGGTCGAAAAGTTTTCAGATTTGGTAAGTTGATGAGCAATAAGTCACAATTTTGGTCCATCGATGGTGGAGACAAACAGTGGATGGCTGGGCTCTGAGTGACCACTGGTAGCCACGATGGAATACGGCAGAAACTTGGGTGAAAAAACTAGGTAAGGATTTGCTCCCATACTCGACTCAATTCCTTCCCCCGCATTGAGAAATCCCCGATAATGTGACATCCTGAATTTTCAACCATATTTCAATTATATGAAATGAGCTTTTTGTCGACGTGCCTATGGTCCTTTTTCTCAAAACCGATCACTCACGAGTTAATTGATCTATCAGGTGAAGCAGTTAAAGAATATAAACGTGACAAACTTGAGAATTCGATCAGAAATCGACTGCTCGACCATGATAATCGGCAAGGGTCAATATGGCACTGTTATAATCAATTAGTGATTAGATATAAGTCGATTCGATGGAATGACGTAATTAAATTGTGGATGATTCACATGAGTGCAAAATTCGCGTCGAACGGCACTGACCCGATTTTCTATCGATTCTATATCTGGTACCCGTAATTGAAACCTTGAGATTTTTATGACAACTGAGAGTCGTCGATGAGTCGGAGATGCACAAACATGGATCGAAATTATCGACCACGGTCAAACATGTTAAAATCCCTAAAAGTTACTCGGTAGGTTGGGTTACGCTAAAATTGCGTCCGATCGATTTTAACTAGGGGTGAGCATGGTCCGGGTTGGTCTGGGCCATCCCCTAACCCTAGGACCAACCCGTACAGTGTCAGTCCTCAATTTTTAGGACCGAGGACCGACCCTATTGAGCCTGGGACCAAGGACCAGACCGACCCAATGGGTTCGGTCCGGTTCCAGGGTCAACCCGGGACCGATCGATAATTTTTGTCGTTTTGTTTTTTATACTCCCTAAAAAAGCAAACCTACAAATTCAAATTACACATCCATCAACAATGCGGCATTATACAACTAAACTATAAATACCAATACATATTCACCAAAATTTCCTTTCTTTTCCCAGCAAAACTTTGACATTTTTTACCTAATTTTAGCTCATAAAGTACAAGCTCGTGTCTTTATCGAGCTTGTTGTTCCAACATGCAACGATCTAGATTTTAAAAACATGACATCAATACGGTTCGATTGCTACTTCAGTTAAAATCACGATGGATGATGAGCACAATTTGGTTCTCCAATCAAAGCTAAAACCCATCTCCAAAAAAGGAAAGAAAAGCCCAGAAAGAACACATCGAATGCAATCGCCCCCATCAATCGAGGGTCCAAAAGGGGAGGTCACGGGGACTAATACCCAGCCAAACCGATCACGTATGCGAAGCAAACGTGGAAAAATAAAAATTCAACACAAATCAAGAGCATTGAAGATCTCAAATGAAGCACAAAGTAGAACTCACTAGCCAAGTTGTGTTCGGAAAGCAAGGGTGAGCCGAGCGTTAGGGTTTCTAGTTAGGGCTTTCTTTTTTTCCTTTTGATTTACTCAACAATAAGTGAGGTGATCGGCGTGAGTGGCAAGCGGCAAGCGTCGAGCGTCGAGTGGGGCGAGCGTCAACTGGCGAGCGGCAAGCGTTGAGCGAGGCCAGCAGCGAGCGTTGAGCGAGGCCAGTGGCAAGCGGTGAGTGTTGAGCAAGGCTAGCGGCGAGTGGTGAGCGTTGAGTAAGGCCAGCGACAATAGCAAAGGGCGAGTGGTGAGCGGTGAGCGGCGAGCGGTGCGAGTGGCACGCATGGTCAAAGGTGAGCGGCGTGGGCAACCAGAGGCGAGCGGGATGTTGCTACTTTTGATTTTGGCAAATTGAAGAACAAGGAAGACAGAATGGAAGAGAACCTACTTTGGGGAAGGAAGCCGTGAGGAGATTTACAGCGTAAACTTCGCGTCGTTTTGGACGTCATGAGTCCGTGACTGTGAGGACTCCTTGGTCCTCACGGTGAAGATTGAAGAACATACTCTGGACTGTGGAGGACGCCGTGAAGACCTTTAAGGCGTAAACTTCACACCTTTTGGAATTAGATGCCGTCTGTCCGTGACTGTGAGCCTGAGGAGTCAATAGCTTTAACATCATTTTACTTAGGTTTTCTTTTTTTTTGGAACAAATATTTTACTTAGGTTTGAATATATAAAAGAATTATAAATAATATAATATAATATAACAGACATTTTACTTAGGTTTGAATATATAAAAGAATTATAAATAATATAATATAATATAATATAATATAATATAATATATAGGAATGGTTCAGGGTTGGACCGACCCAAAACTCTTAGGACCGAGGACCAACCTGCACAGTGTTGGTCCTGGAATTTCAGGACCAAGGATCGACCCAGTCCTCTTGGGAATCGGACCAGGACCGGCAAGGTTGGGTCGGTCCAGGATTGATCCAGGGTCGACCCTAGACCGCTGCTCACCCCTAATTTTAACCACGAAATTGAATTCGGTTTCGGAAATTGAACGTTCGAGCGTGTCACGATTTATTTTTAAGACATCATCTCATCTTTCGAGAAATTTCTGTCGAGCCCGAAAATTTGTAGAAAAATCAAAATTGGCAAATTAAAATTAAGGAAATTGGGATGGGCAGCCCTAGTTGGATTTTTTACCACCAAAATTGAGTAATTGGTGAAGAAAATGGTGGAAATTCGTATGGGCTGTTGAAGAGGATTTCTTGGTCACCAAATTGAATTAATTGGTGAGAAATTGGGAGGAAAATCAAAGGAAATTCGTAGGGGCTGCTGGGTTACTGTTTTTGGCCTTCAAATTGGCTTGTTTGTGAAGCTTTGGAGGGGAAAATCACCATTGGTTGATGCCTTGACATTAGGGGGCTGAAAACTTTGTGGTTTATACACTCAAGTGGCTAGATATTTGGTGTGGCTTGCCATTAGTTGCTTCATGGACTTCCAAGACCCTTTGTCCCCCTCTCTCTTCCCCTTTTCTTCTCCTTATGTGACCAAACCCCCCCTCCAGCAGAACCTTGCTTCTTCTTCTGCATTTCATCTTCTTCTGCATTTCATCTTCTTCATTTTTCCATCCTCTCTGTGTTGCTGTTGTCACTACCTTAAATTCTCGCCCAACTCATCCCATCTAGCAATCTTGGCACCAGTCCAGCTCGCCAGTCCCGCTGGTCATCAAATCGCCATGCCTCACCCTCATTGCTCGATAAATACTACCGTCTGCGTCCCTGCCGCCCCACATCAGCCTCACGCCATCCCCGAGCAGCTAGTCGTAATTGTCAACCAGCATTGCCAACCATTCACCCAGCTGATCCGCCCGTCCCCACACTCGCTAGTCATTGCCTGCCCCTGTTCGACCCCGCCAACCGCCGAACCAAAGCTAGCTCCTTAACCGTGAGCTTGCAAGGCCTTTTCAGCCTCTTCTGGCCCTTCGTTGGAGACGCCGTACGCTCAGGTCTTGGTCGCCTTCACGTCGCCGTCACCGTGGACACATTATCTCGCTAATCCGGTGAGTTAACGCCCTAATATTGGATTATGAAGTTAATGGCACATAGTAGGTGGATTAGTGTTAATTAAGGATTAATATAATCCTAGTTAGGGTAATTAGTGGTTAAGAGAGTTAGTTGCCTAAGCTAGATTAATTTAGGTGGTTAGATAGATTAGTTAGCTAGCCTAATTAGATTAATGTAATTATCCTAGCTAGATTAGTTAATTAGTTCAATTAGGTTGGTTAGATTAACTTATTTAAATTAATTAAGTGGTTTAGTTTAAATAATTTACAATTTATTTTATTAATTGCAATTTATTTAATTAATTACAATTAATGTAAATTATACCGGGATAGCTGGTTTGTAGAATTTTACATTGATCGCCGTGGTTGATTTGATTTGTGAAATTGATTGCTAAATTATGCAAGTGTTGGGTTTTGATACCAAAATTATTTTAGGTACTATATAAGATTGTGGAATTTTGAAATGGGAGATTATCACGATTTATGGTTTGATTTGACTGTGTGATTACGCACAATTATTTTACCGGGTATTTTAAATATGAAGAAAATTGGAAAAGTCCATTATTTGAAATGCATGTATTTGAGTGCAAAGCACGATATTCTTGGCCGAGCATTGATGTGCGTGTGATCATTACCGGAACCCGTCTTGATGTGCTCACGTGGGACGATGCCTGATTAAGTTCAGATGTCCTTGACAACGGATGTTGGTCGCAGTTTAGGCTGGGCCGATGCATCTTTATGGAATGCCATATAGATGTAGACGTTACCGTGCCTGAAGAGTGGGATGACGCTTGGTTATGTTGGATGACCACTGACTAATGAGTTGGCCGTAGCTGTTGGGTCATAGATAATTGGAACATGCTTGGATGATTGAGATAGCCGCGCCTGATTATGGAGCGAAATCGTGTGGCACGGAATGGGACTTGTTATAATGATTTGACTTTATAATCGGGACCCCTGTAATTAATTGATGAATGATATGAAGTGTTCCAGTTATTGAATGCATTTACTATATGCATATGATATATGGGATGTACTAATGTGTAGGGAAGTGTTGAGACGAGGTAAGTCCTATATGGTGTATGTTTAGGCTGCCTCTAGGTGAATTTTTGTCCTAATCGGAGTTTAGGGTGTAGACTTGCTGAGATTTATTTCACTCCGTCGTGGTTTAAAATTTTCAGGTCCTTAGATGGAGATACGTCATGTACGTTTTGGGTGTCCTTAGGAGATGCAGTTTGAGACTACTCATCTCCCCATCAACGAGACCACCTGGACTTGTGAGCTCGTAGTGACCACTGTATGGGTCGATGAGGGCCTACCTCATTGGTACCTCAACGTTTCAAAGCGTGGTTCTGTAACGGGCCTAATGGGATTCGAGAGGGTCCTCTAAAGGGTTTTGACGAACTTGCCGTCGATACTGAGTATGAGGAGGTACTCAACCCCATCGTGGATGCCAATATTTTGGATGATATCGCGGTGAACTCAGGGCCCGAGGCTGAAGGACCCAGAATAGAGGTAGCTGATCCTTTAGATATCGACATGCTAGATGGTGTCATGGTGGACTTGGATCCCGAGTAGCTAGGGTTCGGGGTAGGATTGGCTTAGTAGTTTATTTTTGGATATAGACTTTTGTATATAGATCTGTAAGACTGACTTAACATGTATATAAAGTTTGTTTTATTAGAAAGGCGTAGCATATGCTTTATTATCCCTGTGATTGATTGTTGTCTGGGGTTTATGAGTTTGCTTTCACATGTGTATAAAATAAATGGATTGGCGATGCGTCCTGGGAACGTCGCAACTTAATCGTTCATCGAGGGATGTGCGCGCACTCAAGGTTTGGGGCGTGACAGATAGTGATTTAGTCTAATACCCAAGTCGTTTGACCCGTTTGCTTGCCCTGCATTGATTGGATCTGACCCAATGGTTGTGCTTGCCTCGTTTATGGTTGGTGGGCTGCCATCAGGTTGGCCTTGCTTTAGTGGCTCTGGTTTCCTGGTAGTGATGCATTTGGGCTCGACCAAAGTACCAAGGATTAAATGGTACCCATTGGTAAGGATGTCTTGTGAGAGACTAGCCTACAATGGGCTTGCTCGGGATGGACTACCCTAGATTTGACCGAGTTTAGATAGGCTGCCATTGCCCTTATTGGGCCTGAATAAGTTGCTTTTGAGATCTAGGGACAACGGTAGATAGGTCCATGATTGGATCCCAAACTTCAGAGATTTGAGGCGTGATTTCTTTTGGGGAATGTTCTTCTAAGGCTGATGGCGGAGTCATGATGGTAGTACAAAGAAAATTTTCTTCGCTTGCTTCTTTTCCTTTTTCGAAAACTAATTCCTACATTAGAGGATTAACAACACTTGGACACCTGGTGTGCCAAAAGTTACAAAAGTAACAGTTAAGTGCTAAAATCAGAACAAAATAGATCACTTAAGTACCACCGGCGAGAAAATCCAGCCGAATTGCACACATGGCATTATTCAATGATATCTTTTACTGATGTAGCAAACGTTTAAAACAAAAAGCACACGTGGACGATAAAAACAACTTTGTCCATCCATGCTGGCTGAGCCGACCTAAAGGATGTCATTTTTCCTTGGTGTTAAACGACGTCATTTAGGTTATTTTGGCTTAAGCAGACCTGACCATCACTGTTCCTCCCCATTCACTCGCGTTCACACTAGATCTCAAGCCCTTCTCTCCATTGCCGTTCACGCCTAAAGGTGGTCATCGGTCACTGTCGTTGATCATTGTCGCCGCTCGCCATCATCGCTCCTTTAGGTTCGGCCCCTTCTCCCCCTCCCCTATGATGAAATTAGGCCCCAAATTCTTTTATTAGGGCTCCGATGGAAAATTTGGGGCTTGGCAGGGAAATGTGGATGCTAGCTTGGATGGTGCTTTGATGTGCAATTTAGTGGTCAGAAGCAATACTAGAACCCTAGTAGGGGTTCGGATTAGCAATTTAAGGCTTGGCCTCGAAATGTAAGGTTCGACAGGGGGAAAATTAGGGCTCGACCTCGAAGATTTGGTGTTATTGTGATGTATGATTTAGAATGGTGCTATTGTGATGTGTGTTTAAAGCTTAGATGTGGTATTGTGACGTGTGATGGCGATTTTTAGGGGTTAGATGTGAAATGTGATGTGCGACAGCGATTTTGACTGCTTGGAGTGGTTGTTGTGGGGACGTCTGGTCACTTTTTTTTATTTTGAAGTGTTGAAATGGGTGTCATGAGGACCCGTACTTGTCGTGGGGACCTCCGTTTTTTGGTTAATATTTTAAGGGAATGGAAGGCAAATAATCAAAGTGGTGACATCTTTTTTGGCTATCATGTAGAGGCATATTGTTAGTGTGGGGACCTCTTTTTATCGTGAATGGTATCTTTCTAGTAAATGGCTTAACATGTGCATCTCTTCCCCTTTCCCTTTTCTTTAATAAAGTCAATGAGAGTGGGGGGACTTCCATGTGCAATTGTCTTTTGTTTTTTATGGATGTGGTCCCAAAAACTAATTATTATTTTTCTTAGTGTAGAAATGGCTTATGACAAGGATTATGTCGTTGTCATAGTTTGCTACGGTGGGGATTTTGTGGTTAGGGAGGATGAATGTGAGTATAAGGGTGGGAATGAGGGTACCATTTTTGTCGATATAAAGAAGATATTTTATATAGGATTTGTTAGGGATATAATGACTTATTTGCCTTGTAAAGTTCAGAAGTTGTTGTATTGTGTTCCTGGGAAAGCTTAAGAGATGGATTGAGAAGCTTAGAAGATGATAATGGTTTTAAGGATGTTCTATACCATTATCTTCATGGCGAAGAGATAAAAGTATACGTTGAGTACGATAATGAAAGTGAGGAAGAAGATGATGATGGCGAGAGCGCCTAAGTAGGACAAGAAGAAGATTGTATTCAAGGTACTATTGAGGTTAGGGATGAAGGAGGGTAGGATAGACATAATGGAGAGGAGAGGAGCGCATATGCAGTTCACCAAAGTGATGATGACATTTGGACTAGATTGGAAAGTAGATGAATCAAGTGATGATGATGATGAAGGCCTGCCTACTGAAAATTTTATAAGTGATAATGACAATGATGAGCTTAAAAAGCAAAATGGTTATTTGACAAATAAGTTTGTAGCTTTAAAAGTAGCTGACAAAGTTTCAAACAGCGCCGAAGGCCTTGCAGATGCTAGCTAGGTTGCACCGACATGCGACACAGACACGCGACATGACACGACACGACACGTCGACACGTCATTTCTCAAAAATAGAAAATTCGGACACAGTGGAACACGTTATATATTAAATGAATATTTTTATTTTTAATTAATTTGAATCAAATTTATAAATAAATAAATAATTAAAAAAAAAAAAACCTATAATGATTTTACACTAATCATTCAACATACAGTACGTTTATTTTTCGAAATTACTTTTTAATTTTATTTAACAATTTTTTCGATTAAATAAAAAGCCCCAACTGCTTCGATTAAATAAAAAGCCCCCACCCCCCCCCCACCCCCCCCCCCGGCGCCCAAACCCCTTCGATTAAATAAAGAGACCCCACACCCCCACCCCCGTCGCACGCCCAAACTCCCTTCTCCCTCGTTTCTTTCCCATCCCAAAATTTTTCACTTTTTTTCCCTCCACGACACCGACACCGTCACTTCCCCTCCCTCCTGTCACTTCCCCTCCCTCCAACACGCCAAATCCCTTTTTTTAATCCTTTTATTCTCAAAACCCTAGCAACGCTTCTCCTCCTCCTCGCCACACGACGCATTTCCTCTCATCTTCCTCTCAATTTCTGCTTGCCAAGGATGGAACACGCAGTCCCTGTGCGTCGAGAGGCTGCACACTGCCGCGAACTCCTCCTCCTCCTCCTCCTCCTCCTCCTCCCCCTTGCCGCTGCTGCTGTCGCCTCGCTCGACGATGCCGCCCTCCCCATGTGCGCCTCCCTCGTGAAGTTCCTCCTCACGGCCCTCGCCTCAGTCTCTACTCTTTCTCTGGCTGTCTCTCGTCGTCGCGGGCCCGCCTTCACTCGCCTCATGGCCTCGTCTCTCCTCCCTCGCCCTCGCCTCCACCCTCGGACACGCGTGTCGACAAAAGTTGACCACGTGTCGACAAATCCAACCGCGGTCAACGCGTGTCCGAAAGTGTCCGAGTGTGTCGACGTGTCCGACACGCTCCAACACGTGTCGGACACGACACGAAGGCACATGTAACGTGTCCGTGCAACATAGGATGCTGGTGCTGTTGGCGAAGAGACTGATTATGAAGAAAGCGTCAAGAATGCTACTTTCCAAGATGAGCTTGAAAAAGATCAAGGAGCTGTGCATAGAAGGAAAAGTAAGTTTACTTCTTATGATTCATCCGTTGCTTCTCCTACTTTGCCGGTAGGTATGAAATTTCAAAGATGCGAAACAATTTAGGGAAGCTATACTGAAGAACTCCATTGCTACACAAAGGAATATTAACTTCATTAGAAATACTAAGACCTTTGTAAGAGCTAGGTGTTCGCAGCAAAATTATCCATAGAAGATCTATGGTGAATTTATTAGGAGAAGTGGATCCTTCCAGATTAGAGTCTATCAAGAGGAACATACTTGTTTCATTAATTTTGAAAATAAAAAAGTAACAAGTGCATGATTGTCCAAGCACTTCTTTGATCTGATTAAGAGAGTTAGATGAATAATACTGAGTTCAGGATGTTGGTGAAAGAGTGTGTAGGTATCAATATATTCAGGAATCAATGCAAAAGGTGATGAAGATACTCATTGGTCAGTATAACAACGAATATGGACAGTTGTGGGATTATGCTTGGTAGTATAGGCTGCAAAATCCTTCAAGTAGAGTGTATGTAGAGATTATTGAGAAATCACTTCCTAATAGTGGGACCAAGTTCAATAAATTCTATGTTTGCTTCGATGCATGCAAACAAGGATTTTTATCTGGTTATAGACGGATATAGGATTGGATGGTTGTTCTTTGAAGGGCTTGTGCAAGGGAGAATTGCTGGCCACAATTGGAATAGATGCCAATAATCAAATGTTTCCATTGACTTAGGCTGTTGTGAGGGTAGAGAACAAGGACAATTGGTCCTAGCTCTTAAAAAAATTGATGACTAATTTGGAGATAACAAATGGGGAATGGTGGGCGTTTATAAGTGACCAACAAAATGTAATGTTTGCTTTTTGAAAAATTTGGTCAATTGTTTGCTTTTTGATATTAACATGACATTTGTTTACATTTCTTATTTTAAATTATTGCAGGGATTGGTTTCGGCAGTAGCTGAGTTGCTGCCTTATGTCGAATATTGAATGTGTGCGTGTCACATATACGCAAATTGGGCAAAGACCTATAAGGGGACAAGCTGCAGTCGCAATTTTGGCAGCTAGTAAAGAGCACAAATATGGCTGACTTTAGGATGGCCAAAGAAGAATTGTTTCAATTGACAAAGGAAGGTTATGATGCACTATTCCAAACAAAACCGAAGTATTGGTGTATGGCGTTTTTTAACAAGGAATTCAAATGTGATAACATCGATAACAACATCTGCGAAGCATTCAATGGGAGGATAATAAATGCCAGATGCAAACCAATCATCTCGATGCTTAAAGACATATGAGTTATGGTCATGACTTGATTGCATAGATAAAGAAATGGGGCAGCAAAGTGGACTAGGCAATGTGGTTCTAGGATTGCTAAGAAATTGGATGAGAACTTGGCTACAAGTAGGTATTGTCATCCCATTTGGAATGGGGATGAAGGATATGAGATAATGAAAGGTTCCGATAAGTATATTGTCCATTTATGTATGAGGAAGTATTCATGTAGAGCATGACAACTAAGTGGAATTCCTTGTACACATGCCATATGTGCCATCCAATTGAAGGGCCACAACACAGAGGATTACATTGATGATTAGTACAAGAAACCGAAAAATCTTACTTTGTACCAATTCATAATGTAGCCAATCAGAAGTAGCAAGTTCTAGGAGAAAACAGATCATGAAGCACCTCAACTTTTGCCACTAAAGAAGAAAATGGGAAGACCAAATTGAAAACGAAAAATGACGGAGGGAGAGGTCTCATGTCAGCGTATGATGAGTAGGACATGTGTAAAGATGAGGTGCTCTTTTTGCCACATAGTAGGGCACAATACTAAATGTTGTCAATTAAGAAGTAGCAGGGACAGTTGAGGCCAGTCGAAGGGCCTAATGAAGGGACAGTTGGAGAAGGGACAAACCGAAAGGTGAAGTGAGTTGACTGTTCTTCAATCAACGACAATAAACCTAGTAAGTCATGACATTTGTGTTTATGTTGCTTTATGGTTTATTACAAATATGTACATGGATACAATTGATATGTATGTAGTGTTTTTGTCTTTGTCAAGTCACGAGAATGACACGTGAAGGATTGGCTAAAGCCCCTGTTGTACCTGAAATTGAAGGCTTGTTCAAAGAAGGCAAGGTAGAAGACAGCCAGCTGAAGGATTGGCCGAAGCAACTGAAGGGCCAGTTAAGTCGACTATTCTTCAACAGCAGCAGAGAAAAAAATACCTAGTAAGTTCAATAATTTGTATTTAGTTTTCCTTTACATTGTTATATGGCCTAATGTTATATTTATGATGTCATTTGCTTTCTTTTTTTTTTTCAAATTTGAAGAAGGCAACCTAAAGCTCAGCTGCCAATAGAGAGCCCAACTGAAGGGCCACCACAAGATCTATCATCAAGGTCACCATAAAGGCCACTAGAAGGGTCATCACAAAAGCCAACAGAATGTGTCATTGAAGCTGAAGGGCTAAATAGAAAAACAACCAGAAGAAAGCCAAATCAAGGGCTAGCTACAAGAAGACCATTTAAAAGACGCATAGCTGAAGAATTGGCCGAAGAAGTCCCTACTGTAGCTGAACAGCCACAACAAGAGCCCAAGAAATCACAGGCGAGAAGAAGGGCCAACCAATTACAAGTACCTGAAAGTGACGTTCCCCTTTGAACAAGAGGGGCTCTTGGGAAGAGGCTAAAATAATATGGTTATGACCTTTATATAGATGAGCATATTGAAACAGTCATTCTTAATGTAAGTTTTATAGGCTACATTTAATTTAATTTATGATGCAAACTTTTGTTGATAATTGAGTTTTCTTTTTGAAACCTAGGAGAAGTTCAAAGGTTCTTATCTCTCAAGACCCTACTCAAGAATCAACGGCTGCGCCAACAAAGAAAAAGACATTGGCTGAGCCAACAAGAAAGAAGAGTAAGAAGAACCCAGTTGCAGGTCCATCTGAATCAGTTCAGCCAACGACAGTTGCAGCTTCTTTTGAATCAGTTCAACCTAGGACAATTACAGCTCCATCAGAATCAATTCATCCTGAGACAGTTGAAGAAGAAGTCGCACATCCAGTTAAAAAAAAATGTGAGGATTATGAATCAAGTGAAAGGTTCATCAAAATGAGCACAAACATGAGGCATTGTGCATATTGATTGATGAAATGTGATGTGATATGCTTTGTGAGATTGAGGAGTCAGTTGTTTTACTGTAATTTTTTTTAATAGTTTGTCATTGACTTTATGAGACTTAATTTCAATATCAATGGAACGATATTGTTGCTTCTCATTTTTTTGATTTTGTTTTTACTTTTACTTACTGCTTTTGGTGATGGTTCGGTGGTGGTGGCAGGGTGCTTGTGTGGCTGGTGGCAGCGACTAGTGAAGTCTGGTGGTGGTGGGTCCATTATGGGGGTTGGGTTGGGGGCTCTTGCTGCAGCTAGTACCGGTGCAAGTGTGTAGTGTGCATAGCTTAGCTTGTGCGAGCCCCTTTTGCAACAGACCCACCACCCACCACCAATAGTGGCTGCTAATGGTGGGTCTAAGGTTGTGGCTACGTGCTGGTGTGGTAGCTAGGATGTTGGTGTTGCTAGTGGTGGTGGCTAGTGGTGGATGTCAATGCTTAGTGATGGTGGGTCTATTATAGGGGTTGTGTTGGGAGCTTATGCTACACTTGGTGCAAAATGCAAGTGTGCAATATGCACATCTTGCACTAGGTAGTATTGGTGCAAGGCACATTGCACTAACAACTTTTGCAGCAGCACACCACCAAGACAGCGGTGGCTGGTGGTGGCTCATGTGGATGCCTAGGATGCCTAGTGTGGTTGGTGATGATGGCTAGAGGCCGATGGTGGCCAGTGGTGGGCACTGGTGGCCAATGATAGCTGATGGCTGGTGCAATTCATAGAGGAAACGTACAAAAAATTTGGTACTTAACCGATCACATGCTAAAAAACTTGGCACTTAAGTGTTCACTTTTAACCATAAGTGACACTTAAGTGATCATTTTCAATAATAGCTTGATACTCAAATGATTCTTTTTTTTTTTATCACGACCGACACTTAAGTAATCACTAAAAACAACTTATAGTACTTGAGTAATCACTTGTGTCTGTCCTATGTATATGCTGGTTTGCAGCAAACTAGAGAAGTTGTTGATTTATATATACGGTTCAACTTATGGCAACTCCATTCACTTCAATGTTTGTTGCTAGTTTACATTCAGTTCAAGTAAAAAAATCACAACCTAAGTAGCACCGACACGGACATGCGACACGTGATATGAGACGACACAACACGCCGACACGTCATTTGTAAAAAATAAAAAATTCCGATATGTTGGGACACGTTATATATTAAATGAATATTTTTTAATTAATTTGATTCAAAAGCTAACTTTAACAAAAATTATTGATGAAACTAATAATTAACAAAAAAATAGAATTAATTTATTTAAATAAATTTATAATATTCTATAATGATCAAAATTTATTATTATTTAACATTCAGTATTTTTATTTTTCGAAATCACTTTTTAATTTCATTTACTTATTTTTAACCAACCCCCACCCCTAAAAAAAAAAAAAAAATTTCAACGCTTTTATTTTCTGACCCAAAAAAGTCCCCCCACCCATTTATTTCATCCTCTCCGTTTTGCATTCCTTTCCCCTCACAATTTTTTAACGGGGCAAAGGATACCCCTTACAAGCTATCAGTTCATTCTTGAAAATTGAAATCACACTCCTCCACCCACCCCCTTCACGCCAAGTCCCATCAAAATCCCCACTTTTAATTTCTTTTTCTACTTTTCTTGTTAAAAGCTTAAAACTAAAAGAGAAGCAAAGTTAAAAACCCTAGCAGCCAATGCCTCCTCCTCCTCCTCCTCCTCCTCCTCCTCCTCCTCCCACAACCTCTTCTTCGTGATCTTTGCTCTCTTGCAATCACTTGCCTTCGGCCCTCCCTCCTTCGCAACTGCAGTCGCAGCCTCACCTCCAGCCCTCCATGGCGGCATTACAGTTGCGGCCCTTTGAGTCGCTCTTCCTCTGGCCCTCCCTTCCAATCGTAGCCTTGATGTCGCTCGACGCCTCACCTCCACTCCATCGACTTCTTCAATGACCTTCGCACTTGCAGAGCCGCCTCGGAAACCCACGCCTCTCGCAATTCCGAATACGCTTGTTCGAATATGTCTAGAAGAGTTGACCACGCGTCAGAAATCCGACACGCGTTGACTGCGTGTCGGAGCATGTCCGAGCGTGTCAAACATGTGTCGGGGTGTTCGACACGACACGGAAGCTTCTAGAACGTGTCCGTGCTTCAGAGGTCACCACAACACATTGACCTAATATACATTTCATCATCACCGATTTATGTTCAAGAATAAGCAAAAACATAGTACAAACAGTATCTCATTCGTTCATTCATTCCTTTTCCTTGACCCTACTACAAGCACAAGAAGTAGCACATAATACATATAACAGCACAAAAAAAAAAGTCACAATGATCTTGTAGACAACATGAAACTTCTTCTCATCTTTAAAAAAAATAAGTTACATTTCATTCAAAATAAGTACATTCGTCTACTCATTTACAACTATGGCAATCAGAGAAACTTCTTCTCATCTTTCAGTACTTTACATTTCATCATAAAGTAGGATAGACAAAAAAACAGCAACACAATAAACGCTTGGTAACACTTTTATTTAATTTTCATCATTGAAACTTCATTCTTCAAATGGTTAAGCTTGTATTGAGTCAATATTGTCCAAGTCGTCCACAAGCGTAGATGGAGATTGATGACATCCATCAAGTAGGTCCAATATCATCTTTGTGGCTCGGTGAAAGAATTTTGCATCTATCCATTTGAAATATTTGCACTTTGACCATTTTCTATATCGAGCACATCTATAGAATCTTCTCCCGGGATTCATTCGAGTCCACGATATTCTTCTTGGACTTGGTAACCCATGAAAACAGAAACACTCGCCTTCTCCTTTGCTTCGGCGAGAGGAATTTGAGCCATTGCTGAAAGTTTTGCTCTCCATTTCCAATATTCAAATGTAGAATTTAAGGCAAATCAAATTAGGGTTTGGGATTAGGGCTCTAGCACTTCAATGGGATTTTTCCCAATTTAGGATTTTAGATTTAGGGCAATTGGGGACACGACGTCATTTTGGTCGATTTAAGGGTTTTATTTTGGCCAACTATAGAAATGACGTCGTTTTGGGTGAATCAGAACTAAGTCAGCTCTCCGGCAAGCCATGTAGGCGAGCGATATTAATATTTAATTTCCACGTATGATTTCCGGCCGGCTTTGCCGGAGGTGGCACTTAGGTGCCCTGCTTTTCAAAAAATGTAGCACTTAAGTATCACTTTTTTAACTTTTAGCACTTAAGTGTTCATTTGTGCCAACTTTTGGCGCTTGAAGCATTCTTTTGTTGAGGATTAACTTTGTTTTGCAGGTTAGAGTCCTTCAGTAGGCAATTGTTGTATGCATAAGCTAAATCAAGAGCTTAATAGCTCTGATACCACGAAAAAAGACAAGAAGCCGAGGGAAGAAAGGAAGAATCGTAAAAAGGAGGGGGAACCTTTGGGAGAACTTTATGTATTTTATTCCATTCTTTTATTGTGTACAAAGCCGTGCAATTATTGTGATATCTCGATTTTCTAATTCTATTTTCAATAAGTTGAGACGGGCATTTCGTTGGCACGCATATAGTTCTTTTCTTTGAGTTGGCCACTCATGTGAAAATTAGTCTATCAGGTGAAGTCGTTAAGATATTCTAATGCATCATACACGAGAATTTGACTAGGAAATGACCTTTTAACAGAGCTAATCTGCAAGGGTCATTACGGCACAATTAAAAATTGATTAGAGATCGGAGATAGGTCGACTCGATAGAGGCATGTGATCAAGTGTGAGTGATTCCACTAGATCGCACAATTCTTGTCGATCGACACTAGACTGGCTTTTCTGTTGATTAGGTATCTTGTGTTTGTATTTGAAACCTTGATATTACCCCAACAACCAAGAGTCGCAAATGTGTCAAAGATGTACATTGTGGCTTGAATTGATCAACCACATGTCAAATGCATGAAAATTTCTAAAAGCTGCCCGGTAGATCAGGACGCGCTAGTATCGTGCCAGAGTGAAATTAACCGTAAAATTGAGATCAAATTTAGAAATTGGAAGTCTTGGTGTGTCACAAATCATTTTAGGAACATTGACTCGTCTTCGGAATATTTTTCATACGAGCCGAATTTTTAGCGAAGAATCAGCATATGGTAAATTTGGTTCGGGAAATTGGTAGGTTCGTTTTTGGTCGTGCTTTTGGGACTCAAGATGGTTCTATGGTTAAGTAAAATTGTGAATTGTAGTGTGGTGACATTGGATTAATTTTATGAACTTCAATTTGGCTCAATTGGAAGTGGATTGAATGAAATGTGTTGTACAAGATTTTGGAGAATTCATGCCACGGCGGAAAAAGAAATTGCACCAATTGGAATAAGGTTGTGGGAGATTGGAGATAGTGGAGCACGACATCATCAAGTGATGTCATGGTGGAGCTTGAGTGTCTAGGATTTTGACAAGTGGAGGGTGTTGATTTGCTCTAAAAAAGGTGGGACTTCACTTCACCAATCACTATCATCTTCAACCTTTGGCTTCTTGGAACTAGGGAGGAGAGAGAGAGAGGGGATTTCAACCGGACCAACCAGCTGCCTGAAGCCTCCTTCGCCGCTCGCCATTTGTCATCGTCACCGGAGCCATCACGGTTGCCGTTCGTCTGCATGCACGCCCCGCCAACTCGCTTCTTCGTCGTCGTCCATTCATCCAAGCCTCCGTTCGTCTCGACCCGTGGTTGCCAGCTATTGTCGAGGCCGTGCCACCGCCGTTCGGTCACCAGAGCAGGCGAAGCCGCCGAAGCCAGCTTATAGTCACTTCTCCTTCGCCTGCACGCCTGGCTAACTTATGCCGTTGCTCTTCCTTCGTCCGCCTCTGTCTAATCGTCATCCTTCATTGTCCAGCTATTGCCGCCATTGTCAAGGCCACCGAGAGACCGCTGGAGCCATTGCCAGTCACCGCACGAGCTGCCGTGCCTCTCCTCCTCCCTTTTCGACTCGAACCAGCACTAGATCCGCCCTCCTTTGGCCCCAAAACAGTAGCTGGAAAATGGGTATTCCAGCTCGGTTTTAGCCCATTTTGGCCGGCCTCCCAACCTAGAGGCCAACCAGAAATGGTATCAAAGCCTGGTTTCATTTGTAACATTATCTGTTCCATGCGCTTAGTAGGTGAATCCAGTGCTGAGAAGATATTTTTGCATCATGGCAGATCAACCAAAAATACTAGAAACACCTGTTTCTCTCATTGCCACTCCATCTTCCTCGACTCCTTCAGATTTTCGTGTTTCAAATACTTCTAAGATAGACTATCTCTATTAAGTCTCTCTTAGTGATGAAACTAAGATCTCTTAAACTCAACTTCCCTTGATGAACCCTTATTCCGCTTTTGCTAAACCCACTTTATCATTTTCACCCATTCGCTCTATTCGCCAACTCATTCGCCAGACTCTGAAGGAAGTACAAGAGTACGTTCAGTCCAATAAGTTCGACCAGCATCCTATTCCTGCCACTGAAAAAGGAGTACTTTGTTACTCTTCAAATTCCTCTAGAGTTTCCTGGACAGTGGATTCAGCAAGGATATTCTCATGTCCATTATGGAGCTGTTCGTCTTGCTCTTACTTTTCATGGTCGTAAAGGCTTGCCAGTTGTGACAAGAATTGCATTGTTGGATATTAGGTTTTTAGAATACCAGCATGCTTGCATCGGTACTATTCAAACCACTTTAAATGCTGGAACAGTCTTTGTGACTCTGTATCCAAATTTCAATGTTGCCCTTTCAGACCCTTAGTTACTCTCTTTTTTAAAAGTTCAAATTCAACTCACCGGAGCCCCTTAGACTGCTGATTCTGTAGTAGTAACATTACATTACCAAATGGTTTACCGAGTACAGAACCATACTCTCGATCTAAATTTCCATAATGGAAATGAATATGCTCTATTCATTTCCATGCAGAATGACCAAGCATCCTACATTCATGTTCCTAAACAGATCCCAAAGGAAAAATTAGCCAAACTCCTTCCAGAGACTTGGATTACCAACTATGAAAAGTTGCACCAAAACAACAAGCATTTCCAATCAGCAGACTCTGAATTTGTCAAAAAGAAGGATGGAACCGTTTCCATCAAATTTGGCAAGGAAAAAGAAGAAAGTCCTTCTATTTTCTAGACCCTCTTTATGATTGAACCATGTGATCCTGAGTCAATTTCCGAGCCAGATCCAAAAAAAGCTTGTCAAATATTTCAAAAGTAATGGACATCATGTTCATTACTGCAAAGACCAATATGGTCATTGTTTTTGGGATCCTTTTTGTCAATTCTCTTGTTATATAAATTCTCCTAATGAGGTAGACCCATTTGCAAAATCTCCGCCTCGGAGAAAAAAAGCCAAAAAACCCTGTGTACCAAAAGGTACCTGAATGGAGACCCCTCCGTTGATACTTTTGGTGAGTGTGATAAATTTTAGTTCATGGTTTCATATGCACCAACACCACCACCAGAGTTTACTACTCCCCTCTCAGTCTCACCAGAACCACCATCTACTTCTTCCATTGCTATGTTCCAAGAAGCTGACTTTCCTCTTCTTGTTTGGGAAAATTCCAAACTCTTGTTTCCCGCTTCTGAAGAGTTTATTGATCCACAAGGTAGATATAGGCACGTTCCAAAGATACCTGCCCCCACTGATGTGGATGAACATGGAAGATTGAAAAGAACTGTTGCTAAAGTCGTTTTAAATTGGCAATCAGAGACTCTTCTAGTACACAATAATGCTTTCAAAGCAATTGATTCCAAGATTGGAAATGTGCAACAAGATTTGCGAAGATATGATGAAACCACCAAGAAGTTGCTCTCAGATTTCCAGAAGAGGCTTCATGCCTTAGAATCTGGACAACATTTAGGGTATCATTATCTTGAAAGTCCCAGAGCAGAAATAGAAAAGCTTAAAAGGCAAATCCAAATCCTTGGGGAAGGAAGACTCAATCCGTTTCCAACTACCTTGCGAGCAGATCCTCTCCCTTTTCCACCACCACATACGTCTATTTTTGCAGCCATTACAGATGCTCCTGTCAGACAAGACAAGACAGATGTAGCTGAAATGAGAAATCGTCTCAGAGAATTAGATCGAATATGAAAAGAAGCAAAATGAAAAGAGAAGATGCCCAAAGAATCCTCTCTCGTCATAAGAGAGCTTGATCAAATGATGTTGTCAAATCCATTGGAATCTTTCTTAAAAGACTTGGGTAACTAGGAACCACAGCCTGATCCTATTACTCCACAACCTCCACCCCAAATTGATCATGTTATTCCAACAGATCAAATTCTGTTTCCAACAGAACCAGCTTTTCCAAACCTCTTTGACATTGAATCAGATTCGATATCTTTTTCATCCTCATCATCCTTTTCAATTCCTACTATGGATTCCCTTCCTATAGCACCAGTAACTTCATCAATATTCATGGCTAATCCTCCAGACCATGATATGGATTCAAATCCTTCTAAAGCAGAGGTTGTTCAGTCAAACAATTACTCCAAGAATGTGTTCACTTCATCAAAACAGTTTTTCACTATTGATGATACCTTACCACAAATGGCCAGAAAGACTTGAGGAATTTCATACTTGGCTAAATACCCAAGCCATTACCAACCAGGACAAGTATGATGTTCTTTTCAACTTTGTCACCAGATTCACAAGTAGCCTCAAACTTTGGTGGCAAACTGTGTCAGAACAAGATCGGCTTCAGTTTTTAATGTCACCAAGCTTTGGTCATGCCATAACTCTTCTATATCATTTCTTTGTGGGAAAACCCATTGATCTCATCGAACTCAAAAGAAGAGATTTTTTCGAAAGAGGATGTTGCTCTCTTCAGAAAAGGCATCTTCATAAGCATTATCGAGAGATGCTTAAGCTCTTTTATCAAATCGGAGCTGATGCAAACTTGAAGCATGTTTTCTTGACCTCTATCCCCAATGAATTATCTCAAATAGTTGAGAGAACCTTTCTATCTAAACAGAGAAGGATCCAAGACATTCCATTGGGAGAAATCCAACAATAAATCTATTTGTGCCTTGAAGAATTATGTATAAAGCGCCAAATGATCAAATCTTATGTCAATGACAATAGAGAGCTTGATAGAACTTGTTCTCGACATAATCTAAAGATCAAATGCTCCAAGAAAGATTGCGATGGATCTTGTGGCAAATCTTCCTGAAAAAAGAAGCACTTCAAAAGGCTCTGGATAAATAGATTCAAGCATGGCTCTAAGCACTTCCAAAGAAAGAAGAAATGGAGATGCCTACGCAAAAGGAAAGAATGCTCAGGCCACAAAAAGTCAAATCGATGCTTCATCTGCAACAAAAAGGGACATTTCACCAAAAACTGCCCTCAGGTAAAAAAAGGTCAGAACCATTTGATACATCATATAGAGAATGAAATTGTTATTTCTCTTGAAAATGATGATATCGAATCCTTTTTTATGCGAATGAAGAACTATGTGAACAAACCCTTTGTGTCATCCCGTGTTACCAAACTCCTAGTGAAATTGATTCAAATTTAGATCCTGAAGATATTTTCCATATATCTTTGACCCCTGCAGAAGAAAGCACTGACATATTTTCAAGCCATACACATTGTCCTCATTTTCTTGTAAAAATATTCACTTCAAAGTTTGCTAAGCCAATCATTGTCATTGCTCTCATAGACACTGGAGTAGCTTCTTCAATTTTAGATACTAAAGTTCTTCCTGAAGAATATTGGACTTCTTGTGTCCGGTATTTCAACTCTACTTCAGGAGACACTTTCTCTACAAATGTGAGAACCGCTCCGATAACTGTTCAGTTTTTTCCACAGTGTTCTATAACCACAAAAATCTTTGGTTCAAGTCTACCCAACAAAGATTTGATCATTGGTTAGGATATAATGACTTAGATTTCTCAATTGCGCATCATTCTTGGAAAATGTCTTAAGTATAAAGACCAATTCTCTGAATTTGTCAATATTCAGAGACTTTTTTCCATTCAAATGAGTCTATTAGATCCGATCATGCAAAATTTGTTGGAATCTTGTTCGGAATCTCATTCTGAGTTCGCTCAGAAATGTCTCCATCCTTTATGGAAAAACCCAGAATTCTTTATTTGCCTTCCTTTAAAAAAGAATGAAGACATCAATCCAACCAAGGCGAGTCATATGAGAATGAATCCAGAACATCTGATTTTGGCTCAAAGGGAATGCTCAGAGTTACTGCAACAAGGCCTTATCGAGGTCTCACATTCTCAATGGGCTTGTGAAGCCTTTTATGTTAACAAGCGTGCTGAGCAAAATCGAGGAAAGATGAGACTAGTGATTAATTACCAACCACTTAACATTTTCCTTCAAGATGACAAATTCCCTTTACCCTCTAGAAATTCCTTTTTTGCTGGATTATCCAAAGCCCAAATCTATTCCAAATTTGACCTCAAAGCTGGATTTTGGCAATTAGGCATTCATCTTAAAGACAGACCCAAGATAGGATTCTGTATCCTAAACCAGCATTTTCAATGGAAAATTCTTCCTTTTGGCCTAAAAGTTGCACCATCTCTTTTCCAAAAGGCCATGTGTCAAATCTTCCAGCTAATCCTCTTAAGTGTAGCAATATACATTGATGACATCATGCTCTACAGTCCTGATGAGCAGTCACACTGCCAACTTCTCGAACAATTTGCAGAGATTGTGAAGAAGTATGGGATGATGCTTTCTTAAAGAAAGATGAACATTGTTCAGACAGAAATTGAATTTCTTGGTATGCACCTTAACAAAGGGACATACTATCCAGGGCCACATATTGCTCAAGAATTGTTGAAATTTCTTGAAGAAAACTTCACAACAAAGCAAGTCCAACAATTTCTGGGGATAATCAATTATCTCAGAGATTTTGTTCCAGACATTGCAAAGTTATTGATCCCATTGCAGATGATGTTGAAAAAGAATCCCTCACTTTAGGGAAAATTGCAGACTAATACAGTTGCTAAACTCAAGGAGATTATGCAAACTCTTTCTTCACTACAAATCCCATCAATAGGAAAGAGAATTCTCCATACTGATGCCAGTGATGAATATTTGGCCACCATCCTATTTGAAGAAATTGATGGTAAGAGGCATTTGTGTGCTTATAAAAGTGAAAAATTTTCTCAAGCAGAAATGCATTATCATTTCACTTTCAAAGAAATCTTGGCGATAAAAAATGGGATAAAAAAGTTTGAGTTCCATCTCATTGGCCATCACTTCCTAGTAGAATTGAATATGGCATCTTTCCCTCAGATGACCAAATTCAAACAGAAGCAAATCCTAAATTCTCAACTGCTTCGATGGGTTGAATGGTTTTCAAAATATTCTTTTGAGACCAAGCACATTGCTGGAAAAAAGAATGTACTTGCTAATTTCCTATTAAGACCAAAAGCACCAGCTGAAATCAATATGTATATCATGAGGCATGCTTTCCATACTACTCATCACAATGAGAAGTATGAGAAAGCCAAAGACTGGCCAAGCTGACGATACCCCCAGAGATCATCGAGTAGATCCAGAAGGACAGCCTTACTAAAAATCTAGATAAACTCATGTGGCAATGTCATGCAGACTTGTTCAGACTCAATGGAGGTTCGATTCTTTATCCTTTTGGATTAAATGCAAATTATCCGTTCATACATCCTTTGATCTGGAAGGAAGATGATTTTCCTGATCAACTTCGATGGTTATTATGGCACTTAACCAATAAGTACTTAATAGCTATTGAAATTCCAACCAGAAGATTCATTGCCAACCTTACTAGGATATTTGGACTCGAAAGAGGTAAGATTAAAAGTGAAAGTGACAAAAATCTTTTAGATTTCCTTAATTGGTTTTATCCTCCAACTCATTGAAAATGGCTCTTAGAAAAGGAATTGAGAACTACACAGCCAAACCCTGAAGTCCATACCATTCTGCTTTTTTGAAAACCATGGGCTTTTCTCACTAATAATGGCAACATCATCAAAGCCCCCTTGAGTATAGGTACCTCATCTTATAGACCTGTTGCACATAGTATAGAGGCTCGAGTTCACAAATCTTATCCAGGACTTGTTGGTTACTGTGAGCATTGGTATCGAGAACTCCAGAGAATCCTCTGCCAAGAGAACAAATCCATTCCTCCAGATGCATGGAATTATAATGTATCCACTGCATGTGATCATTATGACCTAGCATCAGAAGCCAAGGAAGCACTCAAAGAATTCAAACAAGTTGCATCATCCTAGGAACATGCATCACAAGAGTACGAAATGACAGACACAAGCGACATTACTCAGTCTTCTCAAGACCCCTATGCTAGATGGGGAGGTCCTCTTTCCTAAGACCCCCAAGGACCTTTGTCCTTATCACAGAACATGGGCACATCTTTTTATGCACAACCATCCAATTGGCCATAGCTAAGCATTCCTGCCGACACTACAAATGATGACAATACGGACTAGGCTCAGGAGGAAGCATCCCACTAGGCTCATGAAGCATTTGCATCCACAAGGCACTAGTTGAACCATATCCTCACACTAGAAGACCTTGAAGCACTTGAACAGAAGTATGATGAACATTGTTTAGCAACAGTCCACAACTCAGATGATTCAAATTATGACTACAATGCTCATGACGGACAAGACCGCTGAACAAGATCATTGTTCGTACAAGTTCGTTGTAGCAAGTCACTGTTCATTTTTACTGTAGCAATAGGCTAGGGGAAATTACTGTTCACTGTCACTGTTCACTACCGTGCGAATAATTCCCTACTGAGATTTTCGGAAGCCTTTGTTTGTTCCCGGACTCATGAGCTTGGTCTTTGTTCATTTGTGACCTCTTATTGCCTATAAAAAGCGAGGAGGATGTAATGTGTTGGGTAGAGTCCCTTAAGTAAAGTGAATGTTTTGTGAAATTCTCTCTATGGCTTTCTAAACCCCTTCTTCTTCTTCAGCCTGGTAGGATCCTCTGAAAAATGCAGCTTGGATGGTTAGAAATGTTGCCATCTTGGTTATATCTGGGTGTCTCTATGCTTTGAACTAAATGGCATAGTGGTTTTTTTGCTAAAAAGCTATTCCTGAAGGGCTTGAACAGAAGGTTCGCCCACTGTGGGAAGGCATACTTGTAGAAAACTGACTTCGTCCTCCCTGATTCTAAGTTTAGGTCCATTCAAATGGTATTAGAGGAAAGTCGATCCCAACGTTCTTGTCGTTTTGGTCCGATCGGTTTGTTAATTGGGTGAGTTTAACTCACTAAATCTCGATTAAAGGGTTAATGATGCTTTAGGTGTGCTTAGTTTATGTTAAGTGTTATTAGGTGGTTAGTTTAATTTATTTAAGAGTAGATTAGATTAAGGTGGTGCTTAGTGTAAAGTATGTTTAATTAAGGCTAAGTAGATTTATTTTTGAATCAGCCTTGATTTGACTTAAATGAAGTATTTTTGGATTAAATAGATATTTCGAAATTACTTAATAATTTAATAATATATTATTATTCGAAATTATTAAAATATTATTATTTAATTAATTTTCGGAATAAATTTAATTATTTATTATTTCTGAAAATTATTTCGGGACCTTAAATTCTCAGAATTTCATGCTGATTGCTGCTATACATTCAGATTATTAATTTGATGGTTGGATATTTCAAATTGAATGTTGATTGTGAAAAATATGGATTTATTCAGAAAAATCCCGGGTGTTGGGTTTGACACCGAAATTGGATTTAAGGATTATTATTTTAATGGAAGCCTTGAGTGAAATGCGAAGTGCCTTGGGCTAAGTATGAATTGTTGTGTGATAATTAAAATGAATTGTCGTGAGTTGTTGAGTTGAATTTGCCCCTATATGGGAGGTCCCACGCAACGGGCTTGGGTTGCAGTTGATTATAGGCCTATACTCCTTTGGGAACGCCGTCGACGTAGTGATGAAGCCGTGCTCCATGGGGGGAGGTGATGCCTGGCATTAATGTCAGTAGATAGCCAAACTGCGAGTAGACTATGCCCTTGAATGGTAGTGAATGACAATTGGAACACATGTTGGGTGTTGATTGACGCGTCGGATTATGAGACGGAATTGTGTGATATGGAATGGGATGTGTCATAACGGTTCGGTCTTATAATCAGGAGCCCTATGATTGTTGGTTATATGAAAGTGATTGCGTTCCAGTTGTTTAAGTTCGTATTACTGTATGTGATCGAGTGATATGAACATGTGATTGAGTGATTTGAGCATGTGATTGAGTGATATGAATTGTGCTAACCTGCAGAAAGGAACTGAGGTAAAGGTGAGTCTCATTGTTTGTGATTGTGTGGCTAGGCCATCCTAAGGTGTATTTTTTTTTTCTAATAAGGGTTTAGGGGGGGTGAACTTGCTGAGACAATGCCCTACCCCATTGTGAGCTTACATTTTCATGTCTCTTGTGGACGGAGCAGTTAGTTCGTTATGGTTGGCCTTGTGGAGTTACAGAGGTGAAGTTGAAGGATTGGTGATTGTGTACGACATGTAGGTCGTAGGACAGTCCCTTTTTTTATAAGCTGGCCTTTTGTAAACTCCGTTGGTTTATGTATGTGATGGGTTGCGAAATTGCTTCATGTTTTTCTATCCCGTATTTTATTGTTAGGGATTTTATAGTACTTTCCACATGCGCATAATAAATGAATGGGGTTGGCGACACTATCTGGAAATGTCGCATTTGAATGACCATGGTGGGATGTTGGCGTGCTCAAGGTTCAGGGCGTGACAATTATGGTACATGAGGTGTACAAAAGAGAGTGAAATATAATCAATTTCATTCTTTTATTGTGTACAAAGCCGTGCAATTATGGTAAATGAGGTGTTCGAAAGAGAGTAAAATATAATCAATTCCATTCTTTTATTGTGTACAAAGCCGTGTAATTATGGTACATGAGGTGTACAAAAGAGAGTAACATATATTCAATGAACCAAATCTAATATTTGATTAATCCAATCTAACCCTTAATTGATTTAATGAATCAATCTCAATTCAAAAGGATTTTGTCTAGCTTGAGCATATCTTCCAACACTTATTCTGTTTGCGTCAAGCCAAGGAACTGGAGTTTCGAATCTGTCCTAGGGTTGACGCCGTCAAGGTCGTTTGTCTGAGCGAAATGATGCCTACTCCTCATTTTCAACGGGCAAACAAATCGAGTTCAAGAGTAACTTTTTTTCTTTTTGCATTTAATTCTTATCATGTAATAAAGTAACAACTTCGACGTGTTGGCTTTCTCATGACGGATCCCTGAAAAAGATTCGCTTGTTAGGCCAACCATTCGTTGTCCATTTTTGCTCAAAAGAAAAGAAAGAGAGATTGGGGAATCGCTTTGAGCATCTTAGCGTTTGGTTTCGCAATCGTCCCGCATGAAAATGTTCGATAAATTAATGAACTCTGGCGTACACGTCCGAGTGCGGCACTTTCTTTGCTAGCAAGAGTAGGGCAAAGAGATTGGGCGGACGGCAGTATACCTTCATGCCAACGCATCTCTCCATCTCTACTTAAATGGACATGAGCCGCGTGACCGAACGCACTCGTAATTCACCATTTCCCGCGCCATGTCCCATCCCCTCCTCCATACTCTCCAATCTTCTCTTTCGGAGCACGATTTCTCGCTCCCACACTTACTTCTCCTTCTCTGGGGCATTTTCGCAATCAGCTGCTGGGCATGGCGTCGTTCCGCCAAGAAGAAAAGCTTGGCATCCCTGCCGCCGGGACCTACGGGCCTCCCCCTCGTTGGAAACCTACCCTTCCTAGATCCGGAGCTCCACACCTACTTCACTGCCCTCGCAAGGAAGTATGGCCCGGTCCTGAAGCTCCAGCTCGGCAAGAAGCTCAGTGTCATCGTGACGTCACCTGCCACCGCCCGCGAGGTGCTGAAGGATAATGACATCATGTTCGCCAACCGCGACGTGCCTGCCGCCGCCGGAAGGGCCGCGACGTATGGCGGTTCCAGCCTCGTGTGGACCCCGTACGGGCCTAAGTGGAGGATGCTGCGGAAGGTGTGCACGCTCAGGTTGCTCAGCAACCACAAGCTGGACTCCGTCTATGATCGCCGGCGGAGGGAGGTCCGAAAGACCGTCGGGTACTTGAGGATCCGGGCCGGGTCACCAGTTAACGTTGGGGAGCAGATGTTCTTGACGGTGCTCAACGTGATCACGAGCATGTTGTGGGGTGGGACGGTGCAGGGCGAGGAGAGAGAGCGCCTGGGTGCTGATTTCCGGCAGGTTGGTCAGTTATGATGACAAACGTAGATAATTTCTCTTTTTCTTCCTATGAAAAAGTTAATAGCATCACACCGTCACCGCATAAAGAAAGCTTTAAAATACATAACAAGCGTTTGTCCATCTTCTTTAAGTGTTTAAGCCAGCTCTCTTAATCAAAACTAAAACATGATCGAAAGGAAAAATCTATTTATTCGACCGGGCAAATTACATTGGACCCATTGCGAGCTACTTGACTTGATGGATGGATCAAGGGAGGAGACAAGAGAAATGAAAACCAAGATTTGCTGTATCCGGCATCAAAGGAGAGTTACAAGCAAATTGAACTTTTTTCAGCAGTATCAACAGTAGGGGTGATCGGGTCCAGGATGGATAGGGTCTAGACTTAGACCCTGTACCTGACCCTGTTATAACCGGTTCCTCTTTTTCGAATCATATACCCGATCCTGTTTGTATTGGACCCTATACCCGACCCACCCTATTTTTCCAATCCGGTTCCAAGGTCAACCCTGTTTCCACTGGAACCTATTTTGCAATCTCCTGATATCCTATACAACTTCGAATTTTATATTAATACGAGAGAAAATAACATAATCCTCATGATTTGTATTGTAACATTAAGCACTTGTAATAAATAAATACATGAACTTTTTGACTAAACGAAAAATTAAGGATTCACAAGGCTAATTATAATAAATAAAATCATAAGGCAAAGAATTAACAACAAACATAGGTATAATATTAGTCTTATTTCCATAACTACTACATGAAGCTATTCATTTATGCAAGCATAACTCCTCCTACGAAAGAGAAATTAAGGACTCGCATGGCAACCATTATGTTCCAGAAATAGTTTCTGGAATAGAAATAGATTTTTCTATTTCTATTTCTAGAAGAGTTTTTAAGCAAAAATAACCGTTTGATAACGACACAAAATTTCTACTCTAAAAATAGAAATTCGTTTAATAACAACACAAAATTTCTTCATTTCGGATGACGACGGACCGGCGGATGGTAGTGACGGACAGTGGCGGGTGACCGGCAGCGGCGGCGGGCGACTGGTGGTGGCGGCGGCAGCAACCAGCGACCGGTAGCGGCTGGCGACCGGCGGCCGGCAACAGGTGGTGGTGGCGGCCGGCAACCGGCGGCGGCGGGGGCCGGCGAGTGGCGGCGACCGATGGACGGTGGTCGTGGCAACGAATGAAAGACTGGTTGACAAACGATGAAATTTTTTTTTATTTCTCATTTCTGTTCCAGAAATAGAGAAGTAGAAAATTTCTACTTCTGATTTTTATTCCAAACTTATTTCTGGGATAGAAATCTATTCCAAAAATAGAAAAACGGAATAAGTTTATCAAATGGATTTTTATTCCAGAAACAGGTTTGGAATAGAAAAATTGTTTCTGGAATAGAAATTACTGGCTGTTATGCACCCCTTAAGAGAGCCAATCCATGTGATATACAAGAATTTGGCGGCGATGAACACCGTCTGTCCATCGGACGGTGCAAGAGGGAGTCGGTGAGGGAGGGAAGCAAGTGAGGAAGAGAAATGACAAAGGAGGAGTGCCGTGCGTGTTTGAAAAAGTCAAGAGGAAAAACATTGTGTGATTGCGGGAGTAAGAATAGAAATCGGGGGAAAAAAAAGGGTTTTGGACCTCTACTTACAAAACTGGTCTAGGAACTAGTTCCAAAACCAGTTCAGGAACCGATTTACGGGTGGGTAATCACTCGGAACCTGTTCCCAGACCAATTTAAACCTGTTCCGAATTTTGAGAACCAGTTCCCAGACCGGTTTCAACGGGAACCAGTTCCCAACCCTATTTTCCGGGTGGGCCGGTCTGGGAACCGGGTATATCCAGTCCGGTTGTACACCCCTAATCAACACCGTTACAATAATCATGGATGTGGCTGCTTTTGAACGGTTAACGTCTATATTGATAATATGCATTACGATTACTTTTTTTTCTTTTTAACAAAAAGAAAAAAATAATATTAGACTTTCTCTCGTGCCAAATAGGAGGTAACCATTTTAGCACTTTATGGTCGCGTTAAACTTATTCTCTAGACCAACCTATAATAAAACATGACTATGATTCTTCAAATTAGGCTAGATTGAATTTGTAAGTAATTAGTGTCACTTCACTAGAAAGTGCTCCGCGTGACTATTTGGGTTGGGCATAGTGGGCAAGCCACTAAGCCAGTTAGTAATCAAGATCTACAATCAGTTCTATTTCATTGTAATATTCGTAAGAGTTATGTGATTAATTGTATAGTTTTCTCTTATGTAGATTAAAAAATTTCGGGCTATCAACTTTTTTGGTATTTGATTCTTGGCTTGAGAGAATTTTAATAATTTCGATATTGGTTTTCAGATTTCATTTTGGTTTTCCTTCCCTTTGGCAGGTGGTGTCAGATATCACAGATCTTCTTTGCAAACCGAACATTTCGGACTTTTATCCGGGTTTAGCCCAATTCGATTTGCAGGGGATAGAGAGGCAGATGAAGGGATTGGCAAAACGGTTCGATAGAATTTTTGAGCAGATGATTGAGAAAAGATTGAAGATGGAGGGAGAAGGCGGAAAGGGGTCCTTGGACGGTGGCGAGAAGAGCAAAGATTTCTTGCAGTTTCTATTGGAGTTGAAGCATGAGGAAGATGCCAAGACTCCTCTAACAATGACTGGCCTCAAAGCTCTGCTCATGGTGAGTTTGTCTTCTCCTCCTTCAATATTATTGGCAAAGCTTACTTCTTTATATTGTAATGTTTTGCTTTTCTAACGAGCATTCACGATCTAATCTAACGAGCATACATGGTGAACGCACTTGATTAGTAGAGTAACATTAGTTTAAGAGATTATGCGCCTATTGCAATGACTAGTTTGTTTAAATGATAATTTTTAATCTGTCATATCGCTTTATAAGTTAATCTTAATGGTAACATTTCTGAAGATGGCATTTAATGGGCTTAAAACTTTTAATTAATGGAAAATGAACCTACAAAATAATTAATTTTACCTGCTTGGACTAAATGTCAAGATCTCCATGAGGATAGATGTTTATATATTTAAATAAGTACCAATGATTCATCTTCTAAATTTCTAATGTTAAGTTTCATACAATAGTCGAACTTACTAAATCCAACTGCTAATTTAATTTCGGTTAAAGAAAAATGTAGTGATAATCACATGTTATTTACACTCTGGTACTGCAAGGAAAATATTCTGTATTCTTGATTAAAATATCCAAAGTTAACTAGTTACAAATGACCACCTGACTCTGCCTCTCTTAGGGTTGGCATAGTTGGTCGGGATATCAAGAAATTTCCAGTTTAGGAATTGGAGATTACTTGTTCAAATCTCCCCAGTAGCATGAAAATTGCTATGAGGAGATCACATGCACAAGCCAAGGCCTGAACTTGATCAGTTCATTATACTTGCACAGTATTTCATCATCTTTCTTGTAGCCAGACGTTTAAGCTCATGCTCCTGAAATTATATATAGAAAGGAGGAGGAGCGCTATATGATATTTCTTCTGTCCATCTTATGAGTAGATTAGATTAAAAAAAAAAAACATTTTCATATATCCATTAAGGTAAACAAAAGAAAAAAAAGAAGCACAATCCCAGTGCTTTCATTACCGGAGGTGGAGGACGAATATTTAAACTCGTTATCTGTCGGTAACATTAAGGGCTAGATTTAGGCCACGGTTTTTATATATCTTGCGTCTTTGGATTCACCCGCACTTAGACATCACTTTTTATCGGCTGTTTGCCATCTCTTTTGTTAGTGCTGTGATAATTGCACTAAGAGAATTTTCCATCGAGAAATTATGTGAAAAAGAATTATCCTAATTTGACAATCCCTGAGTAGTAGATCGTTTCTTAGATATGCTTTGCAGAGAGAGATTGATTTTCAATGAAAATTTACATTACAATTATATACACTTGATCTCAGCACACGTACAAATGAGGGATTTTATTTTACTCTTTTTGGACTGTAGATTTCATATTATCTTGCTACTGATGAAATCCAACATTTCTTCATCATGCAATCTGGTTCCGTCATTAAATCGTGTTGAACATACATCGATTTGTCCACTGTATTGGGTCAAATCTAAATTTTCAATCGCACGAAACGACACTAAGTACAAGAACGTGGAATTACTTGAGTTGCCATCTCTGTCCACCGATCAGCAGTTTTTATCTGCTGTGTGTTTGGTGTCATATCATCGAATATTGAAACTCTCCATCCTAGCTAGTTTGTTTAATTGTTATGAATGCAAAATGGATGAGAGCTTGAATTTTGGGGTGTGATTTCGCTGTTAACATTTATAAAAGACAATTTGACGGGTTTAGACTGCATTTCTATTTCCCAGAAGTCTAGTTCAACAAAAAGCAACGGAAGGAACAAACGAAAGACGTAGCTTTTTTAGATGGCTTGCCTTTTCCAATTCTACTTCATGACTTCAGTTTCTCTCGAGGATGGCGCATTGAAAACTTCATCCGATTGAATTTTCTTAATAGGACATGGTGGTTGGCGGAACCGACACATCCTCCAACACAATTGAGTTTGCCATGGCGGAGATCATGAACAAACCTAGCATTCTAAGCAAAATCCAACAAGAATTGGAAGTTGTGGTCGGCAAAGACAACGTAGTAGAAGAGTCCCACATTCGCGGACTGCCTTACTTACAAGCTGTCATGAAAGAGACGCTGAGACTGCACCCGGCAACTCCCCTGCTCCCGCATTGCCCGAGTGCAGACTGTATTGTTGGAGGCTACATGATCCCGAAGGGCTCTCAGGTTTTCATCAACGCGTGGGCGATACATACGGACCCTTCCATATGGAGCAACCCGCTAGAGTTCTATCCCGAGAGGTTCTTGCATAGTAAAGTCGTTTACGGTGGGAACGACTTCAATTACATGCCCTTCGGGGCTGGGAGAAGAATATGCGTGGGGATAGCGATGGCCGAGAGGATGGTGCTATACTCGCTCGCCACCCTCTTCCATTCATTCGACTGGAAGCTGCCCGAGGGAGAGAAGATGGACCTGACGGAGCAATTTGGGATCGTCATGAAGAAGAAAAAGCCTCTAGTGGCTATTCCTTCGCTGAGATCCTCTGATCCTCATTTTTATGAATGAGTTATTATGTGGGTGTACCATATGCGCCGGTGCTTGTTGGTGGGGTTCCTCAGTATAATCTTACTTGCATAGAATGAGGGAAAAAACTGATTTGCGTATCTTTGTATGGTTTATTAAACTCCTATCCATTTCATTTGTGTAATCAAGTTTAAATGCTGCAATGATAAATGTTCTTACAGTAAAATAAAATAAAATTCACACTTTGGATATCCGCTATTTACAGAGGAAATAGCTTTTGACATAAGATGTTCGAACAACATCCCTAAGTTATATATAACATGTAAGTAGTAAGAAAAAATTCTTCGTTTGTGATCTTTTTCTTTCTCCTATTATTTATTTTTCCTGTCCTTTATTGCTAAGGTTGGCCTTGCCTTTCCTTTTTAAATCATTAGCCAAAAAACTCACATAAAAAGTTCCTTGGCCCAGCACCTTTATTGCATACCCAATTGGCCATGCCTTTCATAAGCCAAAAACTCACATGAAACTCACGTATGACTTGTACTATGGTTCTTAGTTCATTTTTTTTAACCTTACCTAGTGTTATATTAATGGGGTAATTAGGGAGCCCGTAAGCTTAAGTTTTGTCATATATTTGAGTTGAAAATCTAAAATCACAAACCAAAAGTTGGAGCAGTAGCTTTTGTTTGACGTTTACAAATTGACTCATATTAAGAGAGAAGAAGAGAGGCAAAAAAGCCTCTCAAATAAGAAAAAAAAACTAGATATAAATAAATTTGTAATATAGATTTTGGCTTACAAGTTGTGAGTAGACTTAGATTCACGTCACATCCTAATTTTGCAAGTATATGGAAAATTACACATTCATCTTTTTACCTAAAGGATGCAACCTCGTGGACACAACTAATATTAATCTAGTAGAACATATATATCCGTTTATATATCTATTAAAAGAGCAGGCCACAAAAATGAGAAATGGGTTGAGCAAAGTGGGCCGAGGTGTAGCTTCATGGGCTTGACTAATGTTTGAGGAATTGGAGAAAAACTTAATTTCGGCCCATTTATTACAAATAAAAGAGTCAATTGTTGTCCATATCTAACATATTTTGATTAATCCTTTTCAAGTGGAGTGGTCCATTGCAAGAAAGATCGAAGCAGAAAAATGATCTATTTAACTTACGATAAAAGAGATATATCACCTGTGATATAAAGGACATGCTTTAGTTCTCATACGTTGGGTTGAAATTTTATTTCCAGTCACCGCTTATATGTACTTCTTTGTGGTCCTTAGCAAGACCTTAAAAGGCTATGATCACCAGGAAAGTCTGGATAGAGATGGGGATTCGAGCCTCGAAAAAGATATCGGCCCCATTGCCCGTCCCGGCCACAACCCCTTTAAGGGGTACGGGCGGGCAGCTCTGATCCACGCGACACCTTCCCCCAGGTTGCTGGGGCGTGGTACAGGGAAATGAGGGGTCTCCCACGAAAAGGGGGAGGCTAACATGATCTTCTACATCCCACAATTATTTTTAGGATTGATTGAGTGATGTAAAACTTAATCTAGATGCAGCAAATCTTATCTTTGAATTGTAGCATCTTGCGCTTAGAGTTATCTCATGAATGGAGCTTTGCTCAAGCTTGCTGTTTGCGAGATAGGAACAATTTGCATCCATTTTGAGTAATTAGTTGAATCAAATGTTCGAATACCATCTTATATTCAAGCAAATACTAACAATGACTGCGAATATATCAACAATAACTCATAAGTTCGATATTTGAGGTGAGTTGATGTCTAACAACTAAGTGATTACCGACACATATGAAGGTCATCAGAAAAGTGAATGAGTTTATGCTGATTCACATTTCCCATGTTTCACCATTATAAAACCTCTTATTGCCTATTACATTTACATCAATGAAACTAATTGATTACATATATCCTATGGACTCCAACGACGACCTATTAAATAAGAAGAACTCAATCACTAATATGTATAAAATACATAATGGATACAGTGGACTGAGATTATGAGATTTTATTTTGGTAAAACTAGCTAACTTTTCTTATCTAAACTCTCATTATTTTGTATTTAAAGGAATTTCATTCAATTATTCATCTCAAAGTTTCATTAAGATTATTCTTTAGTCTAAATAAATTCTATACCAATCTGATGTCGATATTTATTTCAAGTGGCATACAGAAAAATCATAATATCTATATAGTCACAACACAGCATAAATCTCGACTTTTCCCACAAAATTACATGCATCCTCATCCAAATGCCCATATCATATCAGCAATAATTCGGCTGACGCTTGACATCCCAAGGTTGACTAGTTGCTGTGGCCGGGCCATACTCAAGATAGGGTTTCGAAGATTTTTCCCTATTAAAATAACCACGTAGGCTGGCCCAACTTGTACCACGATTCAACTTGCACTTGACTGTGCGGAGTATGCTGAGATTTTCTATTTTTATTATGTCGGTGAACGACAGACTGAAAACAAGTTTATAGAATCAGCGAGACAAACTCACAAATTTGAAGAACAAACGTAAAGTGCACGAAAAGCTCACGAAGCCAAAGATGAAATCTAGCTGCAATGAGAGAATCAGCGAGACAAGGTCATGAATAAGAGAATTAGGCCCTGTTTGATAATCAGCGGAACGGTGTTTGATTCTATAATTTTATTCCTCAGAATAAAAAAAGAAGATAAATCCATTTGATAACTTTTTTGTTTTCGGAAATAGAATTGGAATTAAATGAAGAAGTTAAAAAAATATTTTTTTATTTTCGAGAACAATTCCAAAATCAGGATCACTTTTTTTAGACCACTTTCTTCTTCGTCCTTTCGCCAGTCATTGGTCTCACTAGTCATTGGTCTCACTGATTGGGCGAGGTTGACCTCACTAGGCCACCGTGAGGTTGACATTGCATGGCTGTGGCAAGGCTGAATTCACAATCGAGCTAACAAGGCTTGGCCTCGTTAAAGGTCAACAACACTCCGGTGAGTTCACTAGCCATGGTTGAGGCTTACGACCAACTAAAGCAAGAAGAAGAAGAAGAAGAAGAAATAAAAAGAAAAAGAAAAATATTACAAAATTACTAAAAATTTAAAAGAAATGCTAAGTCATAACAAAATTTGTAGGTGGCACCAAATACATTTCTATCTCAAGATTAAAATTTTTGAATATTTATCAAACACTTTCAAATATTCAAAAACTCATATAAGGAATAAAATCAGAAAAATCATTTCTAAATAGAAATTGTTCTTGGGAATAAAATAGTTACTAAACGTATATTTAGGACATGCTTGTTTTCATTTCTTTTTTTTTGTTTAAAAACAGTTTTTTTTTTTTTTTTGTTCTGGGAAAGAAAAAAAACAAAACGCGTTTGTTTGCGTTTTTGTTCCAAATCTATTTTTTTGTTAGGAAACACATCTGGAATGTAAAAGAAAGAAACAAAAAAATTTTGTTTCTTATTTCTGGAACAAAATTTAAGAACACTTTCTCCCTCTCTTCCATTTTCTTCTTTCTTTTTCTTCTTCTTTTTTTTTTTTCTTTTTTCTTTGGCGGCGACCTCGCCGGAGCGTCACCGGCCCCGGCGAGGCCGAGTGTCGCTAGTCGCCGGGCGAGGCTTGGCCTCGCGCCGGCCGGGCAAGCTCGATCTCGCCCGGCCAAGGCGAGGCCGAGCCTCGCCCGGCTATGGCGAGGCTCGGCCTCGCCGGGGGCCGGCGAGCCTCGTCGTGGCTGGGTGAGGCCGCCAGCCCTCGTCGGCCGGTCGCCGGCCGGCCATGGCCAAGGCGCGACCGGCCAAAAGAAGAAAAAAGAAAAAAGAAAAAGAAAAAAAAAAAAAAGGAAAAATAAATAAGAAAATAAGAAAAATAAGAAAGAAAATAGAAAAAATAAAATAAAAAAATTATACAAATTTACCAAACGTGTTTCTATGCTTTTTATATTTCTGAAACAGATTTACCAAATGTGTTTTTTTGTTCAAAAATTGTTCCCTGAAGCAGAAATACTTTTTTTCTATTTCTGTTCCCAAAAATAATTTTTAAATAGAAATGTTACCAAATGCACTCTTAGTAGTTAAGTGCAAGCAAAACTTACTTGTTCACACCTAGACGATATGGGACTTGGTCCTTATCCATATGCGTTCTCTCTTCTCACTCTCTTTCTTTGAGAATGTACTGAAAAGCTATTGCATCCAACAAGGTTATGAACCCACACAAATGAATTCCTTTCTTGCTTGCAGGAAGCCAAATATTTCTTTACCACTCAATCGAATGGCAAGCGCCTTGTAGAACCGTTTAAATTCGGTTTGCTGTCGCATGATCTCGGTTCACATGAGCATTGTTTCACTAAAAAGTGTGATGAAATATGGATAAATGTGAACTAACAAAGGTCATGAAAGGGTTTTTTCTATTGTTGATTATTGGATAGGAAATCTAAACGACTAGAAAATTAAAGGTATTGAAACTGTGAACAATTGTTGCCAACCATGTAAAGATATTGGAATGTAAAGATAAACTGAAAGTAAAACTGAACAATTGGTATTTTTTGATTGATTGGCGTTGATTCGTACAAACTGGAATTCAAGCATTTATACTTACTAAGTTACTATCTAGAAATTCCTATGCGTGGGTAGTTACCCAGAATTAAATTGCCTCACTACTTTGATGGTTGCGTTTTCTCCACTTCCCCACAATTGTCACTATTAGTTGCTTCCGAACTTTTTGGCTCCACTACGTGACGGTTACGTTGAGTTTACTCCTTTACAAATGCCCCTTTAAAGGTTGAATCTGAAATCATCGGCTCTAACATCGGGCGGTTATTTCAAACTCACTTTGTCCGGGTTACATCAAATGTGGTTTTTTCGATCTTCATTTGTTGACATTCTTAGGTTATTTTCATTCATATTCTCTATCAGCTAAAACTACTTTTCTTCTTGGCCAATCGAGTTTGCCAACTAGGAGCTTTCAACAATTAACAAATTTTGTCTCTATCGCATCTAACTTGGTCTTTGCTAACCGAGTTGACGATTGAAGACTTGGACATTGTTTGGTGTCAATAAAAAAATAATAATAATAATAAAGAAGATAATGTGAGCCTCATGTGAGGCTTATCCAATAAATTTGTGTTGGGCTTATATTGACTAGATATTACTGTTCAACAAAACTTTAAATTATCCAAGGTACACATATTTTGTTCACATAACAACGTGTTGTCTAGCAAAAGTTACGTGAATCGAGTAACCTCCGTGCCGTGTGAAATTAGGAAATAATTTAGGTGCTCTGGGTTGCATGTGAACCCGATACGTAATAACCTTTGATTTTGGCGGGCTTCAAATAGGACTCACGTGCTATATGGAATGGAGTGCACCGGGCTCGTATGCATTTGATGCACCCGATAATGTCTCTTAGAATTAGTGGACACATAGCGAGATATAAAAGGCACTCATGTATGGCTGTCGAAGAAATGATGCTAAAGGATATGATCCCCCGAGTAATCAATCATATATATATATATATACACATTTGGTTTTGCTTAATCATGTCATTGATCAGTCATATTCCTTTCGAAGCAAAAGTGGCCGGCATACCCTTTAGAAGTCTCAATGCAAGGTCGTCGTCTCTGGCCGAAGTGATGCCTATTAAGTTCAATTGGCCGTTAAAAAAAAAAAAAAAATCAAGTCTTTTTTCTTTTTTTTTTCAAAGGAACAATTCATTCATTTCTATGGATACACAATAAAGAACACAGTCCAACTGTAAATCAAGATAAATTCTAGATAAATCCAAAATAAAACAAGCTTCAAATAAGAAGATAAATCATCATAACAAAATTAGAGATAAAATGCTCGAGAAACAAATCTGTGATTTCTTCAAATCGAAATCAGTAACCGATCTCCGAATCCATCTTCAATATATGACACACATTGATATTTTTATCTGTTACTATGTCTTTGCCTTTCAGTGATGCGCAACTCTGTTTGGCGTCCCCAACTTTATCGCCATTCCAAGGAACAAAATTGAATGTGCACAGATTTGATACCCGTGAGAGAGAAATCTTCATGGAGCTTCTCTAATCTCCTTTAAATTGGACTTGTGCACCAACTAAACCCGTGGAAAGCGAACTCTCGAAATTATACATGCAAAAAATCTCAAATTTCGACTAGATTGGGATAGACGTCTCCTCGAAACAGGATTGATATACTTCTAAATCTCGATTAGATTAGATCCTCAAAACGGGAGAAAAGCAAGAAAAAGTAATAGAGAACCAAATCAACCAAAGAAAAAGGAAAAAGGGAGGGGAGGGAGAGATCTAACTCAAACCCTTCCCTCCATGAAGATTGAAGAAGAAAGATGTGTGAAAATGAGAGAGAAAAATGTCACTAATGTCCAAGTCGTTGATCACCATAAGGGTCCGTTCGTTTCACGGAAAATTGGCCAATTCTGGAAACTATTTTCCTGGAAGTCATTTTCTAGGAAAATGACAATATTTTCTGGTGTTCGGGAGTTCGGCTAAAACTTGAAAGTGTTTTGGAAAATTTTTTCCGATGTTCGGTAAAGAAAATATTTTCTAACCATTATGCTTGGGAATAGTTTAACATGGTCTCTGTTGTGAAGTTGCTTCCTTTTTCCCTCTGAGTGTTTTCTTGATCGATCAAAGATATGGGCTAAAAATCAATGCCTCAAGCCATTGGTGTTCAACTCAGAATGAACCCACTTGGCAAAATTATTCTGGGAAACCAAACAACTGAACTTGGATTCATGTTTCGCATCTATTGCCATTTTAAAATAGAGTTTTTTTGGCAAATAAACACTTGTGAATTAACTCTTGCTTCTGCAGCATTCAGTCAACCAATATCTAGTATTAAATGAGAAGAGTACTTGGTTAACTAACTGGTTCTTAAACTTTTCCGGGTGTAACTTCCTGTCCGAGTGAAATGCATATGATACCTATGCATCCATTCCTGACCAGAACAATTAATTGGTTAAGAGATGAGTAGCTACATTCATCTTTTACTAATTCCATCAAATAAGCAGTCAATCTCACTCAAGGCCTCAGATTAGTGCTACCATTTTCGTTTCAGCTATTGAAGAACTATAGCTTTTTTAGCTAATTCTGTTTCTTACCCATGCTAAAGTAGTTCCAAAATCTTCCACAATATTTGTGGAACCCATCCTGGTAATCATCAGTGGAATATTAGCAAGTAAATAGTGGCGAATTCTCCATATGAATCCAGAAGAGCATCATAGATAAATTAGGCAAGTAGAGGGTCAATTACAAAACACTGCTATTTGACTACAGGTGTTAAATGTCTGAATCCAAAAGACAGTAATAACAACCCGGTTGACCTATGGATTTTGTAAAGGCAGAAACAGTCTTGCTTTAAGCAACTCATTCAGTTCATACTCTTTTGACCAGCAAACTCATCAAATCAAGCTATCAAGAATCTTGTGTTACCATGTTACCTTGAGACTTCTACTGAGCACCTTGCATAAAATTACACATCAGTGAAATTTTGGCAGCCATAATATGTCTACACACCTATCTCTTCATCTACTTTGCAGTAGGTTGTCTAGCCAGAAATGCTTGTTGATGCAATCAACAGAGAATCAAGGAAGAGTTCTCGATCACCATCACAATCACGATCACCAACCATACACCCAGAGACAAGTATATCACTAATGATGATCTCCTTTGCTTAGAAATTTATCAACCCATACTTTGTGAAGAGTCGAACTCTTCACCATGAATGCTTTTCCAATTTTTTCATTTTCAATTAGATGGTCAAAAACTTATCCAAGGGTAATTTCATTGTATCCATCTACTTTCATCACCTCATTGTAGAGTTGAGAGTAATAGACTTGAGAGTGATCCACATCCGTATGAGCCAATGACTTAATTGCCGAGGCCATCTCTCCAAGTTGTGTTGAAAGTGCAACATACTTGTTATCATTGTTGGAACCTTTTCGCCTTTTGTGAGACCTCTTTTCTAAATGCACAGTAGAGGAACATGTTTTCGAGCCCTTCATCAACTCATCGAAGTCATCGAAGTCATCACCTAAGTCGACAGGTGAGGAGTCAACTTCCGTTGCATCGATGTCCCCGAACTGCTTAGCAAAGCTTTCGGTGGCTATATCTCTCCCAACCACCACAGCCATCTCATCATACATGTCAATCATTTTATTCAAATACTTTCCATGATAAGGATGGACCTGTAAGTGCACAATATTCATTCAATTATTAGTTCCACGGTTAGATATGAAAAAGAAGCTATTAAGCAGACAACACTTAGGCTTCAAGCTATGACAAAAACACGTTTGAAGCCCTTCATTTGTTTGTTCTTTTAGTCATTTTCCCTTCACAATTACGCCTAAATAGAAATTGCATTGTCAATCCATCTTTGCAAGAGATGCAAGATCAATAAGATCTAAAGCACGAGGTTTCGTAAACGCCTATCAATGTCAGAATTAGCAACTCATTTGTGAACACCTAAATTGCAGAAGACATGGTGCCTTCTTAGGCTCTCACCACCTAAATTGCAAAAGATAAAGAGAAAAGAAGCAAACTTTACCAACCCTAGTCGCATTCCAGATATACCCAACAATCAAAATCAAAATCGCAGCAGCAAAAGACATTGAGAAAATTTCCAGACATATAAATTGCTAGTATGACAGTCAATATTAAATTATGCATTACACTTGTAACAAAAATAGAAACAACACCAACACGATAACCTATGGCTTCGGTGAAACAGGGGTGACTAACAAGTTAATAATAATAATTTTTTTTTTCAGTCCAGCATGTTAGCAAACGCATTAAAGTTTAAAAATCTTGACTAAGATGGTTAGGAAATTATCCCTTATATGCTGAGTAAGTATATAAAGACACATAAAACTACTTATGTGAAACATTGGCTAAAAGAATGTATTGAGCAAGTGATGAGAAAAATTACCGACACATATTGATCAAATTCATTTTTCCCAGCTATGACCATTTTCAACTTGTCATCCCAACTGAATCCACTCTTGCCGCACACAGTTTGAATCATCTTCCAATTGCTTTTGACTGTCTTCAAATGGTTCTCAACATGGTCAGGCTCACAACAAACACTAAACTTCTCATTTATTGTATTGACAACTCGAGTAATTGAAGAGGGTTTGAATGTACTTGAAGGCTTGTTTCCTTTACTAGCTTCATCAGCGAGAATTTCAAGTAAAACACGTTCCATAGGCTTCGACCATCTAAATTGCTTGACCTTCTCATCGTTTGCCTTACTTTTACTCATCATGATAACTACGTAACAACTTTAAACATTAGAATAAGAAAAAATATGATGAAGATGGACACATAGTAAATATTTATGAGATGATTATCATTAAAGAAATGAAAAGCACATGTTCAAAATATAGCACTCAAAAGAAATAAAAGTAAAACTATTGGCTTCTTCTAATATTTTGATAACTAATCCACATTGCATGTGCAATCCTATCCCTCTTTGATGCCCATATCCTATTTTTCTCCTTTTCCTCCCTTTGAGAAAGTTGGATTCTTGGATTTTCTCTTTGAGATTCCATTTGTCTATTCATCTCTTCCATGATAGAGTCATTGGGATCAGCTTTCATAATAAAATTGTGAATGATACAACAAGCTAAGACAACATCGACTTGTGTTTTAAATGACCAAAAAGGTTCTGAACCCAATACTCGAAAACGCTTCTTTAGAACTCCAAATGCTCTTTCAATAGTAGTTCTTAGAGATGAATGCCGCAAATTGAATAGTTCCTTCTCGTTTTCAGGAGGGCGATCACTAAACTCCTTCAAATGGTATCTAACACCACGATAGGGAGAGATGATGCCATTTTGGATTCCATAACCAGCATCAGCAAGATAATATTTTCCTACAAGTTATAAATAAGTTTATTATCAAGTTACTAATCTCAATTCACATAATGTGTGTAAATTCAATTTTCTTACCTCTAGGAATGTTCAATCTATTCGACCTTGAAAGTGCATCAGACAAAATACGTGAAGCATGAGATGTCCCTTCCCAACTAGCTAATACATAAGAAAATCTCAAGTCAAATGTAACTGTGACATCTCAAATTTCATTAACCTTCATTAGTGTAATTAAATCATTAGGAACTTAGATTAATTAGATTGGGCCAGAAAGTGAACGCGATGGATCGTGAGAAACGTGTGGGCTTGAGAAGTAAGTGGGCCACACGAATTGGACTTAAGAAATCGAATGAGAGATTATGGGCTTGGACTTGGCTTGAAGTGGGCCAAGGTTCGGAATTATTAGATTTGTAGATTTAGTTTAGTGGGCCGGATTGTTGTAGATTGAGCCTGTTGGGCCAGGAATGGATAATTAGGCCCGAGTGATTTTATTTTCAGTTAAGATTAATAGATTATAGTTAAGGTGATTTGATTAGTAAATTACTTATAACTTTAGCATTCTTTTTGTGATGAATTCTTTATAAACTAACATTGACTAGTCGATATGTTATATATATGTTATGACTTTGTATAATTGGGATTAAGTAGAAACAAAAGGCAATTAGATGAAAATATTAGAAGCTAATGAACTAACGAATGATATCGATTAATTGTTAATTAGCGACGATCGACAGATGGCGAAAATCTTCATGCATGAAAGCCACGACACCTTTTTCTCTCTCGATGTTGACACCTAAATTTTTGCATAATTTTTAGGGTTAATTTTTACCAAAAAAAAAAAAAAAAATTCACATGGCATATAGTTTAGGAACATTTTTGTTTATTGGATCGATGGCGAGTGCAAAATTTTTCACATATTCCGTTGGGATTTTCATATATTTAGGCAATATACATCGAGGGATGTATTTTTGACGAAAAGGAAATTCTCGAATGATATTGAAAAAAACACAAAAAATATTGCGCGTGGTGGGATGATATATTCAATAGTATTTTGCACGAGCAAAGTTGGCAATGAAATATACCACGGAGATACAATTTTTTGGTGTATAAAAGGAGTAAACATACGTAGGGTTTAGGAGGCCACACATATTGAATACACAGCCGCAAAAAAATTAAATCTACGGCCACAGTACAGAGAGCCACAATGGAGGAGTAGAGAGAAGAGGGAAAGAGCCCTCTTGGTCGTGAGCTTATCACCAATCCGCTGAGCCACGCACGACGTCGAGGCTCGCCATCTTTTACTGCCGTGACATCGTACTCCCGTGACTAGACACCCCTGTTCTTGACATGAGCCCAATGCTGGATAGAGCTGCTCCTCGTTGCTGTGCCAACGAGCGACACTGTCCCTTGGCCAAACACCGTGACGAATTGCTGTTCCGTTGATCTTTGTCCCGTGATCCTGTTGTTCTGTGGCAAAAAATTACTCCACGTTGTCTTGGTTGTTGCAGGTATGATTCGTGAGTGACATGAGAAGAAACAAAGAGAGATCGTGGGTGCGAGGCAGAAGAAATAAATATTGCAATGCCCTCGAAAATTGAAGATGGTGATCCAGTGGCGTCGTTCGTCAGAGTAGTTAGACAATTTAGTCAATCATCCACTCACGGTCAAATGCAACAGAAGCAAAAATTCTTGAAAGCCACAAGTCAAAACAGACAAGGCTAGAGAGAGGGAGGCGGCAATGTACAGAGAGGAAAATTTTCACTCCCCGCTGGTTTTTGCTCACACGTCCAGGGACAACACCGCGTCCACCCCTTCATTGGCACCTATCATGTTGTGCGCCTTGTCCCTGTAATTTTATTATTTTCTGCAGATTTTCCACACTAGCCTGGTTCTTCGTCTTCGACCACCATTGCTCTTCGGCATCCGTCCGAATTTGGAAGCGTCACTCGCGTGACATCATGAATTAGGTAAGACTCTCGAATAATCTTTTTTTCATATATGCCGCTGTTTAATTCGTAATATCGCAATATTTCTTTGAATGTTTGATCGATATTGCCATATCCAAGAGATCTCTTGATCTCTCATGAATTAGGAAATTTTCCTAATTTCACAACGTGCATACGATTGATAGTCCGATTTCACGCTCGAAATACGACTCGCAATCGCACGGAAAAATCGCCAATCCGATCTCACGCTCGAGATACGATTCGCGATTTTATTTGAAATTGGCTAATCTGATCTCATGCACGAGATACGATTCGTCAATTTATTTCCAAAATGGACATGGATGATATATTGCCTGATTTGTTGCCGTGCTGTTCTTGATGTCTTATTTGATTGCTTCCATAAAAGAAAAACCCAAAAAATATATATTTGAGTTAGATTAGATGCATTTTAGAATATTTCTTGTTTTAGGGTTATCTTGCATATTTAGGATAGAGATTTTATTTCGAATTTTTAAAAGTAAAAATCCAAAAAAATGCATTCATTTAGGATGTTAGTTTTAAATTTGAATTACACGTTTAATTATTTGGCAATTTTAATTCCGAATTTCATAAAAAAAATTATAATTAGAGCATTCTTTGCACGTCATTGCATATTATGATAGATTGCATGCTTATTAAGTAAATAAAAAAATCATGTGCACGTCATATAGCATTAGGTGCATGAAATGCACGTCATTTAGTGATTATTGCTAGGTCTATTTAATTGGAAATTGCTCGTCATTAGAATTAAGTCATTAGATTAATTTAGATTGCACATTTAATTATTGCATTTCTTTTACCCATGTCATATAGCTTAGGCTATACTACCATGTCATATCATTTCATGTTAGATTACAAGCATTGCATTGCATATGGATTTGATTCTCATTAATTAAGTGAAAAAGAAGAAGAAGAAATTGCGTGTTAATTAGAAATTATATTTAGGGTTGTCGACGTGAATTTTGATCTAACATTGCAGATGCTTTCGTTGCTATGAGGTAAGTCTTGCAATTTATTCATTGCTCTTCTTGAGTGTTAAATTGGTGGTTTGCGCACCCGCATGATCGCCTCACATGTTAGGGAAATAGCCTAAAATTAATTCAAGCTACATGCCAAACATTTTTCAAAATAAAAGAGAAAGGTACCGAAAGGGCGTTAGAGAAATCTAGCGTAATCAAGTCCCCGAACTCATAAATCTCTGGTTCGTAGGAGTAAAGTAAATCTCCCGTTACTTTACTTGGGTTTCTAATCAACCCACCAAAAATAGATTAGTGACGACTCCTAATTGAAAAATCAATTGCATGTTAAGAACTTGAACCTAAGTCGCGAATTGGTATGGGCTTGGAAGAGTCCGAGTTAAGTCTAGACTTAATAATCCATTAGCCAAATCCTAGGTGATTCACACACGAAAATTTGGTCGCGACACTCGATTCTCTCATCAACACCCACGGTTTTTTCTCAATCCATAGAACCGAAGATGGCAACTCCAAGGAAGCATAATCATTAGCCAAATCTAATCATTACACTAGCCTAGGGATTAGCTTGTAGCCTATTTTCCCCCTTAAGCTTTGTTCTCTTTCTCTCTCCATATAAAACCGAACAACCCATCTTCATCTTCTTCTTTCTTTTTCTCTCGGCTGAGCAGCAAAAAACCAGAAGCAAACCAGCTATTTCTCCTTCTTGCATGCTGATTTTGAGTGTTGATCTTGAAGCATCTCTGTGTTGTTTAGTAGCTGAAGCAATGTAAGGAAAGATCTAACTCTAAATTGAAAGTTATCCATTGTTTCATCAAGGGAGCTTGAGGATCTAACCAAACAGTGATGGATATAGTTTGTAGTTGCTGTTTTGTGATTGATCTAAGCTTAGTGAGTGTTAGATTGAAGGTAGGAGCTATTGCATGTCACTCTTGAGTCTTGCATGTCTCGAAATCCTTGTGTGAGTATGCTGTTTTGTTGAGCGAAGGGATGAAATGGATGCCGAGTGTGTTGTTTTGGTAGAAATCGTGATAAGTGGCTTACGGATGCAACGACACTTCGAGTTGAGCTGTGGAATTGATCATTTGTTAGAGAAAGATATGCTGAAGTTGCTTTGAGTTGCTGTGAGTAAGCATTGGCGTATTTTAGAAGAGATTTATGGATAGACAAGTTGTTTAGTTGAGTTAGAAGTGAGAAAATTTGTGTATCTATTCTGTTCTAAGTGAAAACAGTTATGGAGTCTTCTGTTTGTGTTTAGTTTTCTTTATGTATGTTAATAGAAATAAGAAAGAAAATATTCTACATAATATAACATCTATAAGATCAAGTTATACACGTAGCTATAACCATATGACTATAAAAACATAGAGACAGAAGTGTACATAGTAAAACCAGTAAACTGTTCTTGTGAGAAACAGTTTGACCTTTACTGATTATGCGAATTTTCTGTATTTACCTAGTTAGATTTGGACTTCCAATCCTTAATGAAAATTGTAGAACACATCTTAAGGAATGACGTGTAAAAATTTGAGATTAAATCGATAAGATTTGGTTAGTAAAACAATTTTCTTTATAGATAAAGAATCTGGACGTCGGTACAGGGTACTAGTAAAGATTATGGCGACTGTTACTCTTAATACAGTGAGAATAAGACTTAAGTTTCTTCATGGGAAGTGTCAGTCTATGTCTCAAATATAACATACTAAAATTTGGTAGTATTTCGATAAGAATTAATATACTTTCTGTGTCCAAAACCGAAACTGTATGTTTAGCTGGTGAACTGTTTGGACCCGAGAACATATATTAGAGGTTGTGTCTTTTATATTAGGCTTTTGTGATGCACGTAGAGTCTAATAAACCTCATAATAGAAGTTAGTCATATAAGAGTAAGTCTCATATATCATTTGAGATATAAGTGCATATAGAATCATGTGTGTGCAATGAGTGCGGTGCATAGTGCTTGATTATGGGATAAATATCTGTTTGCCATGGAATGGGACATGACGTAATGGGTTTTATCTTATAATTTGGACACACACGTGTGCTAGGTTCATGAGAGTTAGTTAGATACTTTGGAGTCTTTTCTTTTGCATATGATAAATGCATTAATCGAAGGTGTGGTGGTGTGAAACGTGTGCTTAAGATGAATGAACCCATCGTTACCGAGATACCGGTGATGCCCTCGGAAGTTTGGGATGCCCTTGCTGCGTGGTCTTGGATGCCTCGGTAGAGAGATACTGAGATGCCTCGGAGTGAGATGCCCTTGTGTGTGATCAAGGATGCCTCGGTTGTGTGATACTGAGATGCCTCGGAGTGAGATGCCCCTTGCTGTGTGGTCTTGGGAGGACCTCGGTTGTGTGATGCCGGGATGCCTCGGAGTGAGATGCCCACAATTAGAGGTATTGTGGAAGTCCGGTTAATGTACTTTCCGGAAGTGACTCGATCAGGCCGGTAGAGTCCCGGTTGTGACTGATTCGAGGGTGGATTATGTGCATACTAAATATAATTCTATTTGGTGAGTGAGTTCATTTATTATTGTTGCATTACATCTTGATATGAGATTGAGTTTGAGAAAGGTAAGCATAGAAATGGATGCTCATAAGGTGATTATGTACATAGTGTGTTATTATCCAATTGTTTATGCTTGTGATATACTTCCTTTAGCATCCTAAATTGTTTGATGATTCACTTGTAACTTTGATGGCTGTGGATTGTTTAAGTTAGAGTTTTATCATTCTTTACTGGGCAAGGTTGTTTGCTCATACCTTACATTTTCAGATTGATAGCATGGATGTACTGCCAGTAGCTCGATACGAGGCGGTAGTGAGTCTTGATGTTTCTCTTCATGATGTGTATGATCCCGACATTGACATGGTTTTCTCCAAGTATGAGGCAACTTTATGGCTGGATGACGGTAGAGCTGAGTTATTACCGATGACGTTCGTTGCATGGTTTATCAACCATGAAGGGGAGATGTTCGGACCTTTACCCTTGGGAGCAGGAGGACCTGGAGCGGGGATGGATGGCGCCTAGACGCCTTGGATCGTGTAGAGGCTGACTGACTTTTGTTTTTTGTTAGATGCGAGCTAGTATGGGAACTCGTGGAGTAGATAACCTCACCCATATCCCTGGCTTTTGTTGCGCCTTACTTTTGTTTTGTATATGATGAAAATATATAGGTGAAGAACATGGAACGAGTCCAGGTCGATAATTTTGTATGCCCCGATGATGATAAAATGAAAGGAATCCTTTTATGATCTTGTCTATGTGCATTGCAGGATAACCTTATAATATAAATTTAGGAATTTAAATAATCCATGTTATACATGCTAACCTTCAATGGTAAATATATGTTATTTAAAGGAGATTACTTTAGGAAGACAATAATAATAATAACTATAATTCCGCTTGCGCTTAGTACGTGACGCCCTGGGACGTCACAGCTCGTTACAGTAACGGTAGCTAATATATTTTGTGTTGTTCCATCGTTCCGACCACGAAATCTTCCTTGAATTTCAAGAGGAACTGATGCACGTACATGAGTTCCATCTATTGCTCCAACACAATCCTAAAATAATCAATATAGTTACCAACCAAATACTAATGAAACTTCTCAAGCAATTTATAGACTTGTTATTTCAAATTCCATACCTTAAAATATGGATAAAACCTTCGATTGTTACTTATCTCAGGAGGAGTGGAATTGCCTGGTTCTTTCACCACATGCTTGTATAATTTCAAAATCGCTTGCAGGACGATTTTGAAATATCTATGAACGGTGTCTATTGATCTATGAAATCTTCCCCCAATGACTCTAAACCTCACATTATGTCCAATGATATGACAAAATACCATAACTTGCTCCATAATAGAAACATTTACAGTAGAACGCAACAAGTTACTTGCACCAAGTATCTTACAAAGGTCTAAAAAGCATTCGGCGTCATCCGTATTTGATCTACACAATGAGTATCACCACTATATAACACACGATTCATATATAACTCTCTCTCATAATCTCGATTCACATGAGGCTCTCTCGGTATGCGATTCTCCGAATGATCATAATCATCCATAACTAATGTGATAACTGTCATAACCGCCTGTAGCTGCACCCGTTACCACTGCTTGAATTTTGTTATCCATCTATATTGGAACATAATAATCATGAAACACAAATTCATATGAAATACAAGAACAGCAATACTAGAAGAACCAAAAAAATAGGGGACAACAGATGATTGTAAGAATGTATTACCTTACTTTGTCTGTGTCAATGTAGATGTCTAGCTTAATCAATTTCCCTTTGTAGATATCTGTAATGTTATCAAGTTTAAAGTGAGAAATATATCTTCTTCAAAGAAATATGATTTAACTTATGTATTAATCATGCAAACGAGTATAGTTGCTGAAATATCCACCAATTCTCAAAATGTTAAATTGAAAAGACATACGATCTTACTGATTATTCATAATATTATAGGACCCATCATCATATAAAAGAATGACAGAAAAGAAGAAAGCTGATGAAGAACCAGAAAACCACACATGGCTGACACCACATGAAGGACATGTACATATACATGGCGAGAGCGACAAATCTTCAGTTTTTACTCAGCTAATCATTGTAAAGTTCTATTTAGAAATCTTACATTACGGCTTACCATAATATATACCCGATCATAATTATGACAGTATTATGTTAGTCTACAGATATAGGCATATATCCATGACCGTCATACGTTATGACTTACCATATTAGATACCCGATCATAGTTATGATAGTACTATGTTGGAGTCTAGAGATATAGTTATAAATCCATGACCTTAAGTAAATTGAGTTTTTTCATAACCAACAATGTTACTTGAAAAACCCCTATACAACACTTGGTCGCACAAGCTTTGCCATCCATTTGCTATGATGCAGTTCAATCTTCGTGCATACTTCATGTCTCTAATATGCAAATATCATTATTCAAATACGACACGTAGATGGGCAGACATAGGAAATCAGGACTCATGCATCCACTTCTCTCTTTAGAAGACTGAAAATCTGTGATTAGCACGAGACCAATTGCTTAATGTCTCGCCATCAGTTTCCTAGGAAGAAAGCAGTCAACCTAGCAACTCGTAGTTGGTAAATCGCACCGAGCGACCGAAGCTAGAAGGAATAGATGGCGGGGGATGATTCGATTGGGGAAGAGGGAAGAGGGAGAGGGAGAGGGAGAGGAGGAGATACCTTTTGAATCTGCTCGGTGGTGATGTTGGTCGGGGGAAACGAGGGCAACATGGGAATCATCTGCGGAGGTTGTTGCATCTTCGCTGGGTCTCGTCTTACTCCTCCTCCTCCTCCTCCCCAACGCGCATTCAATCGAAGGATCGATGGAATCCTCCCCCAAAAACCCTTTATACATGCAAACAAGAGGATAGAGATCTATGGGGATGCTTCAATCCGTGCATACGCCGCTTGAAGACAACTACGCGTGGAAGAGTATGAACTGACCAGCAGTGAAGAGGAAGCAGGGCACGTCGCGGAGATCGAGCACCACCGAACGAGAGGGAGGCTCCGCTGCTGCTAATCATCAGCATCGAAGGAGGAGGATGAGATCAGAAACCCAGGGCTTTGTGAGGGCGGAGATCCAGCACCGCCGGCCCCGCCGCTGCTAATCGTCGGCTTCGAAGGAGGAGGAGGACGAGATCAGAAGCCCTAGGTTTCGTGAGAAAGAGGGCAGAAATGGCAGATGAGTAATGAAAGATCGCTCGAGAGCGCGTGACGGGAATATGATTTCCTCCGGAAAATGGGAAAATTTTCCTTTGACCGGAAAATATTTTCCTTGGCTGTTTATTTTCCGCCGTCCGAACACTGGAAATTTCGGAAAATATTTTCCCGGAAGTTATTTTCCGTGAAACGAACGGACCATATAAGTAGGTCTCATGTGAAGCTGATAAAATTGAATCATCGGGATGGCGTGCGGCCATATAATTGATAGTTTTGTGGTTCTTTGTTCAGAATTCGTTTGAGATACTTACGTAGAACAACCGGGTGAACGAAATGGAATATACCAACAGCCACATTCGGGTCAAAGGACAACCAAACTTTTGTCTCCACACTCTCTATGCCCATGCCCAATCGAGATCTCTGTCCCTTTCACTAAAGCTTGCATGTGACTTCTATCTGGAATTTAGCTAACGAATCTGTTTCTAGGGATTTTTAGATCGATTCTTCAATTATATACATGGATTCTCTAATAATCCATACATAAAATATAGCACTCCATTAAAGCTTGAAATTGAACAGCTTATCACTCAATACTTACTCGTGTAAAATCTTGGCGTCGGTCGAAATAACGTGACTAACGGGTTCAACATCAATAAAAATATGTCCTTTCTTCTAGTTTTTTCTTAAAATGTTATCTCAAATGCAACTTTCAATGCCCACAAAAGTGCATCTCCCCTTCGCTACTTATTTGAATACGAGCCACGTGATCGATCGCGCTCACAATTAACAATGTCCCCCACCATATCCCATCCACTTCTCCTCCACAATCTCCAATCTTCTGTTTTGTGGCGCGATTTCTCGCTACCGCACTTAATTCTTCTCCCCTCAGGCATTTTCCCAATTAGCTGGTGGGCATGGCGTCGTTCTGCCAAGAAGAAAAACTAGCGGTTGCGGCTGCCGGGACCTGCGGGCCTCCTGCTCGTCGGGAATTTGCTCTTCATCGATCAGCTCCGTGCCTACTTCACCGCCCCCGCAAGGATGTACCGCCCAGTCTTGAAGCTCCAGCTTGGTGTATCCGTGATGTTGCCGGCCACCGATTGCGGGGTGCTAAAGAATAGCGACGTAACGTTTTCCAACCACGACATGTCCATAGCGAGAAGACCGCGTCCTATGGCAGTTCTTACATCGTTTGGACCCTGTACAGGCCCAAGTGGAGGATGCTTCAGAAGTTATGCATGCTCAATATTAGATCTGTCAAATGGATGTATCGGATTGAAAATAGTTTGACTCAAATTGACTAATGTGACCTATTTTCAAGTAATATAAATTCACATTTATACCCAACCGGATACATACTTGAGTAGACTCATACTGTTAAAACTCTTCTATACTTAACTTAATCTAGAAAAACTCATAACTAAATTGCTATGAGAGCACGAAGTGAATGCATATTAGATCAAGTGAGAGGGTGGGAGAGTGAAGGGAAAATCATATAGGTGGATTGGGTGTAAGTAAGTAATGAATCCATTAACACCCATATTATTTTTCACATTCACTATTCTAAACTATTTATGATTAATTTATTGAATATAATAAACTCATATGACAACTCAGCCCCTCACATGTGGTTGGGGAGGGTCGGCTGGCAACCTCCACACACTCAGCGGCCAAGAGTTGGAATTAAAGTGAAAGAAAAATAAAACAATAAAAAAATAAAAAATTGACAATTTTTAAAAAAATATACAAAAAAAATTGTTCACGTTAGCATTGATCGTTTTAGCGTCGACCATATTACGTAAAACAATCTACGTTAGTATTTTTTAGTTAAAATGGATTAGAATGAATAAATTAAAAAATTGTCAAGATATTTATGATTGAATAAGTAAATCATTTGATTTTGATGAGCTCACATAGGGTTAACATGATCCAAGGATCGAGATGTATTGGACTTGTATGCGCTCAGTTCACTCGATAATGTCCATTGAAATCAGCAGACAAGTAGCAAGATCCGAAGACACATCTATAGATTCCGATAAAATAATGCTAACTGGATACCACGATCTCACTATGTTCACAACCACCGAGAAATGGAATCGTACTTATACATGCATTTTCGGTGTTGCCTAGTCGAATGGCTGATCTGTCGTACTCTTTCGGAAAGAAGTGGCCGACAAGACCTCGCCACCTCGGGGTGTAACCAAGGACTAGGGGTTCCCGAATACGCTCTAGGATGTACACGCCCGCAAAGGGACTCCTCAAAAGTGGAAAGCATCTTTGAGAAGAGTTGCAAGGGCATCATTATTCTGATGTCGTATGCGGAAGTTGGAACTGCCTCTCTCGCAATCACTTACCTAAAATTGATTTTTGTATCAAGTCAACCATTGGTTGTATTTTCGATAAAAAAAAAAAGCTATTATGTTTTCCACTTTTTGATTTTCTTTTCCCTCTTATATATATCACACAGAATCCCCCAAATCTTTGGCCAAAGCTAGTTGCATCTTGTAATTGCATATAGTTCTAAGGAATCGTTTCGATTATCCAAGCGTTTGGCTTCATAATACACTTGCTCGTGAAATTGTTCTACGAATTAATAAAGTTTAGCTTGCGCATATAAGAGAATGATTACCAAATTAGTGCTAAATTTATTGTATGAATATAAAAATTTTTGCAAATATAATCCTAAACCTTTCAATGAAATTTCAATTTAATTATCTCGGTTAATTTTAATTTGAAGACGTGGCATGGTAATGGTCGCTAATCTATCGTAGACCGCCACATTAACGATTTCTTGTAGCAATTGATAGGAAAAATTACATTTGGATTCGCATAAAGATCAATGACAAACTTGATAAAATTAAAAATTATATAATTGAATAAGCATTCGTATGATAAATTTATAATTGATTTGGTAATTTCAAATGTAGAACTTTTGTTTGCTAGAATGTAGGACAAAAAGCCGAGGTGGACCTTTCCGTATAGAGACTTGATAGTCAACAATTCATCAATTAGATTTTCTTTTCTCTCTTTTAAAATAATAACCTTGACGTCGATCAAAGATTATTAAATAAAAAATCTATCCCTTCTTCCATTCAATTATTGACTAAAAATCTATATATCCAACCAGCTTCGCTTTATTGATTTGACATCCTTACGTTAACCGATCTCAACCCAATCTTCCATCCATCGAGAAAATATCAAGTAGATTTCATATTCTCCGTTATCAACAAACACTTAACTAATCTATTGGCAAGATGGGTCCCACTTATCTATTAATGCCTACCTTCTCCGTCACCTTACTTTCCTACCTCTCCTCCGTTACTGGTCACTCTCCCTATCTTCCTCTCTACGTGTCTTTTGTCTTTTCTTTAAGATGGGTCCCACTTGTAAATTAATGCCTCCATTCTCTATCATCGTTACTCTCTCTCTTCTCTCATCTGTCACTGACCGTGAGTCTCCCTCTCTCTCTTCCTCTCTACTTCTCTTTTCTTACCCCCGCGTCTGCCGTGGCTCAAGTTCGAGCTCAAGGCTCATGGCCGCTTTGGCCATGGAGCTCGTCCTCGAACCCAGGGCTTGGGATAGCTTTGGCCGCTCGAGTTTCGAGCTCGGCCTCAAGCTCGTGGCAATGGCCACTTGAGCTTTGAGCTCAAGGCCATGGTGGCCCGAGCTTTAAACTCCTGTCCATGGTTGCTAGATCTCGAGAGAGAGAGGAATGAAGGAATTTGTCCCTAAAACTCTATTGAGGGGGGACAAAGGATCACAAATTTAGGGTGCTATCGAGCTTAGCAAACTCAACAGCAAATGCCCAAGGTGGCCGACGGCGGCTTGATATCTCTTGCGAAATCGCTTACGAATCCCCTTAGATCGCCATCTCATAGCAAATGTAGCTTGACCCAGTCTCCACGCTCCTAAACCTCGGGACCTTGTGCTGAATCGCCCTCCTCATTGTCACGTCCGATGGCGTGCCGTCCCTCCTTGACTTGAATCTGAAAGAGCTAGTATGAACACCTAGAGAGGAATAAATAGGTGTAAACAAAAATCTTTGCAAAGTTTAGTAGAAATAATTTGCCTTTAGAAAATTACAGACGAATTCAAACTTTAACAATTAGATAAAACTTCAAATAGAATAAAGCAGTTTAAACTTAAACAGTTAATTAGAGTTATGAATCAAAATAAAGGAATTTAGGGAAGATAATAAAAATACAAGATTTATAATGGTTTGGCTTAGATCAAGTTTACATCCATTCTTCCACGCTGTCAATGCACTAGCTAGATTCCACTAAAAATCAAAAGAGATTTTACAACTTGGTGATCTCAACTTCTCAATGAAGAGTCTTTATTGGTCTCTTACAAAGTCTCATCATGGGTTTCCCTCTTTTGTATACAACTTTGAACTCAGTAAATGAAATAACAAGGAACTAGGAAACTTCAGACTTTGAAATTTTTCTTTCACGCACACTATCAAAGAACTGGAGAGTCTGCCTTAAATACTCCTTCATGCCTTCTCGACCGTTGGCACTTTCCAAAATAATTCTTCCAATCTACCCGTTTGACAGAATCAATCAAGGAGATCTCGTGTCGTTTGATGATTTGTGATGAAAGCCCGTCAATCATGTTCGCCCATACAATCAGGATCTTAGTTTTCATAAGTAGAACCTTCCAAATTTACTTACCTTCCAAAAGATTTGACTATCGGAATTGATTCCAATAAGGATAATCAATCATGTAGGTGCTAAATCCAGCCATAAAGTCATCCATAAATCATACGAATTGAATCCTTGAAGAAATAAAGATAATCTCACATCTGGATAAGTTTTCATTCTTTAGTCTAGAAACTGTCAATGTGGGCAGACTTTGAATTTAAAGTCCGGTAGTCCTCAGACTTTGATACTAAAGTCTAGAAGTATTCATACTAGACTTTGGAAAGGTTTTGTCAACTTCAAAACAATTAAGGAGTTTTCTCCAACAGAATCGGGCATGAGGCTCAGACTTAAGCTCGAGCCATGGCAAACGGAAGAGGAAAGAAAAGACCTTGGGACCTTGTGTTGAATCACCCCCCTCATCGTTGTGTCTGGTGGCGTGCTATCCCTCCTTGACCTAAAGCGGGCAAGAGGCTTGGACTCGAGCCCGAGCCATGGCCGACGAAAGAGGAAAGAAAAGACAAAAGAGAAGTAGGGAGGAAGAGAGAGAGACAAAGAGTTGTTAGTAAGGGAGAGAAGGAAAAAGAGTGATGGTGAGAGAGAAAGGAGACATTAAGGGCTCGAAGAATAATTATTCTAGCCATAAATTGATTTTTGGGAGAGAAATATTTTCTATTTATATTATTGGATGAGTTTTTAAATAAAAATACGCGTTTGATTAATAACACAAAATTTTTATTCTCTGAATAAGAATCCTTTTGATATCGATACAAAATTTCTTCATTCCAACGGCGGCCGGTGTTCGGCAATTGGCAATTGGCAATTGACGATGGCCAACGACTAATCTTTAGCTATCGATAGGTAGCGATTGATGGCTGAGAGGGGGGAGTGGCAGCAATAGACAACGAACGGCGGCCGGCAACAATAGACGGGCAACCGACCGTTGCAATGACAAACGATAGAAATAATTTTTATTTTTCATTTTTTTTCTAGAAATAGAAAAGTACAAAATTTTTATTTCTTATTTCTGTTTTTAACTTATTTCTATAATAGAAATCTATTCTAATAAAAAAATAAAATAATTTTATCAAATGGAATTTTGTTCTAGAAATAAATTTAAAATAAAAAATGATTATTATACGCATCTTAATTAACTCTCTAAGATCCATCTTACCATGTATGGTGTTCGGCCGACGAGACGCATCAAATATTTTCTAATCTTAATTACCACTTTCGATGTCCACTTCCCCTATATATTGGGAAGTGAGCCACGTTAGTCGAGCGCACTCATTGGTCATTCTGTCCCCCAAAATGTCCCATCCCTTTCTCCACGATGTCCAATCTTCTCTTTCGTTGCACGGTTTCTCGCTGCCGCACTTACTTCTCCTTCTCTCAAGCATTTTCGCAATCAGCTATTGGGCATGGCTTCGTCTCGCCCAGAAGAAAACCTCGCTGCCGCTGCCCCCGGGACCGGCGGGCCTCCCCCTCGTCGGGAATCTGCCCTTCCTCGACCCCGAGCTCCACACCTACTTCGCCGCCCTCGCGAGGACGTACGGCCCGGTCCTGAAGCTCCAGCTCGGCAAGAAGCTCGGCATCGTCGTGACGTCCCCGGCCACCGCCCGCGAGGTGCTCAAGGATAACGACGTCACGTTCGCCAACCGCGACGTGCCCATCGCCGGGAGGACCGCGACCTACGGCGGCTACGACATCGTGTGGAACCCGTACGGGCCCGAGTGGAGGATGCTTCGGAAGGTGTGCGTGCTCAAGATGCTGAGCAACCACACGCTGGACTCCGTCTACGAGCTCCGGCGGAGTGAGGTCCGAAAGGTGGTCGGGTACTTCCGCAGCCAGGCCGGGTCACCGGTGAACGTTGGCGAGCTGATGTTCTTGACGGTACTCAACGTGATTACGAGCATGTTGTGGGGTGGGACGTTGCAGGGCGAGGAGAGAGAGCGCGTGGGTGCTGATTTCAGGCAGGTTAGTTAGTGATAATGACAACTGGATAGTATTTCTCTCTGTCTTATTCCATAAACAAGTAGAGTATCCTGCTGTCAGCATAAGCAACATTTTGCTGGCCAATCCTTCGGTCGAGTGTTTAAAGCTGCTAATCTAATCAAAGCTGGATACAACCGCTTTTCATGTTATGACAACTGTTTTCGCACTAACAAAGAAAAAAAACTAAATAAAAGATTCGGCTCTTTCTTATTTTATGCTAAAGGTGATCCATTTTCGGGACTATAGGGTTGCGAGTAAGTTATTTTCTAGACCAAACTAAAGTGGAACATGATTATAATTTCTTCGAATTAGGCTGGATTGGGTTTATAATTAGTTGGTGTCGCTAAAGTTTGCTCGAGCGTGCTCTTTGTTTCCATTTAGGTAGGGCAGTAAGCAACCCACTAAGCCAGTTAATCATCAAGATTTACGATCAGTTCTATTTCTTGCGCATGTTGCAAGAATTGTGTGCTTACTCGTTCAGTTTTTTCTTATTTAAGTTCAAAATATATCTTCAGAATAATATTTATTATTTTTCTATTAGATTTTTGGCTTGTCATTGATAAAAATTTGGATGTCGATTCTGTGATTTCTTTCTTTTTGACCTTTTCCCTAAATAGGTGGTATCGGATATGACAGAGCTTCTAGCCAAGCCGAACATTTCGGACTTTTATCCCAGTCTGGCCCGATTCGATTTGCAAGGGATAGAGAGGCAAATGAAGGGGTTGGTGAAACGGTTCGATGGAATTTTTGAGAAGATGATTCAGCAAAGGTTGAAAATGGAGAGAGAAGGCGGAAGCGGGTGTCAAGATTTCTTGCAGTTTCTGTTAAAGTTGAAGGATGAGGAAGATGCCAAGACCCCTCTAACAATGACTGGCCTCAAAGCTCTGCTCATGGTGAGTTTTCCTTCGTCTCCTTATATTATTGGCAAAGCTTACTTATACTTTATTCTTTTGTTTTGAGTAATATTAATGTTCGAAGAAGATAAATATTGCGTGGATCACATGACTATTTCTTTTTGAATGATATTTCTCAATTTGTCATGTTGCTTGATAATTTAGTTCCATTAATTAATCGGAATGTCCTTGACATTTCGGTAGATGGGATGCAACCGGCTTAGAAGTTTTAATTAACAAAAAATATACTTACAGTAATAATCGATTTCCCATGCTTGAGCTAAATATCGAGATATGTGTAGGGATTATCCAAATGAGTGCTCACGCTTCCTCTTCTAGATGTCTAGTATTAAGTTTCGAGTAACAGTTAAACTTATTGACTCTGGCTACCAGTTTATTTTCAGTCATGATGAGGACTCAAAGGAAAAGATAGTGATAACAATGTGATGTTATTGATCTTATGGTATCGAAAGGCAAATTTTCTGTACTCATAAATAGACTCTACAAAGTCTAGTGGGTGAAGAGGGTCATCTAGATCTTTTTAGGGTTGGTCCAGTTGGTTAGGTTGTCAGGGATTTAGGTTCAGAATTTGAGGTTTCCTATTAAAACCTCACCAACAGAATGTAAATTGCTTTGAGTTAAGTTCATATGCATGCATAAAAACCTGAATTTAATTGGTTTATGAGATTCACAAAATATTTTATAAACCTTTAAATAGTCGGGTATTTGTTATCGTGCCTCTGAATTGTGAAACAAAGAAGTTGCCATGTGATATGTGCTGTCCATCTCAGGAGTAGTTCATATGAAAAGATTCTTTCAAGTGACCATTGAGAAAAATGGTCACTTGAAAAAAAAAAAAAAAAAAAAGGGAGAAAAAGAGCAAGAGCACGATCCTTGTGCTTTCATCGTTGGAAGATGAATATTTCGACTCATAGGCAGGCCTAAGATTTAGGTTGACTTGGGGTTTGTTTAGCCAACCAGATTATCGATTTCTTTTGATCAGTTTAATCATCGATCATAATATTTCATTTACATAAAAGAGTCAGATTTAGGCTGCAGTTCTTATGTAGTTTGAAATTGACACATTTATATTTTGCATGTTTTTCGGTCTTATTTATTCTAAAATTTTAGCAACATCTACGATCATGCCAGAGGTGACAGGATGTTAGTACCTTGCGTCTTTGGATATAAAGAATGCTAATTTGTCAATAAGTAAATTGTCCTTCAGATGGGCACCCCATGATATATCAATAATTTACAATATGATAATGCACACTTGGCCTTGGCACGCTTATCAATATAGGGTTTTATTTTAATTCTTTTTAGAGAGAGAGAGAGAGAGAGAGTAACCCTATTATATATCGATAATTTACAATATGATAATGCACTCTGACCAAAAAAATGAAAATGATTAATGCACACTTGACCTAGCACACTTATCAATAAGGGAATTATTATTATTATTTTTTTGGTAGGGTTATATTGATTTGGTACTGATAAATCCTACATTTCCCAATTATGCAATCTTATTCAGCCATCACCTCAATTTATGTAAGATCAAGCGTTTAGAGTGTGCGACTCAATTTCTCTAAGTCCATTTAGTGACATAGCTGTACTTTCCCTCCTAGAAGTCCAACCCTATAACCCTTTTCCACGTGAGAGTAATAATTTGCTGACACAACACAGTAACATGTTTCCAAACTATATGACCTAACATGTTTTGATCCGTTTTGAACATAAATTGATTTTGTTATTGTACAGAACTAAAGTTAAATTTTCAATCGCATTAAACGAGACGAACATGAGAACGAGCAATAACTTGAGTTGCCCTCTCTTCCAAGCTCTCAACAATTTTCCTCTGTTGCGTGTTTGGTGTCATATCATTGACGTATGAAACCCTCCATCCTAGTTATTTATTTTGATCGTTGTGCGTGCAAATGGCACTAGGGCTTGAATTTGGGGCACGGTTTCACTGCTGACCATTTGTAAAGGGCAATTTGATGGGTCTCGACTCTACGGCTATTTGCCACAAGTCTAGTTCAACAAACAACAACTGAAAGAAAATAATTGAAATGACTTAGCTTTTTACCCTTAAAAAATTAGTTTCATAATCCTAACTCTTGCTTGCCTGCTTATAAATTCTTCTCCTTGACTTCAATTTCTCTTGAAGACGGTTCTATTGAAAATTACGTGTAATTAAATTACTTTGACAGGATATGGTGGTTGGTGGAACAGACACATCCTCCAATACAGTTGAGTTTGCCATGGCTGAGATCATGAACAAACCTAGTGTTCTAAGAAATATCCAAAATGAATTGGAAATTGTGGTTGGCAAAGACAATATAGTAGAAGAATCTCACATTCCTAGGCTGCCTTACTTACACGCGGTCATGAAAGAGTCACTGAGATTGCACCCGGCGCTTCCCTTGCTGGTCCCCCACTGCCCAAGCGCGACTTGCACTGTTGGAGGCTACTCGGTCCCAAAGGGCTCTCGGGTCTTTGTCAACGTGTGGGCGATACATAGGGACCCTTCCATATGGAGCGACCCGCTAGAGTTCAATCCCGAGAGGTTTTTGCACGATAAGGGCGATTATAGTGGAAACGACTTCAATTACTTCCCCTTTGGGTCTGGGAGAAGAATATGCGCAGGGATAGCGATGGCTGAGAGGATGGTGCTATACTCACTTGCCACGCTCTTGCATTCATTTGACTGGAAGCTACCCGAGGGAGAGAAGATGGATATAGGAGAGCAATTTGGGATCGTATTGAAAAAGAAAAAGCCGCTAGTGGCTATTCCTTCGCCAAGGTTCTCTGATCCTCGCCTTTATGAATGAGTACCGTGCATGTTGGTGTGGTTTTTTTTATATAATCTTATGTGAACAGAATCAGAAGGAAAAATGCATCTACCTATCTTCATGTGGTTAATATAATTCCTATCCATGAGGATTTATTTGATCATGTTAGCATGTTGTGGATATATATGCTTTTTAAGTGAAAGAAAGAAGACATATGTTGCATCACTTTCTATCAATTATTCATAGAGAATTCCACCTTTTACATGCGATGTTCAAACAATATGATGCATCATGCATCTCTAACTCATTTAGAGGATGTAAGCAACACAAATTTCCCGTTTGTGATTGCGCACGTGACGGTGAGCTGGCTCTTTCTTCTTTTCTTCGTTTATTTTGTTGGCCCTTTTTTGCCAAGGTAGGCCTTGACGTTAACAGCCCAGAAGACCCACATAAGAAGTTCCTGAGGCCCAATTCCTTCAATGCCATGATTTGTACTATGGTTTTCTGTTTTTTTTTTTTTTTTACCATATCTATGATTGTTGCATATATGGGGTAGTTGGAGCTTGTAAACTTAGGCTCCAGAAATGTGATATTTCAGGAAAATGTTTTTTAGAAAGTCATTTTTCAGGAAAATGATAATATTTTTCAATGTTTGGCTGAAACTTGAAAATAAACTATAAAATATTTTCTAGTCGTTTGGTGTAGAAAATCAAATCTAAATAAACATAAAATGTTATGGTGCTAGTAACTTATGCATTTGCTGTCGAGGAATCGGGTACATGCACTACAATCTTAAGTTAGGTCTCGATGGACACCGACCTAAGTGCCAAAGAACGGGGCACAGGCACCTAGTTCCCAAGCCCAACCTCAGTGGACCTGTGTAATGGCCCTTATGGACCTTAGGCTCAAGTGTTGGAGATCTAAGTTCAGATATCGAGATCCCAAGTTTGGCCTTGGGGACCCAAGTCCAAGCTCGGGTCCCAAATCGTTAGGGCTTTGAACTTGACCTCAATGGACCCGAGCATAAGTGTTGGACCTTGGCACAAGTGTCGAGGATCTTGGCACAAGCATCGAGGTGACAGGCTTGGCCTTGATGGACCCAAACCCCAAACTCGAGAGTTGAAGACCTAATCTTGAATGTCGAGGACCTAGCTATCAGTGATGGTTTCTATAACTAAGGGTCCGTTCGTTTTGTGGAAAATGGGCCATTTCCGGAAAATATTTTCCCAGAAGTCATTTTCTTGGAAAATAACAATATTTTCTGGTGTTTGGCTAAAACTTGAAAATTTTTCGGAAAATATTTTCTGGTGTTTGGTAAGGAAAATATTTTCTGAAACTTCACCACTTAGGCACGCATCACTGATCGACCTATAAATCTATTAAATATGAAATTGCCTTTAAATTCAGACAAACTTGCTTCATATATTTATTCCCTCATTGTCACAAAACGTTCATCTACTCTAAAAAATGTTTGTATGGATTTTAAAAAGAAACAAAAGAGAAAAGAAACAAAACATGTACAACACTAATGAGAATCTTCCAGTTGAGTGACATGTTCTCCCCTCGTGTCTTTTGTGTTCTAATAAACAAAAGAAAAAAGAAGCAAAGCATGTAGAGCCCTTTGCTTGAGCAATGTACAACTGCATGATAGAGTAAATAAAGAAAATGATAAACAAGAGTGCAGAGCATGAGCTTGAGATCGAAGAGCTCGAGGTTTGCTTGGCAACAACCGACGACTAACCAAGAAAGAAGAAGATGGGAAACAAAGAAAAAAATAAAAATAAAAGAAAATAAAAAATAAAAATAATTAAAAAGGAGATTAAAAATAATTCTAATTAAAAAATAATTCGCATAAAAAAAGAAAAGAAGAAGAAAAAATGGGAGGAGGAAGTGAGGATTTGTAGAGGTGTGAGATAAGATAGATTAAGTAAGGAAAATGTTTTCCACTTTTCAAAAGTGGAAATCATTTTCCCATAATCTAGATGACGTTTTTCCTTTCATGGAAAACATTTTCCCCAGAAAATTCATTTTCTGTGAAACAAATGCCGAAAAATCCGGAAAACGTTTTCCTGGAAATTATTTCACACAAAACGAACGAAGCCTAAGTGTAAAGTTTTGGGTCAAAGCATTGATATCTAGTCATATTTCGGAAAATAGTTTTTAATTTTTAAAAAGAAAATGATTTTTTTTTTTTTAAATTTGAATATAAGTTTTTCATTAACTTATTTTTCAAAATGACTCAAATGTTGAAAAATGTTTTCCGTAAAACAAACGAAGCATTAAGATACCTTTTTTTTTTTTTTTTATGCCCAGGATCCGCCGGGCCCGTCGGGCTTACGTCAGGCCCGTAGAGTGCGCGGTGCACCCCGGACCAAGCGTCAATACCTAGGGGGAAGCTAGCACAGGACCCCACCACCATGGCCCCCCACTTAAGACATGTTAACACAGAGAATCGAACTTGTTCCCTCATGCGGTAAGATAGTAGAGCTCAACCAACTACGCTGCCCATTGGTGGGTAAGCATTAAGATACTTCATATATATTTGCGTTGAAAAAACTAAAGTGTTGAGATGTGACATCCCGATTTTCCAATTCTATTTTCAATAAATTGAGACTGGCATTTCGTTGGCACGCATATAGCTCTTTTCCTTGAGTCGGCCACTCGTGTGAAAACTAGTCTATCAGGTGAAGCCGTTAAGAGATTCTAATGCATCATACTTGAGAATTTGACTAGAAAGCGACATTTCGACCGAGCTAATCTGCAATGATCATTACAACACAATTAAAAATCAATTAGAGACCGGAGATAGGTCGACTCGATGGATGCATGTAATTAAGTGTGGGTGATTCCACCAGATCACATAATTCCTGTCGATCGGCACTGGATCGACTTTTCTGTCGATTGGGTACCCTGTATCCGTATTTGAAACCTTGAGATTACCCCCGATAACCAAGAGTTGCCAATGTGTCAAAGATGTACATTGTGGCTTGAATTGATCAACCACAGGTCAAATGCATGAAAATTTCTAAAAGCTACCCGGTAGATCAGGATGGGCTAGTATCGTATCAGAGTGAAATTAACTGTGAAATTGAGATTGAATTCAGAAATTGAAAGTCTTGGTGTGTCACAAATCATTTTAGGAATATTGATTTATCTTCGGAAGATTTTTAATACAAGCCGAGTTTTCAGCGAAGAATCAGCATATGGTTAATTTGGCTCAAGAAATTAGTAGGCCCGCTTTTGGTCGTGCTTTTTGGACTCAAGATGGTTCTATGGTTAAGTAAAACTGTGAATTGAAGTGCGGTGACATTGGATTAATTTTATAGACGTCAATTTGGCTCAATTGGAAGTGGATTGAATGAATTGTGTTGTACAAGATTTTGAAGAATTAATGCCGCGGCGGAAAAAGAAATTGCAACAATTGGAATAAGGTTGTGGGAGATTAGAGATAGTGGAGTGTGACATCATCAAGTGATGTCATGGTGGGGCTAGAGTGCCTAAGATCATGACAAATGGAGGGTGATGACTTGTTGTTCAAAAGGTGGGGTGTCCCTTTCAACCAATTTCCATCATCTTCAAGCTTGGCTCTTTGGAATTCGAAATTGGAGAGAGAGAGGGAGAATCCGCAGCTGCTCGACGCTGCCCCTTCGCCGCTCGTCGCCCGCCGTTCGTCGCCGTTGCGATCGCCGTTCACCCGCGTGCCCGCGCGCGCCTTGTCGGCCAACCTTGCTCCGCCTTCGCCCGAGCTTCCAGCACCGTCACTTGCGTCATCCAACTGCTGCTCGCCATCTGCCAGCCACAATGGGGGCCAGCAAGCCTAGCCGGAGCCACCGTCGAAGTCAGCTCATCGCCGGTCCTTCGCCTGCGACCGTTGCTTCTCATTGCTCGCACGTCCAGCTTGCCGCTCCGCTTAGCCTTCATCCGCGCGTCAGTTGTGCATTGACATCTGACCGACTAGCCGCTGCTCGACGCCGCTGCACATCGCCAGAAGTCCTACCTAGCCACCGTGAGCCACCGCTCAAGCTGCCGTGCCTCTCCTCCGCCCTTTTCGACCCGAACCAGCACCGGATCCGCCCTTCTTCGGCCCCAAAATAGTAGCTGGAAAATGGGTATCCCAGCTTAGTTTTAGCCCGTTTTGGCCGGCCTCCCGATCTCGATGCTTGGCCCACCTTGAAGAAAGCCGATCCCCACGACATCCCCGTTGTTTTGGTCCGATCGATTTATTAATCGGGTGAGTTTAACTCACTAAACCTCGATTAGAGGGTTAATGACGCTTTAAGTGTACTTAGTTTATGTTAAGTGTTGTTAGGTGGTTAGTTTAATTTATTTAAGTGTAAATTAGATTAAGAGTAAGATTAATTTAAAGTAGGCTTAATTAAGGCTAAGTGGTTTTATATTAGAATAAGTCTTGATTTGACATAAATGATTTATTTTTGATATAAATAAATATTTCGAAATTATATAATACTTTAATAATATATTAATTATTCGAAATTATTAAAATATTATTATTTAATTAATTTCGGAATAAAATTAATTATTTAATAAATTCCGAAAATTATTTCGAGACCTTAATTTCTCAGAATTTCGCGTTGATCGCTGCTATGTATTCAGATTTTGAATTTGATGAATGAATAATGCAAATTGAATGTTGACTGTGAAAAATAATGGGGTTTGAATAGTGTTGGGTCTTGATACAAAATTGGATTTTAAGAATTATATTAAATAGTGGGGTTTGAAAAAGTAAGATATTAGTTTCCTGGTTTGAAGCTAACGTGCCCCCACATACGTGAATAATTTCTGGAATATTTGTAATATGAAGAAAAGATGCCGGTATCACTATTTTAAATTGAAGCATTGAGTGAAATACAAAGTGCCCTGAGTCGAGTGTGGATTGGTCGTGTGATAATTAAGTGGAAATTGTCCTAGGCTGTTGAGCTGGACTTGCCCCTATATGGGATGCCCCTTACAATGGATGCGAGTCGCAGTAGATTCTGGGTCCATGCTCCTTCGGGAACACCGTCGACATAATGACAAAGCCGCGCTCCAAGGTGGGGAGGCGATGCGCGGCATTAATGTCAGTAAGTAGCCGAATTGCGAGTAGGCTATGCTCTTGTGAGGTAGTGAATAACAATTGGATCGCATGCTGAATGATTTGATGTATTGGATTATGGGGCGGAATTGTGTGGCATGGTATGAGACGTGTCATAACGATTTAGTCTTATAATCAGGACTCCGATGGTTGTTGGTTATGTGAAAATATTTGCGTTCTGGTTGTTTAAATTCGTATTACTGCACATGATTGAATGATTTGAATTGTGCTAACCTGCAGGAAGGAACTGAGGCGAGGTAAGTCATTTGTGTGGTGTGGCTAGGCCATCCTGGGGTGTATTTTCTTTCTAATAGGAGTTTAAGGGGTGAACTTGCTGAGACAATGTCTCACCCCGATTGTGGGCTTACATTTTCAAATCCCTAGTGGACGGAGCGACCAGATCATTTTGGTTGACCTTGAGGAGTTGCAAAGGTGAAGTCATGAGGATTGGAGAACGTGTCTGACTTGTAGGTAGTAGGGCAGTTCCTTTTTATGAGCCGGTCTTTTGTAGACTTTTGCCCGTAGACCTCTGATTGTAACTCTGTTGATTTATGAAAGTGTTATGTTGTTGAATTGTTTCTTGCTTTTCTATCCCGTGTTTTATCGTCAGGGGCTTTATAATACGCTTCCGCATGTGCATTTAGGAAATAAATGGGTCGGCGACTTAACCTGGGAACGTCGCATTTGAATAACCATGGTGGAATGTTGGCACCCTCGGGTTTCGGGGCGTGACATGAGGCATCAACTTGTGTTTGAATTGTACAATTTGAAGGCCTAATCCTGAATGCCTAGGTTCTAGCTATAGGAATGATTTTTTTTTTTTTAATCTAAGTATAAAGTTTCAAGTTGAAACGTCGGTATCTAGTTATATTTTTTGATTTTAAAAAAAAAAATCATTTTTCTAAAATTAAGCATAGGTTTTTCATTAACTCATTTTTCAAAATGAACCAAACGTCAAAAATGTTTTCCATAAAACAAATGAAGCATTAAGATATTTCATATTTATTTGCATTGAAAACTAAAATTCTGGGCATGAACTTTTGTTTGAATTATACAAGTTGGCTCATGTTAAGAGAAAAGTGGACGGACGAAAGAGCCTCTCAAATAAGAAAAGGCTAAAGATAAAATTCATTCGAAATATAGGTTTTGACTTACAATCGTTTCAGGTTGGGGGGATTTCATTTTAAATAGATTCAAAGAACACAGAAAAGTGTCGTGATTCCTCTTGTGTCACTATTCTTCTGTTGCATTATTTTTCTCTTCTGATGTTGATCAACTTGAATTTGTGACCTTTATTCCACAATTGCAGAAGGGGAAAGTCGTACTTCAAATCCGACAAATAAAACCGCTTGCCCATCTCTGTCGATGCGTCTTACATATCATGTGCCAAATACTTAGTGTTGTCATGTAGATTAGCTTGTCAGCCAATTTGATTACTTGTCCACTTCTATATTTCGATGACTTGTTACTGAATCATATATCAAACTTGTGTAGTTACTTAGCAAAAAAAGAAAAGAAAAAGAAAAACAAGAAAAAAGAAAATTCAAACCCGTGAAGTTTGCCAGCTTTAGTTGTCAAGCAATCAGATACGTGGATTGTATAGACGTACTATACAATGTCGAATCGGCACGCTATCAAATGCGAAAATCTTATGGTCAAAGAGTTTACTTTATAGGAAAATTACTTTGAAGGGTCCAGGGTACTCACCTTAGTTAAGGTAATATTTCTCGTTGTATAGCGAAAAAATATTGACATGCTGATTTCATTCAAAGAGTTTTTATGATAAGAAGGCCTCATATTATATGGCTATAGACTCGAGAGTCTAGATTTTGAATAAGAGAAAGTAAATCAAAACATTGATATGGTCCTTGGATTAATTTTTTTGTGGTTAGCCATAATATAGTCTTGGGTTCTATTTAGTGAAAAAATTTGATATTTTTGAAAAATATATTTTAGAAAGTTCACTTTTAGGAAAATGACAATATTTTTTATGTTAGGCTGAAACTTGAAAACGAACTAAAAGATATTTTCCGCTGTTTGGTATAGTGTGACATCCTGATTTCGCCAGATCTCGTGTACGTAACGGTCTGTAACGGGTTGACGAATATGTTGTCGAACTACGTGGTTGGCACCACTTGTGAATGCCGTTTTGTCACCACTTTCACCGTACTGAAACGTCACGTTTCGTCACGTTCTCGCGATAGCACCTCATCTAGAAATTTCTTCACATAACGTCACACGCAAGACCGTGGTTCCTTCCAAATGATACGTCGCCAAGTTGAGTTCCATGCAACTTTTTCTTCTAGCCATGCACACGTCCAAGCAGTCAAGGAAATGGAAAAGGGTTGACCAAAATCTTCGGCCACGTCCAACCATGTGTCCCTTAAGCAAATGAAGATGTTGACTTTGATCATGCAAGACCATGCAACAATCATGGCCGGTTCTCCACAGCTGAACGGCAAGGGAAAGATGAAGACCTCGACCACGCTAGCAATGAAAGGCACACACGCATGGGACTGTGCACCTTTTTCTAATGACACAATCGGCAGCCGCATTAGTCCATGCATTTTCATGCAATGGGTGAAGACCATTGACCCCAATTCTCCACGTGACCGAGAACCTTGTGTTTGACGCAAATTGCGCAAACCCCAAGATCTCCATAACTAGAACAAGAACATGCATGATTGAGTAGAAAGAATTGACGCACCTGTTTTGGGATCCATTGTTCTTGAAGCGGAAGCGGAAACACAATGTTCCACACGCAAGTCGTTCTCCTCTATTGCCCTCCGTATCACACGGCTCAATGAGGCGGCCCCTCACGTGCGGCGTTAGGTAAACGCCCTTAGGTGAGGATACGGTGAGAATTAGGGTTAGAGGAGAGACTTGAAGACTATTTATAGAGTTTCAGTGGGTCCCTCATTACGGGCAGCTCAACTCGGCCCACACTAAAACCCCATATTAGACTAATTAAGAAACCTTCTATCTCACCTTAGACCAAACCCCGTAAAACGGTAAATGTTAAACGGTAAATTACAATATCAATTAATGTAGTCCACAATTAGAAAAACTCTTACACCTTGCCCATGCACGGCCATGCAGCTACGTTCCCCCTCCATTTAGCCGGTCAACCAAGGAGAAAAGTTGACTCCTTGCTGCCCCGTTCTCGCATCCAAGAGCTGCCCATGAAGAGCCACGTCCCACTCTCCTCCGGTGGCCGTCAAACGAAGACCTCTTTCGGTTGACCCATAAGGTCAATTAACGGAGGGACACGCCGCTGCATGTAGAAGGAGAGGTGGGCAGCCGAAATCCTTCAAGGACAGCCACGCGTCCAAAGCCACGAATCGAAGACTCCCTGCGCTGGCGATGGGGAAGTGGTGGGGGGGGGTGGGTGGGTGGGTGGGTGTTGTTCTCGGATGAAGGCCACGCACACCGTTCTCCTCTGCTGACCACACCGCCTGCATGAAGGAGCAACTGGCAGGAGGAAACCCAGATGATAGCCACGCGCAATCCACCTGCCCTTCATCGCAACAGCCACCGAGGAACTCCAATAGTCGACTGCAAAAAGTCAACATCGAGAAGGCTTTGGCCTTCCTTCAGCGAGCAGCACATTTTCCCTCTCAGCCATTCTCACCTTCCATCGGCACACAACAGCAATAGAAGAGAGGAATCGTGGGATTACTCTCGGTGCCTCCATCCCTCGACCGAACTGCCACCAAGGGAGAGAAAGGTGACCCAATTAGTCAACATGCAGAAGCAAATGACCTTCCTTCTTCTTCGTAGATGCCCAACCTCGCACCATTTTCAGCGACAACTCCAGCAACTCCAGCAACTTCCCGAACCAAAACCCTTGCGCCGTTCTGGCCGTACTCCACTGTTAGCCACCGATGCCATGTGTCAGCCATCTCATTGCCACCCCTCTGTCGCAGCAGGACCCGAGAGGCCTCGGCTTGCGCCTCACCGCACGCCATTGTTGCTGTCACTGCTTCTCCTCACCTCAACCGTAGCTGGTAGCTTGCGGTCCGCTCGCCGTTAACGCTGTTGGACTTAAGGCAAGTTAGAGTCTACTAACCTATATAGTGTAGTGTTGTTGTTGTTTGAGGAAATGCTGTTAGATTGAAATGGTTTGAATACTGATGTTGGATAGTGACTTCTAGAATGACCGAATCGAATTGAGGCTAGAAAATTGAGAAGTTTTCATGACTACCTCGGTTTAGGCCTTCGATTTTTACACCAAATGTTGAGGTGGTAGCACCTTGGGACCTTTATTCGCAAATCGTTTTAAAAAATCTCTTGATTTGCATCAAAATTTATAAGTACTGTGGCACCGTACCCAAATGTTTTAAGAAATGTTTTATATTTTAAAGACTTTTGAACTTTTTATAGAAAACATTCCAAACCATTGGAGTTGGGATTGAGATTTGAATTTATCGACATGCCGATTTTAAATGTATTTATGAATTTCAATAAATTATTTTGTTCCAAGTTGGGAAGGGTAATTTCCATTCAAGTTTCTTTATACGGATTCGAAAACGATTGGAAAAGTATTTGTGAAAGTGGGACTTTCGGGGAAAATTCCAAGGGATTTCTGTATTCGAAAACGTTTTGGCATTGAAATGATTTAATTATTACACCATGGTTGGTGTGTTATTGCTGCCATTCGACCTCGGGACGACAAAGTCCCAGGAGACGAGTTGCCTGGAGGTGAGACATGACACGCTCTGGATGCTTGGGGATCGGTGAGCCCTAGAGGTTCCCCGGGAGTGTCGAGATGCTCTGATGTATGACGATACACATTTCGGAGGGTAGGGGACACTAGTAACATAGTGAGCCCTGGCAATTCCTCGTGATGCTAGGTTGGGTGTGAGATGCCTGGAGGCGAGACATGACACGCTATGGATGATAGATGACTGAAATATGGAACCGGAGGCTTTCATGACGCCAGGTTTGGGTGCGAATGCCTGGAGGGATGCAAACCCTGGTCCTTCGGAAGAACAATCTTTTGAATTTTAAAAGTCGATTATTCTGCTGAGTTACACCATTTTGATAGTTGCGCCTGATTATGGGACAAAATTGTGTGGCACGGTATGTGACATGTCATAACATTTTGGCCTTATAATCGGGTCTCATGTGATTGAAATGATGTATTCCGATTTTTAAACTGCTCATGCTATTTCGTTGGGAAACTCTATTGATTTAATGCATACCTATTCTTCCAGATTATATGTTTTGGGTATTTTGCATGAAATCAAATGATGATGGTTCTGCATAATATAGTTTAGTAGATCTTTAGCTACTGAGTGGTTGTACTCACCCCTTGTGGGACTAACATATTTTAGACTAAGAAGAATGCCTCTACTGCCCCACCTCCTGGTACATTCTACGGGATCCCTATTGACTTATAGTGGGAGCAGTCGAAATACCAGGAGAGAGAGAGAGAGAGAGAGAGAGAGAGAGAGAGAGAGAGAGATGTGAAGACAAAGCTCAAGAAAATTCATATATAGAAAAAGTGTACCAATTCAATCTGTGTGGTTCGGATGAACCGTCCTATATTTAGAACTAAAAACCAGACCAGTACACGCTAGTTTCAATAAATTGGAGAGAGAGAGAGAGAGAGAGAGAGAGAGAGAGAGAGATGTGAAGACAAAGCTCAAGAAAATTTATATAGAGAAGTGTGTGTACCAATTCAGTATGTGTGGTTCGGATGAACTGTCCTATATTTAGAACTAGAAACCAAACCAGTACACGCTAGTTTCAATAAATTAGACCGGTTTCCATAAGAATTGCCTAAAATTTACCGATTCAAACCCGGTTCGATTCGGTTCAGACAGTTTTTTATTCTTTTACACATCCCTACTTTACTAAATCAATCCTAAACATATTGCGCAGATTTCAATTTAATTATAAACTTTTCAATTTTGGTAATATAATCCTAAACATCATTTTAATATAGTCTTTTTGACCAATTTTGATTTGAAATCGTTGATGTGACATATAGTCATCATCGAATATCGTACGTGGTGTAGTTGCCGATTCGACATAGACAATTACGTACATCACCACATTAGCAATATCGAAGGGCAATTGTCCGACATATAAGTATTTACATAAAGATTTAAGATTACATCAACAAAATTGAATAACTTGTAACTAAATAGGCATTTGCACGACGGGTTTATGACTCCCCACGTATTAAGTGCGGAACTTTTTTTTACGCTAGCAATGTAAGACCAGAAACTGGCTGGACCATGTTGTGTAGCTTCGTGCACCGGCCTATCATACTTCCCATAGAATGCCCGATATTGAGAAGGGATAAACAGGCCAAATGGGGCCGTGGGCATAACTCCATCTATGTACGGCCAGTTATATCGAGCCAAATCTGGGTAAAGAGGCCACGACCACAAATTCTGAAGAGACAGACCATCAGACAAATTCTGCCGTCGAAAGGATCACGAGAGCTTTCATCTATTAGTCCCTTTCGCTACAGCCTGCAGGTCATTTCAATCTTGGAATAGATCGACCAGCATTTCAATCCAATCTTCAAATGGAATCAACTGATCTCTTTCCTTAAATTCCTAATTTTGGCCTTCAGAAGTTATAATCACGTGGATCTTATAACAATTCATACATAAAACTTTGTGCTAACAGAAACTTGAAAGTCAACGGTTGATCTCTTATTTTTTATTATTATTTTTTTTTTTTTTGTGATCCAGGGAACCCCGCAGACGGTGCAGAGTGAGGAAACCACCTGGAGGCGACACGCGCTTAGCCCACCACACACGCGCCACCGGGTAAGTCGCCAAGAGACTCAAAGTTTAGCAATTTTCCCGCAACTGCGTTGCAGGAGTTTCGAATACTAGACCTCCTCGATGGAAGTCTAGCGCCTACCCAGCAGAGCCACCACGGTTGGTGGTAGGCCGATCGAAATTTTGTGGCCGATCGAAATAATGTGCCCAGCAGCAAATAAAAATTTATCCTTTTCTCGTTTCAAGCATTAAATAAATTTGTTTCCTTTTTTTTTTTTCGTTTCAATTATCGAAGTATCCGCCTAATATAAAATGCACTTCCCCTTCCCTATAAATTTCTATACGACCCACGTAATCGATCGCACTCATAATTCGCCATGTACCCCATGATATCCGATCCCCTTCTCCACCATCTCCTCCCGGGGAACGATTTCTCGCTCCCGCACCTATTTCTCCTTCTCTCGGGCATCCTCGCAATCTGCTGTTGGGCATGGCTTCTTCTCGCTCAGAAGAAAACCTCACCGTCGCTGCCGCCGGGACCGGCGGGCCTCCCCCTTGTCGGGAACCTGCCCTTCCTCGATCCGGAGCTCCACACCTCCTTCGCCGCCCTCGCAAGGACGTACGGCCCGGTGCTGAAGCTCCAGCTCGGCAAGAAGCTCGGTGTCATTGTCACATCCCCGGCCACCGCTCGCGAGGTGCTCAAGGATAACGACGTCATCTTCGCCAACCGCGACGTGCCCATCGCCGGGAGGGCCGCATCCTATGGCGGCGCGGACATCGTGTGGACCCCGTACGGGCCCGAGTGGAGGATGCTGCGGAAGGTGTGCGTGCTCAAGATGCTGAGCAACCACACGCTGGACTCCGTCTACGATCTCCGGCGGAGGGAGGTCCGGAAGACCGTGGGGTACTTCAGGGTCCGGGCCGGGTCTCCGGTGAACGTTGGGGAGCAGATGTTCCTGACGGTGCTCAACGTGATCACGAGCATGTTGTGGGGTGGGACGGTGCAGGGCGAGGAGAGAGAGAGCTTGGGTGCTGATTTCAGACAGGTTAGTTGGTGAGGATGACGATCGGATAGGGTTTCTCCCTCCCTCTCTCTCATAGAGAATTTGCGTGCCCCACTGTCGGCATAACCGCTATTTGTGTTATGATTACTTTTTTCTTTCGAACAAAATAGTATTTATCAGACTCCCTTATCTTATGTCAGAGGTGTTCATTATGGGTTTTGAGGATTTCGCACAACTTATTTTCCAGACCAAGTTATAATAGAATCTAACTGTAATTCTTCAAATTAGGCTGGTTTGAGTTTATGATTAGTTGGTGTCACTAGAGCTCGCTGGAAAGAGCTCTTTGTGCCAGTTTAGGTAGGGTAGGGGGCAAGCAACAAAGCCAGTTTATCATCAATATCTATGACCAGTAGTTTCCTCTCAGTAATGTTTAAAATTTATGTTTCAGACTAACATTTTATGGGTTTTCTATTTAAGTTTTGGTTCGGCTGAATATAAAAAATTTGGATATTGATTTTGTGATTTCTTTCTGATTTTCATTCCTCTCGATAGGTAGTGTCAGATATGACGGAGCTTCTTGGGAAGCCGAACGTTTCGGATTTTTATCCGGGTCTGGCCCGATTCGATTTCCAAGGGATAGAGAAGCGGATGAAGGGGTTGGGAAAACGGTTCGATGGAATTTTTGAGAAGATGATTGCGCAGAGGTTGAGGATGGAGAGAGACGGCCGAAGCGAGTGCAAAGATTTCTTGCAGTTTCTATTGGAGTTGAAGGATGAGGAAGATGCCAAGACTCCTCTAACAATGACTGGCCTCAAAGCTCTGTTCATGGTGAGTTTTTTTCTCCACCTTATATTATTGGCAAAGCTTACTTCCTCGTACTTTTTTTTTTGGTCGGTTACTTCCTCGTACTTTATTCTTTTGTTTTGAGTAACATTAATGTTCGAAGAAGAAAAATTTTGCAGGGATCGCAATGACTAGTTCGTTTAAATAATATATATTTTTAATTTGTCAAATCGCTTTATAGTTTAATTATATATATTAATGGCATATAACGGGCTTAGGAGTTTTACTTAATATAAAATATACCTACAGTAATGATCAATCTCCAATGGGTGACCTAAATGCCAAGATATGCATAGGGATGATGTTTAAATATCCAAACGAGTGCCGTGCTTCATCTATGAAGATTACCAAAAGAGTGTTAAATATATTATAATTGTGCCACTTCAATTTTAAAGTTTTCAATTTGATCAATTTAGTTTCAAATCTTTTAACAATTTACCAATTGAGTTATTCTAGTCAATTTTGTTTGAAAATCATTGACGTAAATGCCAGCCGTCCTACGTAATACAACTAGCATTGACTTGGACAATTTTTTAAAAATTTAATTCACATTTTGAATTATTTAATTTATTTTTTACTTTTTTTTCATTGTGGTGCCCCTAGTCACTGGCAACCCTTGCTAGCCATAAAGGCCCTCGCCAACGCTAGTGAGGCCGCAAAGGCCTTGGGCAAGGCCATCATGGCCTTGCTGGCTATCACCCATGTTTGACAAATTGACAAAAGTTAATGACTAAATTGGCTAAATTGAAAGATTTATGACTGAATTGTCATAAGTGCAATAGGTTCAAGTCCTTTTTGGTAATTTCCCTTTTTTCCTCTTCTAAATGTCTAATATTAAGTTTCGAGTAATGTTTAAACTTATTGACTCTAACTAATAGTTTATTTTGGGTCAAGATTAGGAATTAAAGGAGAAGATAGTGATAACTTAACTGTGTGATGTTATTAATCTTATGGTACCTAAGGCAATTTTTGTATGTTCATAACTAGAAATTTTAGAGCCTACTAGGTGAAGAGGTCATCTAGCTCATTTAGGTTTAGCGCAATTGGTTGGATTATCAAAGGATTTGGATTCAAGAACTAGAGATTGCCTATTCAAATCTCACTGAAAGAATGCAAATTACTTTGAATCAAGGTCACATGTGTAGGTCAAAGTTTGAATTTAATTGGTTCATGAGATTTGTAGGGTGCTTTATAAGCTTTTAAATAGCCAAACATTTATGTTCGTACCTCTCGATTATGAAAAAAAGATATGGCCATGTGATATATCCTTCTTTCTATCTTAAGAGTAGATTATATGGGAAGACTCTTTCATGTGACCATCGAGGGAAACAAAAGGAAAAAACAAACAGAGCACGATCCTAGTGCTAATGTTAATTCATAGGCCGGCCTAATGTTTACGTTGCCTTGGAGTTTGTTTAGCCGGCCCGATTATTGATTTCTTGTGATCAGTTTAATCATTGCTCATAATCTGTCATTTACATAAAAGGGCCAGATCAGGCGGCAGTTCTTATGTAGTTTGAAACTGACACATTTTTATTTTACATGTTTTCTGGTTCTTTTGTTTCCAAAATTTTAGCAGCATCTACGATCATGCAAAAGGTGACAGGATGTTTGTACCTTGTGTTTTTGGATGCACCCCACATTTAGACGTCACTCCGTAAATCAGCTTTTTCCATTAAGAAACTATGTGACAAGGAAAAACTGTTTTAAAGAATGCTAATTTGACAATACCTAAGTAGTAGATTGTTCCCCCGATAGGCTTTCTAGAGAAAGAAACTCACCTATGAATTTTTTTATTGAGAATTTACATTATGATAATGCACACTTGACCTCCGCACCCCTATCAATAAGGGATTTGATTTTAGTTCTTTTTTTGGTTATGGGACGAAACTTAAATTTCAATCGCATGAAACGACATGAATGTGAGAAGGAGCAATGACACGGGTTGCCATATCTAACAACTTCTCAGCAGAGTTTTTATTTTTATTTTGGCGTCTGGTGGCATATCATGAACTCTCCATCCTAGCTATGATGGGTCTAGACTCTGCTGTCATTTGCTAGAAGTCTAGTTCAGCAATAACAACTTCTCAGCAGAGTTTTTATTTGCTAGAAGTCTAGGAGCAATGACACGGGTTGCCATATCTAGCAACTTCTCAGCAGAGTTTTTATTTTTATTTTGCTTGTCTGGTGGCATATCATGAACTCTCCATCCTAGCTATGATGGGTCTAGAATCTGCTGCTGTTTCCTGGAAGCCTAGTTCAGCAATAACAATCGAAAGAAAATAAATGAAAAGACGTAGCTTTTTACCCTTAAAAAATTAGTTTCATGATCCTAGGTCTTGCTTGCTTGCTTTCAAATTCTTTTCCATGACTTCAATTTTCATTTGAGGACGGTTCTAGGGGAAATTAAATGCAATTGAATTACTTTGATAGGATATGGTAGTTGGTGGAACGGACACATCCTCCAATACAGTTGAGTTTGCCATGGCTGAGATCTTGAATAAACCTAGTGTTCTGAGCAAAATCCAAAATGAATTGGAAACTGTGGTTGGCAAAGACAACATCGCAGAAGAATCTCACATTCCCAAACTGTCTTACTTGCACGCCGTCATGAAAGAGTCATTGAGATTGCACCCAGCACTTCCCCTACTGGTCCCCCACTGCCCGAGCGCGACATGCACCGTCGGAGGCTATACAGTTCCGAAGGGCTCTCGCGTCTTTATCAATGTGTGGGCGATACATAGGGATCCTTCGATATGGAGCGACCCGTTGGAGTTCAATCCCGAGAGGTTTTTGCACGATAAGGGCGATTACAGTGGGAACGACTTCAATTACTTCCCCTTTGGGTCTGGAAGAAGAATATGCGCGGGGATAGCGATGGCCGAGAGGATGGTGCTATACTCGCTTGCCACGCTCTTGCATTCCTTTGACTGGAAGCTACCCGAGGGAGAGAAGATGGATCTAATAGAGCAATTTGGGATCATCTTGAAAAAGAAAATGCCGCTAGTGGCTATTCCTTCGCCGAGGTTCTCTGATCCTCGCCTTTATGAATGACCATCGCTGCATGTTGGAATGATTTCTTTACATTATCTTATGTGGATAGAATGGGGTGGAAAAGTGCATCTTCCTATCTTCATGTGGTCAATTAAACTCCTATCTATGTGGGTTTTATTTTATGAAATTTATATATGTCACCATGATGAACATGAAAAAGGTCACCTTTTTTTTTTTTTTTTTTTTTTTTTTTATCACTTTCCCATTCACTATCCATAGAAAAATTTACTTTTGACTTGCGATGTTCGAACAACATGATGATGCATCTCTGATTTATATATAACATGTAAATCTTAATTTTCATATCTCGGTGGAATTTTTTATATCCACACACCCCTTACAAATTTAATCCTTTTCAAGTAGAGTGGTCCACCGACCAAAAAAAAAAAAAAAATTAGAGTGGTCCAATGCGAGAAATTATCGAAGTTATGTGACGATTTATTCAGCCTATGATATAAAAAGATAAATCTTAATCCGCACGTCTTGGTAGAATTTTTTATATCCACCCCCCCTATATCCACTTACTTGGTCAACACGACCTTTTCCATCGTGACCCAAAAATATCTCCATCTTGCAATTATCTTAAAGATTGATCGAGTGATTGAGTGCCTAATTTGAATTATAACATCTCACACCATGGATAATTTGAAGGCCAATCTTGTTATCTTGTGAATGGAGTTTTACTCGAGCTCGTTGCGTGCAAGAAAGGCACAGTTTCTATTCATTTTTACGGACTCGAAAATTTGAATATCTTTTCATAATGCTCGAGCAACATAAAAATGAATGTAAATTTACCAACAATGACTCATAAGTTGAATATTTTTAGCGGATCGATGACCAACAACTAGGTGGTTGCCAAATGCAGGAAAGGTGAAAAAGAATGGGATTTAGGTTAACTGACAACTGGCATGTTTCGTCTTTATAAAACCTCTCTATTATTGCGTTTAACATTTATTTCTATAAACCAAATCAAATGCACGTACCTGACTCCCAGCCTTACCTATTACATGAAAAGAACTAAATCATTCATTTGTAATAAAAACTCAATCGACATAGATTATGCGATTTTTGCTATTGTAAAAGTGGCTAAGTCCTCTTATTGAAAGTTTACTTATTTTAAATATTAAAAAAAAATTGTTCTAATTCAATTCCCTATCGTAGAATTTCACTCAAAATGTATTTAATCTAAATAAATACGATATGTTGATATTCATATCAAATAATATACGTAAAACCAAAATACTTATAAAGTCAAACATAGCTGCTAATCAATGCTCTCAAAGAACTTGTTAACAATAGATAAAAGTGATATTGTAGCTTTTGATTTATTAACTTTCATTGGAAAAATAATTTTTTATTGGAAAAGTGCAATAAATGAATGCACCTTGTCTTGATGCAAGAATATATAACCTCCCAAGGCTCCACCGCCACATGCTGAAAGAGAGACAGAGAGAAAGCAACGACATCAGTGTGCATTTAATAAATATGACTATCTTTTTTTTTTTGTCAGTCTTACTCTATGACTATCTTCTTTTTTTTGTCAGTCTTACTCTATTCCTACTCTACACTCATTCTCAGACTTTTGCCCTACCTCTTGCAGGGCGTGGGAGTCGAAACCCACTCCTGAAACTTACGCGTCCCCACCCCATCCCTCCCTGAGAAGGTGGGGATTTGAACCCCTCACCTCCCCCTTCCATGCTGGAAGGGTGGCCACTGGGGCGAATCCCAGTGGTTATAAATATGACTATCGAGTACGATAGTTACTGTGATACCAAAGAGATAATGATTGTTTTATCTAGTAACAGAAATTTGTTTTGAAAATAACGTTGCGAATTGAAACTTTGCAATTGAATCAAGAGTGAGAGAAAATCGATAGAGAAATAAAATGAGATATAATGGAGGTCATGAGAAATTTATATGATCCAATTCGAATGTCGAAACCTATGTTTATAGATAGAGTCATTTGTCAATAATTCATAAATAAATCAGAAAATTTTATTATTTTTGTTTGCACGTTTGAATGTTTTTCAACTCTCAATCACACCAAAATCCAAATTGTCTAAGAATAAGAAAAACACCTCGATTTAGATGTAAAACTCAAACTCCTCGTTCAGACTCTCCTTTTCACTCTCTCCCTCCTTCCTCCTCCCTTACTCTCCTGTCATACGTACGTCAACCAGCGTCGCCAACCCTCGTCACTTCAATTCACCGACAACACGAAAGGTTCCGTTCACTGCATTCTCTTCTTCTTCGAATCCTTTCAGCTTCGAGGCCTATCGCGATCGATCGCTCTCCCAGGCCAACATGTCTCCCTCCATCTCCCTTTCCCTTCTCCACAATCTCGAATCTTCCCTCTCATCGAACGATTTATCGCTCCTGAGCTTACTCTTTCTCCTCTCGGGCGCTTTCGCAATTGGCTTTTGGGCATGGCGTCGTTTCGCAGAGAAGAAGAACTCGCCGCCGCTGCCACCGGGACCGGCCGGTCTCCCCCTCGTCGGGAACCTGCCCTTCCTTGACCCGGAGCTCCACACCTACTTCGCAACCCTCGCGATGACGTACGGCCCCATCCTGAAGCTCCAGCTTGGCAAGAAGCTCGGTATCGTCGTGACGTCCCCAGCCACCGCCCGCGAGGTCCTCAAGGATAACGACGTCACGTTCGCCAACCGCGACGTGCCCATCGCTGGGAGGGCCGCGTTCTACGGCGGGTCAGACATCGTGTGGAATCCATACGGGCCCGAGTGGAGGATGCTCCGGAAGGTGTGCGGCCTCAAGATGCTGAGCAACCACACGCTGGACTCCGCCTACGAGCTCCGGCGGAGGGAGGTCCGAAGGACCGTGGGGTACTTCATGCTCCGGGCCGGGTCGCCGGTGAACGTTGGGGAGCAAATGTTCTTGACGGTGCTTAACGTGATCACGAGCATGTTGTGGGGTGGGACGGCGCAGGGCGAGGAGAGAGAGAGCCTGGGTGCTGATTTCAGGCAGGTTAGTGACGATGACGATCGAATAGGATTTCTCTCATTTCTTTTTTTGTTTTTCAGGTCAAATCTCTCATTTCTCTTTTACTATGAAAGATTCAGCACGCTATCCGCATAAACAAAACTTTAGGATAATCAGGTCCTGTCAATCCTTCAATTGAGTCTTTAAATATGCTCATCTAACCAAATGTCGTATTTGAAAAATTATTTTTTATATTGACCATATATGCTCTAACTTCTTGTCTTATCAACAAAGAAGAAATTACGACTTCCTCTTATTTCGTATTAAAGGTGATCACTTTGGGACTTCAGGGTTGTGCTAAACTTAACTTTACGGACTGAACTATGATAGAACGTAACCGTAACTCTTCAAATTAGGCCGAATTGAGTTGATAATTTATCGATATCACTAAAGTTCGCTCGAAAGTGCTCTTCATGTTTATAAAGGTTGGGCAATAGGCAAGCCACTAAGCTAGTTAGTCATCAAGATCCATGATTGTTCCTATTTCATATTCATATATCAAGAATTGTCTGTTTAATTATCTAGTTTTCTTTTATATAAGTTTGAAATATATAATTCAATCTAAATTTTTATAATATGTCTAGGGATAATTGCACAAAAAATCTTAAACTTTTCCTTGTGGAACACCAATCCCATACTTTTGTTAAACTTTTGTCTGTAAGTGCCATTAAAATTTTGTTAAACTTTTGTCTGTAAGTGCCATTAAAAATTCAACATGACAACATGTTGCTTGGCAAATGGACCTGACACGGCAATGGACACAAGTTGCCATGTCGGCCAAGAAGATAGCCACGCCCAATCTTTAATGATCATGACGACGTCATGAAGAATTTTTAATGGCCATATGGATGAAAGGAATTTCTAGGTCATTGATACAAGTTTGAGAGTTTTGGTGAAACAAAAAAAAATTGGATTACTGGCGCCCCACAAGGGAAGAGTTTTACTACTTCTGGGGGAACTATCCCATTTTTTTTTTTTTAGATTGAGTAAATATAAAAAAATTATACCATTAATTTTAAAATTTCTTTCTGGATTTTCCGTCCCTCAACAGGCAGTGTCAAATCTTATAAAACTTCTCGGGAGGCCAAACATTTCGGACTTTTATCCGAGTCTGGCTCGATTTGATTTACAAGGGATAAAGAGGCAGACGAAGGGTTTGGCGTAGCGGTTTGATGGAATATTTCAGAAGATGATTGATCAGAGGTTAAAGATGCAGAGAGAAAATGGAAGCGAGTCCTTGGACGGTGGCGAGGAGAACAAAGATTTCCTGCAGTTTCTATTGAAGTTGAAGGATGAGGAAGATGCCCAGACTCAGCTAACCATGACTGGCCTCAAAGCTCTGCTCATGGTGGGTTTTTCTTAGTCTCCTTCTTAAAGGACCAAAGAGATCCCACCAAGAGTCAAACCAATTTGGTAGGCTTTGTCTTGGAAGTTATTTTTGAAGAATAACAACCAGGAGTGTTGGAAATTTGTATTTTGTCTGAAGAAAACGTTCCACCAAGCTTGTTGGTAGTCCCAAGAGGTGTATGAGGAAGAATATGGTAGGCTTTGGGTAAGTCTGGTTTGGAATTTTCTGGGTGTATGAGGTGAGGCTCCCAGTGTGAGGGTGTATGACTTTACCGATGGATATAGTGGAGTATAGAATGTTTTTCGTATTGTTTTTGTCAGCAAAATGGGTAAATCTTGCTGATTCTGTCTCCACTAGAATTTGCTCATAATAAGCAAGGGTTTTGTTTGTATTGTGTGGTTTGAATAACCAGTTTTTTGGAAAGATGTTTTTTGCAAATTTGATTGGATCTTCATCGAAGAATCCATCTTCTACAGTCAATATTTTTTGAAATGATGTTTTGGGGAAAATGTTGATTTTTGAGATTGAGGGGTTGCCTGTGGCCTAATAACCACCTCATTCGAAATTCTTTTGTATTCTCGCTGGTTTTTGTGTAACCAAAGTGGGGAAGGATTGTTGCTTACCTCGACGGCATTGGATGGCTCCTTCTTTGTCTTGTTTTGTATAGACTGTGCAAGTAATAGAATGGTTTCTTTTGGTATCATGTCGGCTAGCTGATTAAAGGCTAGCATGGGATCAGGTGATATGTGTTCTATTTTCAAAGGTGTTTGGTGTAGGAATGTCTGGTTGTTTTCTGTCATTTCAAGCCATGTCTTGACAGATGTTAAGCCTTTCGGCTTTGGTGGTGTATTGGAGGGTTCGGTAGTGGCTTTGCCTTTGCCTTTGTCTTTGTCTTTTTTGAATCTTGGCATATTGGTATCCCCTGTAAAAATTCTCTTGTGAGAAAATCAGGCAATGAATTTGAAGAACTATTTATAAATTCAATGTCAAAATCGAATACTGAAAGTATGGCTTGCCATCGGCAAAAATTTGTTTTGATGCAACATTTAAAACGTCTTTTTGTAAAATGTCTTTGGCTGATTTGCAATCAATTCTCAAGAGAAATTTTTGATTTAATAAATCTCCTTGGAATTTTGATATAGACAAAACTATAGCAAGTATTTCTTTTTTGATTGTTGAATAATTTTGTTGAGTGGAATTCCAATGTTTTGATATAAACTGAATAACTTGTTCTTTGTTGTTATTGACTTGTTTGAGAATGCCACCGTATCCTAATTCTGACGCGTCTGTTTCTACTATTTTGAAAGTGGAAGGGTCAGCAAGATGTAAGGATGGTATATCTTTCACATGCATTTTTATTTGTTTGACAATGTCAGTATGGACAGAGGTCCATGGTGGAGGATCCTTTCGTAACCTTTGATGTAAAGGTTTACAAAGTATATTTATGTTGGGAAAGAAATCTAAAATATAATTGAGACTACCCAAAAACCTTTGTAATTGGGTTTTGTCTTTAATCTCATCAGGGAATTTATCAGTAAAAGAGATTGATCTTTCTATGGGAGTGATGGTGCTTAAATGGATGTAATGACCTAAAAATCTAACCTTGGTCTTGAAGAGTGCAATTTTAGTAGGAGAGACTACAAAACCGTTTTGTATGATTATTTTTATGAAAGTGGATAAATGTTTGAAATGCTGTTCTATATTGGAAGAGAATACTAGAACATCATCTATATAAACTATGATGTATTCTGAATAGGGATTGAAAATCTCGTTCATAATTCTTTGGAATTCTTACGGGGCATTTTAAGGCCGAATGGCATAACATTCCATTCATATTGGCCAAAAGGTACTGTAAAGGCTGTCTTGTATTTATCCTTTTCACTTACTTGTATTTGCCAAAATCCTGATTTCATGTCAAATTTAGAAAATATTTTTGATCTACAAAGTCTGTTTAGCAAATCTTTTTGATTGGGTATAGGGTATCTTATCCATCTAAGGGCTGTATTAAGAGGTTTGTAATTAATAACTAACATGGGAACTCCTCTTTTTAGTTCAGCATTTTTATTGACATAAAAAGCAGAACAACTCCAAGGGGATTGGCTTTTTCTTATGAGTTTTTTATTTAAGAGATCTTGTATTTCTGCTTGACAAAATTTTAAAACTTCTTGGTTCATTTGAGTTGGGCGGGCTTTGGTAGGAATTTTGTTTTCAGAAAAATCATGTTCATAAGGTAAATCAACAATATGTTTTTTTCTTTCTCAAAAGGCATTGGGTAGAGTAGAGCATATAGTTTTCTCTGTGTTTTTGTAGAGAAGCTATCTTTTCTATGATGTTTGGTTTTATAAGATTCTCTTCTATTCTTTTGAACTCTAAATCTTCTTTTAAAAATTCAAGCTGGTTTTCTTTGTCTTTTATGAGGCAATTTATTTCTGAAATGGAATGTTCTTGTAAAATATTAAGACTTCTTTTCTGCGGTTTTGTTATGAAATTGAAGGTGATTTTTTTGTTCAAAGCATGAGTTTCTATACCTTCATTAGTAACAGCAAAGGGTTGAATCAATTGTATAAAAGGTGTTCCAAGGATAACCTGTTGTCTCATGTTTTTAACTAAAAGAAAAGATGTTTTGTAAGACATTTGGTCTTTTATTATTAGGGCTTCGGGTAACTTGTATTGTATATTCAGCTTGTCTCCTGAGGCTGATTTTAAGGACTCAGATGTTTTGTCAAAGTATCTTGTTGGAACAAGGCCTTCCTTGATACAATTGAGGTCAGCCCCTGTATCAAAGAGTGCCGTTGTTTCAATAATATGCTCATTATTGATTTTTATCTTAATATTTATTATCAATTTCCTAGATGTGATTTCTGTTAACAACATAAGAAAGGCTGGATCGAGGTATCGGGGTACTAGTGATTTCATTTTGGTCTTCAAGTTTTGTTGTTCCTTTTATGACAAGAGACTTTATATCAGAAATTTCTTGTTTCATTTCTGATTGAGTTTTTTTAAGGCTTGTATTTCTAACTTTTGTTGTTTTATTTCGTTTTGGAGGTCATTAATATTTATAGGTCTAGATTGTGGTTTTTTGTTTCTATTTAGAATGTCTTTAAGATTGTATGAAGTATTAGGCTTGGAAGTAATATTCATAGAAGAGTGAAGTCTATCTAAGTATTCTTTTTTGGCTTCAGGGTTAAGTATTTTGTCGGCGGTCGAGAAGGAATTCTTCTTCTTTTGTTAAGACGTTTACTTCGGGAATGGGTTTTCCGGAGAAGCGTCTTCATATTCAGAATCAAGAGGATTCTATCTCATTAATTTGAAGACCTTCTTCCTCAAGAAATTCATCGAAGAAGTATCATCATTTTCTATGAAGATATTGTTTAACTGATTAAGAGTATCGTCATCTAGAGAAAGTTCATTTAATTTTTTATTAATCCTACAATATTTTGAAATATGACATTTTCTACCACAAGAATAGCATTTAATGTCTTTAAAAAATTTTCTATCAGAATGAGGTCTATTTTGGTTATTCTGGTGTCTTTGTTTATTCCTACGAAATGGAGGTTTGTTGTGATGCTTCTTTGTTTCTTTCTCAGGAGGACAAGTTCCCTTACATTTTGGTTTTGTTTTTTCATTATAAGAGGGGTCGTATTGAGCACAAAAATCTCTTAGACTCCTATTGGTGAGGGATTGTTCTTCCTTGAGTTGTCTTTGTAATTTGATTGTATTACACATTTGTGTTCCTTGTCTATAAACATAAGAGACTATTTCTCCATAAGAAAGGAGATCATAAGGAATTTGACCGCTGTAATCTTCCCTAATTTTATCTCTAACTTGGTCACCTATAATCTGAGGTAAACCGGCTAAGAATTTTTCTTTCCAAAAGGGTTGATTGCAGTCGGGTCTAATAAGAACCCTTTGAAAGAAAAGCTCTTTGTATTCTCTAAATCTTCCTAAGGATTTGCAACGCATATTGGAAAGGAGATCTTGGTTTCTATCCCTAATATGTGAAGGATCTCCTACAAAGTGTTGTGAAATGGAATAGATAAGGGTATTGACCGCATCTTGGATGAGATGACCTTGATCATCATCCATGCGTTGACCAAAATCATCTACCTTATAAGCGTTAAAATTTGTGTCTTTTGTTCATCTCGGTAGTTATCCCACCAACCTTTTAGCTGTCCAAAATCCAGCTACTAAAAGATTAGCAACAGCATGGTCAGAAACATCTTGCTGTGTTTTGTAGGCATTAGCAAGCATCACCATGTTATTAAGAATGTTCATAACATTGGTTTCTGCAACACCATCAATGTTCCATTCATAGATGGCGTCGGAGAGTATTTATTATGTATTTTTGTGATGATTCTTCCTGGGCAATGTCCGGTGGGGTAGCTCTACTATAATAAAGCTTCGAGGTTGTCTCCAATTGAATCGTTAATCTCATTGACTGACTCATTATCGGGATTATCGAGGGTTTGGTTAGGGTATTAATGGTGGGTTGGTCTGGAGTGTCTCTAATGATAAGATTCTGGAATTTAGGAGTGTCTAGTATAGGATCAGGTTCTAACTTTGATTTTCCTAAGAGTTTTTTCTTTTGTTCTATAGCTTTGGCAAACTCTAGGCTAAGATTTTTTGGAAATTCAAAGGCTTTAAAAATGGATTTTTTGAGAGTGTCAACTTGTGGTGTAATAAGCTGAGTAGGATTCTGGAAGGTGGATTCTATCCTATTCAACTGTTTTCCTATGGTTACTAAATGTTGATTAGTAAAATTATTTTGTTCAATAACTTTGTGGGTGTAGAGAGAGTCTCCTTTGTCTGGAAGTCTAAAAGGAGTGGCTGTAACCTCGCTATCTCCATGCTGTATTTTTATTCTCCTAAGGGGTGGATGATTGGATTCTATGGTTTCACCATTATCAAGTTTCCACTTATAATGATGATCTAAAACAAATATTTCTTTTGGCTCAAGGAATTGTTCTTCTAGCCAATCAAAGAAAAATATATGGACTTCATATTCATATATGTAGTCGTAATATTTTTGTTTGATGTCTTTTGCTTTATCAGCAAAGGTTTTGAAGAACCATTCTCTGATTTATTTGTTGTTTTCAGAATTAAATTCTTTATTAAGAAAAGCTTTGTTAGGCTCAAAATGTTTTTATAAAACATTAAGCTCGGCATCTATCATTTGCGAATAAGTAGGAGAATGATGAGGAAAATCTGTATTTTCTAGAACTGGTTCAGGCTGGTTTTGTTGATAAACTGGCCTGGAAATCCCTGATCTATTATCTAAACCACTAATTTCTGGTTCAAGAGGTGTCTCATGATTACTTCTACTAGTGGAAGGAGGTAAAGGTGTTGTGGCACGTGTGGGAGTGTCTCTTTGTATACTAGGAGGAGGAGTGTTTCTATGCGTACTAGGAGGAATGGTGATTATAGGAGGAAGATTAGGATTAAGATCTATGGACCTCGTGTAGGAATTATAGAAGGAATGACTAGATCTTGAATTGAATGATCTTCTAGGAAATCTAATGGTCACTCTTCCTTCTGGATGTTGAATGACATTAGTAGGATCTATATTCTGAACAATTTGTTGGGGAATTTGGTTTTCTAATTCCCATTGTTCTGGTAAAGTAACTTGGTTCCAATTAATAGACTTAGGAATTGTAGTATTTGCTCTAGAAATGTCAGTTTGGAGAAGGAGTGTTTCTCCCCGTGGACTATGTTTGAAAGCATTTTCTCCAAAGGCGGAGGACATGGCTTTGTAATGAATTCTATAGACAAGGGCTAAAGGAATAGATCCATCTGCTACTTTATAATTATGGGTTTTGATTTGGAGTGTTAGGGCTCTAAGAATGTTCTTATCTTTAAGGGAAACTGAGAAATTGGGATAACAGTCAAAATGTATAGGTCCTTTGCAGAGACTTGTCTCTACAGTGCCAAGAATAGATTCATCATAGTTTAAAAGACGTGAATCACGTAAGTCTAAGAGAATGGAAGTTTTAAGGCCTTCTTTAGTAAGAGGTTTGACTCCTACTTGGACTAGTCCTATATGAATGTAGTTGTATTTTTGTTTGTGCTTTAGAATGGACTCTTTGTTCAAAAGATGTATTTTTTCATAAGAATTAGAAAGAGGAACATCTCTTTCTTCAGTAGTTATGACATAGTCTGATTTTTTGAAAAACTTCAATTTTGATTGCTTGTATATTTCCTTAAGCTATATTTTAGGAATTTCCCAATTTTCTATAGATTTGTTGAAATCTTCTATCCTTACTTCTTCTCTATGTATAGGACTGGGATCTGAGTCCATTTGTGATAGAGAACTAGAGGAAGATACAGATCTTCTATGTAAACTCATACTTAAGATCGGAACTATTCCTTCTTCAGAACCGTTACAGAGCTAAACCAACGGTCTACCAGCCACTCAGGGACTTACAGCCTGGACCACTCTGTAGAAACAAGAAGAATGCCAACGAATGGCTCTCGATCTAAGAGTATGTTCTTACAAAGACTATCTATACCTTCCCACTGGCTCTAAATTTGACATGAAATCAGGATTTTGGCAAATACAAGTAAGTGAAAAGGATAAATACAAGACAGCCTTTACAGTACCTTTTGGCCAATATGAATGGAATGTTATGCCATTCGGCCTCAAAATGCCCCTTCGAATTCCAAAGAATTATGAACGAGATTTTCAATCCTTATTCAGAATACATCATAGTTTATATAGATGATGTTCTAGTATTCTCTTCCAATATAAAACAGCATTTCAAACATTTATCCACTTTCATAAAAATAATCATACAAAACGGTCTTGTAGTCTCTCCTACTAAAATTGCACTCTTCAAGACCAAGGTTAGATTTTTAGGTCATTACATCCATTTAAGCATCATCACTCCCATAGAAAGATCAATATCTTTTACTGATAAATTCCCTGATGAGATTAAAGACAAAACCCAATTACAAAGGTTTTTGGGTAGTCTCAATTATATTTTAGATTTCTTTCCCAACATAAATATACTTTGTAAACCTTTACATCAAAGGTTACGAAAGGATCCTCCACCATGGACCTCTGTCCATACTGACATTGTCAAACAAATAAAAATGCATGTGAAAGATATACCATGCTTACATCTTGCTGACCCTTCCACTTTCAAAATAGTAGAAACAGACGCGTCAGAATTAGGATACGGTGGCATTCTCAAACAAGTCAATAACAACAAAAAACAAGTTATTCAGTTTATATCAAAACATTGGAATTCCACTCAACAAAATTATTCGACAATCAAAAAAGAAATACTTGCTATAGTTTTGTCTATATCAAAATTCCAAGGAGATTTATTAAATCAAAAATTTCTCTTGAGAATTGATTGCAAATCAGCCAAAGACATTTTACAAAAAGACGTTTTAAATGTTGCATCAAAACAAATTTTTGCCGATGGCAAGCCATACTTTCAAAGTATTCGATTTTGACATTGAATTTATAAATGGTTCTTCAAATTCATTGCCTGATTTTCTCATAAGAGAATTTTTACAGGGGATACCAATATGCCAAGATCCAAAAAAGACAAAGACAAAGGCAAAGGCAAAGCCACTGCCGAACCCTCCAATACACCACCAAAGCCGAAAGACTTAACATCTGTCAAGACATGGCTTGAAATGACAGAAAACAACCAGACATTCATACACCAAACACCTTTGAAAATAGAACACATATCACCTGATCCTATGCTAGCCTTTAATCAGCTAGCCAACATGATACCAAAAGAAACCATTCTATTACTTGCACAGTCTATACAAAACAAGACAAAGAAGGAGCCATCCAATGCCGTCGAGGTAAGCAACAATCCTTCCCCACTGGTTACACAAAAACCAGTAGAATACAAAAGAATTTCGAATGAGGTGGTTATTAGGCCACAGGCAACCCCTCAATCTCAAAAATCAACATTTTTCCCCAAAACATCATTTCAAAAAATATTGACTGTAGAAGATGGATTCTTCGATGAAGATCCAATCAAATTTGCAAAAAACATCTTTCCAAAAACTGGTTATTCAAACCACACAATACAAACAAAACCCTTGCTTATTATGAGCAAATTCTAGTGGAGACAGAATCAGCAAGATTTACCCATTTTGTTGACAAAAACAATACAGAAAACATTCTATACTCCACTATATCCATCAGTAAAGTCATACACCCCTCACACTGGGGAGCCTCACCTCATATACCCAGAAAATTCCAAACCAGACTTACCCAAAGCCTACCATATTCTTCCTCATACACCTACTGGGACTACCAACAAGCTTGGTGGAACGTTTTCTTCAAACAAAATACAAATTTCCAACACTCCTGGTTGTTATTCTTCAAAAATAACTTCCCAAGACAAAGCCTACCAAATTGGTTTGACTCTTGGTGGGATCTCTTTGGTCCTTTAGACATAATTTTACACCCCACAGTCAAACAAGGTTATAAGGTTTTCAGTGAATACTTCATACCAACACCACATGATATAAGGTTCCCATGCCTTATGTATTTCTTTATAATATTCAGAATCTCTTGGGTAACAACCTGGGAATTTGAATACAATACATCCACAAAACCTGGGGTACCAGTCCTTGTCCGAAAATACAAAACAAAATGGTGGGATGGATTCAAACACCATGAACAAGGATCCGAAGCTGCGGTTAGAACATGGCTAAACAGCCAGAAAAATATGATAACCACAGTCCCATCAAATACATCCTTTTTACAGGAGAAATCCATAGCAAGTGCAGCACTTGCTGCAGTCCAGAACAGAGAGGAATACTGTAACATCCTCAGGACAATGCTATCGGAAGCGGAAGAATCACAATGTGGATCTTCCAAATCTCAAGACAATACAGACGGATCCTCACGGTCACATCACGGTGGAAACACCAATGAAGACGACTGCTATGGGATCAATCTGGACAGAGATTAAAGACATCACATGCAGACACTGTTACAAGCGGTGCAAAGGCTATACACCGTAGCATAATAGACATACACTGTTCACTTTTCACTATTCACTTCACACTGTTCACTTTACACTGTTCAGCACTGTAGCACTTTCACTATAGCATCCGCTATAAAATACACCCTCTCGACACAAGGAAAAGGGACCGGAAATTTTCAGATTTCTCTCTCTTCTTCCTCCCTCTCTCTCTCTCTCTTGTAAACCATCATCCCTTCCATCTTCATCCTCATCTCTTCCATCTCCAAGCTTTCTTACCTTGTATCCCCTGGTTCCAAAGTAAGTTAGTTTTTCATATACATAGTTTTATACAGGGTTACCAACTTACATGATAGTTGGTTAACCATTTCTTGTAATACAAACATCAATACTCCCTAGAGTGCGGATTACCGCCCTAGTGGATGACTTGATGCTTTAGTTTCTGCATCTTTCAATACATGTAATTTCAGCTTTTCAGCTTTATAATACAAGTTCATACCACCTTCATGGTTGGTTTTTGTTTATGCATACTCTTACTTTATATTTTATATATTGCCTTTGGTCTTTACATTATTTTTAATTCTCGCGATTTTATTTAAGTTTTTTACTTTCTTGTTCTTATACATCATTTCCTTTTAGATACATTCTTCCCTGCTTTCATATAAAATCAGCCTCAGGAGACAAGCTGAATATACAATACAAGTTACCCGAAGCCCTAATAATAAAAGACCAAATGTCTTACAAAACATCTTTTCTTTTAGTTAAAAACATGAGACAACAGGTTATTCTTGGAACACCTTTTATACAATTGATTCAACCCTTTGCTGTTACTAATGAAGGTACAGAAACTCATGCTTTGAACAAAAAAATCACCTTCAATTTCATAACAAAACGCAGAAAAGAAGTCTTAATATTTTACAAGAACATTCCATTTCAGAAATAAATTGCCTCATAAAAGACAAAGAAAACCAGCTTGAATTTTTAAAAGAAGATTTAGAGTTCAAAAGAATAGAAGAGAATCTTATAAAACCAAACATCATAGAAAAGATAGCTTCTCTACAAAAACACATAGAGAAAACTATATGCTCTACTCTACCCAATGCCTTTTGGGAAAGAAAAAAACATATCGTTGATTTACCTTATGAACATATATATCTCGAATTTATTGACAATACTCTCTAGTCTAAATAAATGTTAAACCGATCCGATGTTGATATTTATTTTAGTGGCATACATAAAATCAAAATATCTGTATAGTCATGATAAGCACGAGATTTCAATCATTTTTGTATAAGGTTTTGTTAATAAGTTTTCTTGAACTGTTGTTGCTAGACAGCTTTTGACATCCGAATTTTTGTCACTGTTTAAGTGACCAGATATATTGTAAAAATGTAAATACTTATAAAAAAGTAAAAAACAAGAAAATAATAATATAAAATAAAATGATAAAATGAAAATGAATGAAACGGTATTAAAATAACATGAAGTCGCGTGGACCGGACACGCCGACCCACTTAGCAATTTTCGGCCCATTCGAATGCTGGACCCTACTTCCCATATATTTTCCTTCTTTTGGTCCACGTCTCTCCCCCTTTCGTTGAGCCCATCTTTTGTATTTTCTCTTTGGCGCATCTTCCCCTCTTTTGTTTATGCATAGCCCATTGTCCTTTATTTCCTTAAGCCCCAATATTTCAACCCAAGAAAAGAGAAATGAAGTCGGCTCTCCTCTTTCCCTCCGGCACGCGATCGCATGTAGAACGAGAAAATATTGGCCGGGTTTTACCCTCCACGTAGGCCAAATGTAAGACCACTCAGGAGTCGACATGTGGCTCCACGTAGGCGACGGCGTCAGAGGTTGTGTTGCTGACGCCACCACAATGACGTGAGGAATGGAGGAATGATGCGCCATCGTCGGGAGAGATGTGGGCAGATGAGCGAATGGGAGAGGGGCGTGAGAGAAAAAAGATGGGAGCATGCTCGGTGCATGAGGGGGGGCGGTTTTTGGAGAGGGAGGAGAGAAAGGTTCCGAAGAGAGGGAGGACCAGAGAGCTTGAGCGGCAGTTTTACAGAGAGAGATCGCTAGAGAGTGATCTGTTTTGTGAAGGATCGTCGGCCAAGAGTGAGAGAACTCCTCCAGGGACCACTACGCCGGAACTTTGATCGTCAGCGCAATGTCTTCCTTTCTGGAAATATTCTTCCAGGTTGGTTCCGCTTCTGGTTTTCTTTAGTCTCGAAATCGTTTCGACCCAAGGATCCCGGCTCAGAGACGTTGCGAGGCGACGGGACCAAGTCTGAACTTCCTAAGCTCCCCCTCTGTTTGCTGCTCCGAGCCGGGTAGGGCCACCGTCGGCGACCAAGGTCGCGCTTCTCTCTTTCCGTTCAATGGTTTGTTACACGGCCTCGGTTCAACCGATACCGGGACTTTTTGTTCTTTGTTCTCGTTCATGTTGAATGCAAATAATCCATTTCTGAGTTTGCTTCTGAGTGTTGCTTGTGCACTGTGTATTGATGTTGGCTCGAAATCGTGTCTGGAATGAGTCCTCCGTCTCACTTAATCGATGCCCACCAAGAGTATTTAAGAGGAGCCTTCCTAAAACCTGTCCATTTGAATCCTTAATAACACGCTTAAATCCCTAGGGGTGCCTTTGATCAATTTATTCTACCTCAGTTTCATAAGATTACATTATAAGACTTTGAGTGCCCCTAATGTTACCTGATTATTATATTCTGGTGATCTGCATTTCGTGATTCTGGCCACGACTTTTGTTGAGGAAATATTCCCTTTGATTTGGGTAAATCATCTTTGGATGTTGCATTATCTTCTAGTTTGTTGTGTTTGCTGGAAAGAAGGGATGGCAGATTGAGGAAATTAGGGGTGAGCACGGTTCCCGGGTAGAACCGGGAACCGAAGAACCGAACCGCAGGGTCCGGTTTGGTTCCCGGTTCTAAAGGGACCGGTTCCGGTTCCCGGTTCCCTTTTTCGAGGAACCGGTCAGAAACTTTACAAAAAAAAACCTTAGCCTTTCACTTCCCCCAATGTGATTTCCCCCCTCCCTTTTTGCCGATTCTCCCCCCTTCCCCTTTCTTTCTCTCTCTCTCTCTTTCTTTTCTCCCCTTTTTCCTCCTCACGTCACTTCCTGCCCCCCCCCAACTTTTTCTTTTCTTTCTCTCTCTCTCTCTTCTCTTTCCCCCTCTCTCGGCAGAAACCCCACCATTTCTTCTCCTCCTCCTCCTCTTCTTCTTCTTCTTCTTATTCCTTCCTCTTGTTGGCTGCTGCTTCACCCACCACCACACCGCCGCCCCACGCCCTACTCACCATCACCTCTTGGCCACCGAACCACGACCACCCACCGCTCGTCCGACGAGCCGTCTCGCCGTTGAGCCTGACGAGCTGTCGCGCTGTCCGCGCCGCCCCTCGACGCCTCTCGGCCCCTCGACGCTCGCTTGACGCCTCTCGGCCCCTCGACGCCCCCTCGACGCCGCACGGCCCCCTCGACGCCTCTCGGCCCCTTGATGCCGCTTGCCGCCCTCGACACCGAAGAAACTCGCCTCCTCCAGCTTCGATCGCAGGTCTAATCTCTTGTTGTTTCTGCTCTTAACTGTTAGATCTAATCTAACATTTTAGCTGCTTTATTTGGTCGATTTCTGAGATGTGAGTGTCATGCTTGTGTGCCATGATCCAAGTACATACATAGTGAGGGAAGGGAATTTGTGGGGTTGTCACGTAGGTTCTTCCGTATCCCAAAATAAGACCAAGATGGCTGTTCTGGGATCTTCATCTTGCTGTTCAGTGGCTATTGTTGGGGCTGTTCTTGTTCTGGTTTTGAATGGGGCTGATTTCCTCCAGAAATATTAATTTTTTGGTGCCTGGTCTGCAAAATTTGGTAAATGTAGCTAATGTTTATTCCGTTTACTTGCAGTACAACACTAAATACTATTATGAGGTTGGAATTGGACACACGGTTCGACAGTTCTAGTTCATTACTCCTCCAGAGGTTGGCCCTGATGTTTCATATACTTTCGGTCTCATAGGTAAAGTAAATCGTATTGTAGTCAATGACTCAGAGTAACTTCAAAAGCTCATTCCTGTGTATGTACTATGAGTCTTTGTAGAATCATTTAGTTTTGATAATCATTTTCATCATTAAGTCACAGCAAATTTAGTTCTGCCGGTAATTTACATGCATCCATGGTTCTACTTCTTTCTGTGCTCAGCATGCTGATGACCATTGCAGGGGATCTTGGTCAGACTTTTGATTCAAACCGAAGCATAATCCGTAGAAAGGACAGACTCTATTGTATGTTGGAGACTTGTCATACACGGATGATTATCCCAACCAGAGGTGGGAGGTTTATCCATGGCAACATACCTTGAAGGTTGCATCTTAGAGTTTGGCCTGACTTCTCTGATCCGCACTCCTACAATGCTTCCTAGAACTAGAAGTGCAGGTTATCGGGCTCCCGAAGTCATGAAAACTCGGAAACCCACACAAAAATTAGACATCTACAGTTTTGGAGTACTGCTCCTTGAAGGATTGTCAAGGTGTCGGACCCCGTTATGGTGAGTTCAAGCTATTTTTATGTGTTAATCATTGATTTGAAGGATAAGCTCAAAAAAAGATGAGGATTAACAGGTATAAGATTGTTTATTATTGTTGCGTTCATTTTCATTTTTTTAACTAAAAAAAAAAAAGAACCTGTTGGAACCTGGAACCGACCTCGGAACCTGTGACAGGGTAGGTTCCAGGTTCTTGGTTTTGACGGGTAGGTTCCAGGTTTCAAAAAATGAGGAACATGTACCCGAGGGTAGGTTCCAGGTTCCATGCGGAACCGAACCGGAACCGGGAACCGCTCACCCCTAGAGGAAATCACATGGAAGAGAGAATGGCAAGGAAATGGGCTTAGTTAGGCTATTACTTAAATTTGGGCTTAGATTTTCTTTTTTTAAAGGTTAGATTCTTGGCTAAAATAAATTGTGTTGGGTTTGGATAAAAACCAATTCTGACCAATTGGGGAGTCTGCCTTAGTGAGCTTTAAAATTTACTGAGGATATCTTCATGGACTTATTTAATTAATTCCGAGTGAGCCTTTGGAATCAGCCCTATTTTTAAACCCGCTCGATCCAATAGGGTTCAGGTTGGTTTAGTTGGGTCTCTTGAACCAATTCGAATTCCTTTTATATTAATAATAAATAAATGAATAAATAAATAAGTATAAAAACTACAAATTAATTAAATTAAAAATCGAAAATAAAATTTAAAAATTCGGAATATTATAAAAAAGGGTTTAAAATTTTTTAGGAAATAATAAAGATTTTTAAAAAAATTGAAAATCAATTAAAAATTTAGAGTTGTAGAAAATCATAATTTTTTTAAAATTATTTTTAAAAAATAGAAAAATTTTAGACATTAAACATCTAAATTTGGGTAAGCCCTTAAGGCTTTGTAATAGGGTTCTTGTTTTTGCTTTGTCTTGTTTTCATTTTTATGATCAATTTTAAGACGTTTGCATACTTTTTATTATGATTATAATTGATTATGTTTTTCAATATTTGGATGTTACCCTTTTGTTTTAGAATGGTTAGAACAAATCTTAGATTATTTTTTTTTACTTTTATAGGCTTCTACAGCATTAGTTAGCACATAATTAGTTTAGGTACCGAAATGGCATTAATATTAGGGCTAACGTAATCAAGTCTCTGAGTCTAAAATCTTTGGTTGCTGTCGCGACCTCTTTTTTCCGACGCCCGCGATCGGGTACGGGCACTTAAGGAGGCTAATGGCTCGGCTGAATTTATTAGGCCTGGACTCTCCCAAGTCCACCAATTCACGACTTTAATAGTCTAAGTTTTTAACCTGTAGGTCAATTTTTAAAATGGAGTCGCCACTAATCGATTTGGGGTGGGTTGATTAGAAACCCAAGCGAAGTATCGGGAGAAATACTCACTCATGCGCAACCAAAGAAATTAGGATCGGGGACTTGATTACACTAGTTAATCACTAATGCCCTTTCGGTACCTAATCTTATTTAAACCTTGAGGTTTTTGGATGCTCGAGGGATTTTCCATGCATTTTTTGGGGAAAAACATTTTTGAGTCTTTTTCTAATTTTTTTTAACATAAAAGGGATTTTTTTATTTTTTGGTATTTTTTGAAAAATACAAGTTTTTTGGCTTTTTCTGAATTTTTGGATTTTTCATGAATTTTTGGCTTTTTTGGATTTTTGGCATTTTTTGGAAAATATGGAATATTTTTGATTTTTTTGATTTTTCAGAAAATAAAATATATTTTTTAATATTTTTCAATATTTTTGGAAAATAAATTATTTTTTATTTTTCTCGATTTTTTTAAATACAAATTTTTTTAACATTTTTTAAATATTTTTTAAAATAAAACATTTTTTGATTTTTTTGAAAATAAATTATTTATTTTTTATTTATTAGAATATTATTTTATATTAAGATAATAAAACAAAATAAAAACCGACCCGGGTTGGATCCGCGAGTTGGGTCCGACCCGGGCCGGCGACCCGAGCACGGACGAGCCCGCAACGCGGGCCCGACTCAGATTTTTCTCCTTTTTTTTCTTTTTTAAAGAAACGGCGTCGTGGCCGGGTGTTTAGGGACACCCGGCCCAGCCCGACAACCCGGCCCCACGGCCCGACTCACGACCCGGCTCCCCTGCGAAAAACCCTACCCGGATCCGACCCGACTCGCAACCCGACCTCCGCCGTCCCCGGGATTTATGGAATCCCTACCCGGTTCCCGATCCGGGTCCGATCCGACAACCCGGGGTCGCGACCCGGAAAATCGGGAACCCTAGGGTTTTCGAATTGCGGCGACGGCGACGGTGGTGACAGCAACGATGACGACGGCGACGGCTACGGAAGGGGGCTACGATGAACGGCAGGGACGACGGCTACGGGCTTTTTACCTTTTCTTGGAGGGGGCAACGACGGCGACGACAAGGGGCGATTTGCGACGGTGGAAGCCATGGCGAGTAACGACGGTGACGGCGAGGCTTGGGTTTGGTCAGATCTGGCTGGGGCTCTCTCTCTCGGGCTCGGGCTCGCCTTTCGAGCTCCCCGAAGTCTCTCGGGGACCCCTCTGAGCTCACCCCACCTCGACCGGCCTTGCACTCGAGCTCCCCGAAGTCTCTCAGGGGATCTCGAGCTCCGGTGGCCTCTCTCTCTCTGATCTCTACTCCGGCGAAGCCCAGATCCGAAGCCGCGAGCCCTCGGCCCCCCTGAAGTCTCTCAGTGGGGTGTCCAAGGGTCGCGACCTCGGTCTCTCTCCCTTTCTCCTTCCTCCGTGTCTCTCCAGCAGAACCTCTCCCTCTCCGGCCGCGAGCCTTCGGATTTGGGCTTGCTCATCCTCAGCCCCCTTTCTGAAGTCTCTCAGTAGGAAGCACGAGGCTTTGCAGCCTTCGATCGTTCTCGGCGTGCCCTTTGCAGTCGTCGGGGGAGCCCTATTTATAGGCGAGGGGGCGGTCGGTCGACGGAGCTTCGACCGCCGGTCCCTGTGCGCCGAACGGCCTCCGTCGATCGAACCGACGTCCCATCCGACGCCAGCTGCCCCCTGTTTCACGTGCGTCGTCGCTGCTCCTCCCCTCCGCTCCGGCGTCGCGCCCCCTGCGCATGTGCTGCAATTGCGCGAGGAAGAAGAAGACCCAGCTGGGCCGGACTGAGGCGGAAATGGGCCTCATGGGCCCATGCGAGGGCTGCTTCTGCTTTTTTTTTTCTTTTATGTTTTTATTATTTTTTTATCCGAAAAAAGATAAAATAAAATAAAATAAAGTAAAGCCTAATTAATTAAAAGGAAATTTTAGGCGTCAACAGTTGCATAAATAATAAGATATTCTCTCATATCTTACTAAGTTTCTAGCCAATTCCAAAAATGCTAGTGGCGACTCTTTAATCAAAATTTGCGTGAGCTTAATAGATTAAAAATTTGAACATCCAATGTCATGTGAAGTAAGGACTTGGGAGAGCTTGAGTCAATAGAAGGCCATCAGCTCGAAGTTGACAATAACCCCAAACCTAATAGTGTCTCCCCGCCGAGGGATTAGGTCGTGATAACAAGAAGATAAAAAGAAGAAGATATTGCGGTCTTTAACTTATTAATTTTTCACTTTAAAGTATGCAATTCTTTTTTGGAAAATTGATATGATTCTTATGAAGTAAACATGATAAGTGTTTCGGAGCACTCGCTATCATAACATTTTCATTTATTATTGGGCAAAATCAACATTAACCAATTAGATTCTACTACCAAAGACTTGTCTCTCAAGTGCACATCTGTTGACACCTAACTTTTTTTTCCTCAAATGCATACTTTTTAAAAATAAAATAAATAAAATTTTAGAATAATAATAATAATTTATTATTATTATTAATTAAAAAAACTGACAGAGGCCGGGTCGGGCCGGATCAGACCTTGGCCCAGCCTGCCTCTCTTCTTTTTCTCCATGCGCGGGCTCGGCCTTTTTCCCTTTCGGCCCGGCCCGCGCAAGCTTGTCTCCTTCCTAGCCATCCTCGCGCGCGGGGGACCTAGGGAAAGAAAAAAGCAGCAACAGCAGAGGGGCAGGGGGCAGAGAAAAAAAGACAGAGAAAAAGAGAAGAAAAATGGGAGAGAGGGAGAGAAACCGAGGGGAAAGGGGTAGTATCCGAGGAGGAAGGAGGCGTCATCGACGCTGCTCGACGTCGTCCCTGCGCTGAATCGTACCGTCTCGGCCATCCCCCAATGTCGAGCCAGCTAGACTAGAGGAGAAGTCGAGAAAGAGAGCAGATATGGAGGTCCAGGGGAGTTACTACCCCCTTGAGCTGTGCAACCGCGTAGAACCGCCGCTGTTCCTCGAGCCGCCGCCCTCTGACCCTGACTGCTGCAACGCCTGGGCCCGACACCATTGCTGTGCGGAACTGCGTTGCCACCCTCACGCGCGGTCGCTGCTGCTGCTATGCCCCTCGACCCAGATCCCCCGCCGTCCCAATGCTCGAAGCTTGACGCGAGTCAAAGCCCTCGGTCACGAAATCATCCCCTTGACGCCATCGTCGCTACTGAACCGCAGACCGGCCGCCTCAAGCTATGCCACTATTCCCCCTTACGCCGTCGCTGCACCAGATCTTCGTCGTCGCCGTCGCAGCATCTATCGCTGGGCTCGACGACTCTGCCGCCAACGACGCCGTCTGCTCGTAACACCGTCGCTCACTTCTGGATCCGCGACGTCCCCGACGCCATCCCCGACGACCTGCTGAGGTCCTCGCTGTGCTGGGCTGCTATTGCTCTCCACGTCGCCACTGTGCCGTCACCTGCCGCTGTCACTGAGTCGCCGCTTGACGACGTCCCATTTAGCCTCCCTCATCGCCGCCTAAGGGGTAAGGAAGAAGGGAGCTCCAAAACCGGGTTAGAATCGGGGCGAACGAGAAGCCCCAATCAGGTAGGGTTTCGACCATATTTGGGTCGGGTCCGGGTCACGGATCTGAGTCGGGCCTTCGCTAATTCGGGTCAAATGGACCTAGTCGCGCGTGGGTTGATCTTGCGCTAGGGAGGGCCTATTTTGCCTTGTGGGCCTGGATTGTTTTTAAAAAGAGTGGAGGGGGATCTTTTGGGTTGGGCCTAGTCCGAACCAAGGAAAGGCCCGACCAAGGTTGGTCGGGCCTGGCCATTTAGGCGGGCTGATCGGCTTGCCCCCGAACGGGTCGGACCTGGGCGGGTCTGACTGACCCGCCTCGATGGGCTCAGACCTGGGTCTGGTCACCAGAGTCGACTTGGTTCGGCCGAAAAGAAATATTTTACTATTATTATTATTTAAAAAATAAAAAAATTCAAAAATCCAAAAAATGTAGGGTTCTGTTAGGAATTACTATGTCTTGCATTCCTAGTGTAATTAGATTTTTATTTGCTCATATATTGATTATATCACGTGTTTAATTTGCATATTTTATTATATTTAATTACATGTGCTCAATTTTATTGCAATTAGGATTTTTATAGTTATAATTGTTAGTATAAAATCAATCCAAGCTGCCTAACAAAAATCATTTCCTTTAAAATGAACAAGATTAGGTATCGAAATGGCATTAATTGGTTAATTAGTGTAATCAAGTCTCTAACCCTAGATTCTCTGGTTACGTAGAAAATGATGGGCACTTCCATACTTCTAGCCGACCCCAATAGGCTAGTAGTGATTATTTTTTGCGAATTCTTAAAAATTCTCCAATGAGATATGGGCTTGGGAGAGCCCGCGTCTAATCATAGGCCTTAGATCCATCCTTTAAGCAATACCCCTAAACCTATTTCCTCCTCCGAGAGGTAGGTCGCCACAACATCAAATCCCTGTCTTGATGCTAACATGTATAACGCCCCTCGGTTGTGGTTCCACCTCCATCGAGTAGAGACAAAAGCAAAAGCAAGGATGTGCAATATAAGTAGCACCAATACATGACACAAACACATGATATGACATGAAACAACATGTCGACAAGTCATTTCTCAAAAATAGAGAATTTCGACATGTTATGATATATTATATATTAAATGAATATTTTTATTATTAATTAATTTGATTCAAATTCATAAGTAAATAAATAATAAAAAAGAGCTTGCAATGAATTTACATCAATAATATTAATAAATCTATTTATTGGAAATTTGAAAGGCATATTTATAGTTAATGTGTACCAATATTTGGGAAGATATTTATAACTTCAATAAAAATTATCAATGAAATTAATGACTAACAAAAAATTAGAATCAACTTATTTAAATAAATCTATAATCTTCTATAATGACCAAAATTTATCATTATTTAACATTTAGTATTTTTATTTTTCGAAATCACTTTTCAGCCCTACTTATTTTTTTCTGACAAAAAACAAAGAAAAACCTTGTTGCCCAGAAATTATTTCCCTCCCTCATTTTCTCCCAAACCCCCGTCTCCCCAAAAATTATTTACCTCCCTCGTTTTTCTCTCCCTATCATCCCAGTGGTTTTTTTCCCTCGTTTCTTTTCCTTCATCACCTGTCATTTCCTCGTTTCTTTCTCTTCATCACTTGTCATTTCCCTTATTTCTCTCTCCCCCTCCACCCCAACCACCCCCCTTTTGCCCCTAGTTTCTTTCCCTCGTTTCTTTTCCCTTATCTACTCTTCTTGTCGCAACCTCCTCCTCCTCGCATGATCATTTTCCTCTTGATCTCTACTCTCTCTCAATCACCTCATTGCAATCGCCGCAGCCTCGACTTTGGCCCTCCATCGTGGCATCACAATTGTGGCCCTTTAGGTTGTCTTGGTCTCTACTCTTCCTCTGACCTTCCTTGCAGTCGTAGCCTTGCCTCCACCCTCGGTCACTTTCTTCAATGATTCTCTCTCCCTTCGCACTTGCAGACCCACCCCAAAAACCACCATGTTGCTCGTAGTTCCGAACATGCATGTCAAAGCATGTTAGAAAGAGTTGACCATGTGTTTTGTGTTGGAGCATGTCCAAACATGTTAGACACATGTTGGGGTGTTCAACGCGACATGAAAGCTCCTAAAATGTGTTTGTGCTTCGTAGCATGCGATGCAACAATTATTGCACTCGAGCACAAACACATACAAGTAGATAATAACTACAAAAATTATCCCATGAGTTTCTGCTAAGGCAATTCATTGCTATTGCCGATTCTATTCCCTGGCTTTCATCCAAAATGGGTATCTTAACCAGGCTGTTGTCTTGATGCCATCTCTGATGCCCGACTAAGCACATAAAAATTGCTAAAACTCCATTTTATTTTGCACTTGTCTGTCTTACGCTTGATCATAATCCTATGATCTCATTCAATTACTTGTTATTTGTGGGGCAAAGTATAATACCCAGCTGTTTACATAGCTGGCCCTCTCCCAAGCACATGGTGCGAAATGAGATAAAGTAGGAAATACGTACATGAAGAGAAAATGAGATAACTAAGTCTTATCATGGCACAAGTTGCTGAGATTATATCTCAATGAGTCCATGAATGAAACTCGATCCAACTACAAATTTCAAACCCGAATAAGACCTGTGGCTTGATGTCTAAACTCGATCCAGTGTACTCAGTACTCACCTTAGTTAAGGTAATATTTCTCATTGTAAAGCGAAAAATTATTGACATGCTGATGTCATTCGAAGAGCTTCTATGACAAGAAGGCCTCCTATTATATGGCTATAGACTCGAGAGTCGAGATTTTGAATAAGAAAAAGTACATCAAAACATTGATATGGTCCTTGGATTAATTTTTTTGTGGTTAGCCAAAATATAGTCTTGGGTTCTATTTAGCGAAAAAATTTGATATTTTTGAAAAATATTTTTTTGGAAAGTTCATTTTTAGGAAAATGACAATATTTTTTATGTTAGGAATTTTTTACTTTCCTTTTCCTTCTTCCTTGGTGCTTGGAGAGAGAGAGAGAGAGAAGAAAATTTATATATAGAAGTGTGTGTACCAATTCAGTCTGTGTGGTTCGGATGAATTGTCCTATAAGTGTGTGTTCCGATTCAGTCTGTGTGGTTCGGATGAATTGTCCTATATTTAGAATTGAAAATTGGACTTGTACACGCTAATTTTAATAAATTGGTTGCCTTAAATTTACCGATTCAAATCCGATTCGGTTTGGTTCAGACAGTTTTTGATTCTTTTACACATCCCTACTTAACTAAATCATTCCTAAATATATTGCGCAGAAATCAATTTAGTTATAGACTTTTTAATTTTGGCAATATAATCCTAAACACCATTTCAATATAGCCTTTTTGACCATTTTTAATTTGAAATCATTGATGTAACATATAGTCATCGCCGACTATCGTGCATGTTGTAGTTGCCGATTCGACATTGACAATTAAGTACATCACCACATTAGCAATATCCGGGGACAATTGTCCGACATATAAGTATTTACATAAAGATTTAAGATTACATCGACAAAATTGAATAACTTGTAACTAAATAGGCATTTGCACAATAAGTTTATGACTCCCCACATATTAAATGTGGAACTTTTTTTTACGCTAGCAATGTAAGACCAGAAACTGGCTGGACCATGTTGTGTAGCTTCGTGCACCGGCCTATCATACTTCCCATAGAATGCCCGATATTGAGAAGGGATAAAAAGACCAAATGGGGCCGTGGGCATAACTCCATCTATGTACGGCCAGTTATCTCGAGCCAAATCTGGGTAAAGAGGCCACGACCACAAATTCTGAAGAGATAGACCACTAGACAAATTCTGCCGTCGAAAGGATAACGAGAGCTTTCATCTATCAATTCTTTTCGCTGTAGCCTGCAGGTCATTTCAATCTTAAGTGGAATAGATCAACCTGCATTTCAATCCAATCTTCAAATGGAATCAACTGATCTCTTTCCTTAAATTCTTAATTTTAGCCTTCAGAAGTTATAATCACGTGGATCTATCTTATAACAATTCATACATAAAACTCTGTCCTAACAGAAACTTGAAAGTCAACGGCTGATCTCTTACTTTTTTATTCTCCTTTTAAACTGAAAATTTTGAGGCTGATCTAAATAATGTGCCCAGCAGTAAATAAAAATTTATCCTTTTATCGTTTCAAGCATTAAATAATTTTTTTTCCTTTCTTTTTCGTTTCAATTATTGAAGTATCCGCCTAATATAAAATGCACCTCCCCTTCCCTATAAATTTCTATATGACCCACGTAATCGATCGCACTCATAATTCGCCATGTGCCCCACGATATCCCATCCCCTTATCCACCATCTCCTCCCGGGGAACGATTTCTCGCTCCCGCACCTACTTCTCCTTCTCTCGGGCATTCTCGCAATCTGCTGTTGGGCATGGCTTCTTCTCGCCCAGAAGAAAACCTCACCATCGCTGCCGCGGGGACCAGCGGGCCTTCCCCTTGTCGGGAACCTGCCCTTCCTCGATCCGGAGCTCCACACCTACTTCGCCGCCCTCGCAAGGACGTACGGCCCGGTGCTGAAGCTCCAGCTCGGCAAGAAGCTCGGTGTCATTGTCACATCCCCGGCCACCGCTCGCGAGGTGCTCAAGGATAACGACGTCATCTTCGCCAACCGCGACGTGCCCATCGCCGGGAGGGCCGCATCCTATGGCGGCTCGGACATCGTGTGGACCCCGTACGGGCCCGAGTGGAGGATGCTGCGGAAGGTGTGCGTGCTCAAGATGCTGAGCAACCACACGCTGGACTCCGTCTACGATCTCCGGCGGAGGGAGGTCCGGAAGACCGTGGGGTACTTCAGGGTCCGGGCCGGGTCTCCGGTGAACGTTGGGGAGCAGATGTTCCTGACGGTGCTCAACGTGATCACGAGCATGTTGTGGGGTGGGACGGTGCAGGGCGAGGAGAGAGAGAGCTTGGGTGCTGATTTCAGACAGGTTAGTTGGTGAGGATGACGATCGGATAGGGTTTCTCCCTCTCTCTCTCTCTCATAGAGAATTTGCGTGCCCCACTGTCGGCATAACCGCTATTTGTGTTATGATTACTTTTTTCTTTCGAACAAAATAGTATTTATCAGACTCCCTTATCTTATGTCAGAGGTGTTCATTATGGGTTTTGAGGGTTTCGCACAACTTATTTTCCAGACCAAGTTATAATAGAACCTAACTGTAATTCTTCAAATTAGGCTGGTTTGAGTTTATGATTAGTTGGTGTCACTAGAGCTCGCTGGAAAGAGCTCTTTGTGCCAGTTTAGGTAGGGTAGGGGGCAAGCCACAAAGCCAGTTTATCATCAATATCTATGACCAGTAGTTTCCTCTCAGTAATGTTTAAAATTTATGTTTCAGACTAACATTTTATGGGTTTTCTATTTAAGTTTTGGTTCGGCTGAATATAAAAATTTGGATATTGATTTTGTGATTTCTTTCTGATTTTCATTCCTCTCGATAGGTAGTGTCAGATATGACGGAGCTTCTTGGGAAGCCGAACGTTTCGGATTTTTATCCGGGTCTGGCCCGATTCGATTTCCAAGGGATAGAGAAGCGGATGAAGGTGTTGGGAAAACGGTTCGATGGAATTTTTGAGAAGATGATTGCGCAGAGGTTGAGGATGGAGAGAGACGGCCGAAGCGAGTGCAAAGATTTCTTGCAGTTTCTATTTGAGTTGAAGGATGAGGAAGATGCCAAGACTCCTCTAACAATGACTGGCCTCAAAGCTCTGCTCATGGTGAGTTTTTTTCTCCACCTTATATTATTGGCAAAGCTTACTTCCTCGTACTTTATTCTTTTGTTTTGAGTAACATTAATGTTCGAAGAAGAAAAATTTTGCAGGGATCGTTTAAATAATATATATTTTTAATTTGTCAAATCGCTTTATAGTTTAATTATATATATTAATGGCATATAACGGGCTTAGGAGTTTTACTTAATATAAAATATACCTACAGTAATGATCAATCTCCAATGGGTGACCTAAATGCCAAGATATGCATAGGGATGATGTTTAAATATCCAAACGAGTGCCGTGCTTCATCTATGAAAATTACCAAAAGAGTGTTAAATATACTATAATTGTGCCACTTCAATTTTAAAGTTTTCAATTTGACCAATTTAGCTTCAAATCTTTTAACAATTTACCAATTGAGTTATTCTAGTCAATTTTGTTTGAAAATCATTGACGTAAATGCCAGCCGTCCTACGTGGTACAACTAGCGTTGACTTGGACAATTTTTAAAAAATTTAATTCACATTCTGAATTATTTAATTTATTTTTTACTTTTTTTTCATTGTGGTGCCCCTAGTCACTGGTAACCCTTGCTCAAAAAAAAAAAAAAAAAAAAAAAAAACCCTTGCTAGCCATAAAGGCCCTCGCCAACGCTAGTGAGGCCGCAAAGGCCTTGGGCATGGCCATCATGGCCTTTCTGGCTATCACCCATGTTTGACAAATTGACAAAAGGTTAATGACTAAATTGGCTAAATTGAAAGGTTTATGACTGAATTGTTATAAGTGCAATAGGTTCAAATCCTTTTTGGTAATTTCCCTTTTTTCCTCTTCTAAATGTCTAATATTAAGTTTCGAGTAATGTTTAAACTTATTGACTCTAACTAATAGTTTATTTTGGGTCAAGATTAGGAATTAAAGGAGAAGATAGTGATAACTTAACTATGTGATGTTATTAATCTTATGGTACCTAAGGCAATTTTTGTATGTTCATAACTAGAAATTTTAGAGTCTACTAGGTGAAGAGGTCATCTAGCTCATTTAGGTTTAGCGCAATTGGTTGGATTATCAAAGGATTTGGATTCAAGAACTAGAGATTGCCTATTCAAATCTCACCGAAAGAATGCAAATTACTTTGAATCAAGGTCACATGTGTAGGTCAAAGTTTGAATTTAATTGGTTCATGAGATTTGTAGGGTGCTCTATAAGCTTTTAAATAGCCAAACATTTATGTTCGTACCTCTCGATTATGAAAAAAAAGATATGGCCATGTGATATATCCTTCTTTCTATCTTAAGAGTAGATTATATGGGAAGACTCTTTCATGTGACCATCGAGGGAAACAAAAGGAAAAAACAAAGAGAGCACGATCCTAGTGCTAATGTTAATTCATAGGCCGGCCTAATGTTTACGTTGCCTTGGAGTTTGTTTAGCCGGCCCCATTATTGATTTCTTGTGATCAGTTTAATCATTGCTCATAATCTGTCATTTACATAAAAGGGCCAGATTAGGCGGCAATTCTTATGTAGTTTGAAACTGACACATTTTTATTTTACATGTTTTCTGGTCCTTTTGTTTCCAAAATTTTAGCAGCATCTACGATCATGCAAAAGTGACAGGATGTTTGTACCTTGTGTTTTTGGATGCACCCCACATTTAGACGTCACTCCGTAAATCAGCTTTTTCCATTAAGAAACTATGTGAAAAGGAAAAACTATTTTAAAGAATGCTAATTTGACAATACCTAAGTAGTAGATTGTTCCCCCGATAGGCTTTCTAGAGAAAAAAACTCACTTATGAATTTTTTATTGAGAATTTACATTATGATAATGCACACTTGACCTCCGCACCCCTATCAATAAGGGATTTGATTTTAGTTCTTTTTTTGGTTATGGGACGAAACTTAAATTTCAATAGCATGAAACGACATGAATGTGAGAAGGAGCAATGACACGGGTTGCCATATCTAACAACTTCTCAGCAGAGTTTTTATTTTTATTTTGCGTCTGGTGGCATATCATGAACTCTCCATCCTAGCTATGATGGGTCTAGACTCTGCTGTCATTTGCTAGAAGTCTAGTTCAGCAATAAGAGCTTCTCAGCAGAGTTTTTGTTTGCTAGAAGTCTAGGAGCAATGACACGGGTTGCCATATCTAACAACTTCTCAGCAGAGTTTTTATTTTTATTTTGCGTGTCTGGTGGCATATCATGAACTCTCCATCCTAGCTATAATGGGTCTAGAATCTGCTGCTGTTTGCTAGAAGCCTAGTTCAGCAATAACAATCGAAAGAAAATAAATGAAAAGACGTAGCTTTTTACCCTTAAAAAATTAGTTTCATGATCCTAGGTCTTGCTTGCTTGCTTGCTTTCAAATTCTTTTCCATGACTTCAATTTTCATTTGAGGACGGTTCTAGGGGAAATTAAATGCAATTGAATTACTTTGATAGGATATGGTGGTTGGTGGAACGGACACATCCTCCAATACAGTTGAGTTTGCCATGGCTGAGATCTTGAATAAACCTAGTGTTCTGAGCAAAATCCAAAATGAATTGGAAACTGTGGTTGGCAAAGACAACATCGCAGAAGAATCTCACATTCCCAAACTGTCTTACTTGCACGCCGTCATGAAAGAGTCATTGAGATTGCACCCAGCACTTCCCCTATTGGTCCCCCACTGCCCGAGCGCGACATGCACCGTCGGAGGCTATACAGTTCCGAAGGGCTCTCGCGTCTTTATCAATGTGTGGGCGATACATAGGGATCCTTCGATATGGAGCGATCCGTTGGAGTTCAATCCCGAAAGGTTTTTGCACGATAAGGGCGATTACAGTGGGAACGACTTCAATTACTTCCCCTTTGGGTCTGGGAGAAGAATATGCGCGGGGATAGCGATGGCCGAGAGGCTGGTGCTATACTCGCTTGCCACGCTCTTGCATTCCTTTGACTGGAAGCTACCCGAGGGAGAGAAGATGGATCTAAGAGAGCAATTTGGGATCGTCTTGAAAAAGAAAATGCCGCTAGTGGCTATTCCTTCGCCGAGGTTCTCTGATCCTCGCCTTTATGAATGAGCATCGCTGCATGTTGGAATGATTTCTTTACATTATCTTATGTGGATAGAATGGGGTGGAAAAGTGCATCTTCCTATCTTCATGTGGTCAATTAAACTCCTATCTATGCTGTTTTATTTTATGAAATTTATATATGTCACCATGATGAACATGAAAAAGGTCACTTTTTTTTTTTTTTTTTATCACTTTCCCATTCACTATCCATAGAAAAATTTACTTTTGACTTGCGATGTTTGAACAACATGATGATGCATCTCTGATTTATATATAACATGTAAGTAGTAACAAAAATTTATCGTTTGTGGGTGCACACATGATGGTGAGCCGGATCTTTCTTTTCTTCCTTTATTTATTTCCGGGACAAACCTTGACTTAATAAGCCCGGAAGACCCACAGAAGAAGTTCCTGAGGCCCAGCCTCTTGGTTGCACACATGCTTATTCTTTGTTAGTTGTTACCGAGACAATGACTTACTTTATTATAAATGGGGTAATAGGGACACAGTAAACTTAACGAACTTCACATATCTTTGCGTTGGAAAACTAAAACGTAGGAGCGGCGGCTTATGTTTGACTTTTATAAGTTGGCTTATATAAAGTAGAGGGGCAAAAGAGCCTCTCAAATAGGAAAATATCAAAGATAAATCACTCTGTAATATAGATTATGATATACAAGCCGTGAGTAGACTTGCTTAAGAGAGTCAATTTGCCATCAACATCTTACAAATTTAATCATCCAATATGAGAAAGTATTGAAGTGACGTGACGATTTATTCAGCCTATGATATAAAAAGATAAATCTTAATTCGCATGTCTTGGTGGAATTTTTTATATCCACACACTTCTTACAAATTTAATCCTTTTCAAGTAGAGTGGTCCAATATGAGAAATTATCGAAGTGATGTGACGATTTATTCAGCCTATGATATAAAAAGATAAATCTTAATCCGCACGTTTCGGTAGAATTTTTTATATCCTCCCCCCCCCAATATCCACTTACTTGGTCAACACGACCTTCTCCATCGTGGCCCAAAAAAAATCTCCATCTTGCAATTATCTTAAAGATTGATTGAGCGATTGAGTGCCTATTTCGAATTATAACATCTCGCACCATGGATAATTTTGAAGGCCAATCTTGTTATCCTATGAATGAAGTTTTACTCGAGCTCGTTGCGTGCAAGAAAGGCACAATTTCTATTCATTTTTACGGACTTGAAAGTTTGAATATCTTTTCATAATACACGAGCAACATAAAAATGAATGTAAATTTACCAAGAATGGCTCATAAGTTGAATATTTTTGGCAGATCGATGACCAACAACTAGGTGGTTGCCAAATGCAGGAAAGGTGAAAAAGAATGGGATTTAGGTTAACTGACAACTGGCACGTTTCGTCTTTATAAAACCCCAAATGCAGGAAACGGAAAAAGAATGGGATTTAGGTTAAACAACTGGCATGTTTCGTCTTTATAAAACCTCTCTATTATTGCGTTTAACATTTATTTCTATAAACCAAACCAAATGCACGTATCTGACTCCCAGCCTTCCCTATTACATGAAAAGAACTAAATCATTAATTTGTAATAAAAACTCAATCGACATAGATTATGCGATTTTTGCTATTGTAAAAGTGGCTAAGTCCTCTTATTGAAAGTTTACTTATTTTAAATATTAAAAAAATTGTTCTAATTCAATTCCCTATCGTAGAATTTCACTCAAAATGTATTTAGTCTAAATAAATACGATATGTTGATATTTTTTTTTTTGGTAGAAATGATATGTGATATTCATATCAAATAATATACGTAAAACCAAAATACTTATAAAGTCAGACATAGCTGCTAATCAATGCTCTCAAAGAACTTGTTAACAATAGATAAAAGCGATATTGTAGCTTTTGATTTATTAACTTTCATTGGAAAAATAAATTTTTATCGGAAAAGTGCAATAATTCTTATGAATGCACCTTGTCTTGATGCAAGAATATATAACCTCCCAAGGCTCCACCGCCACATGCAGAGACAGAGAGAGAGAGACAAAGAGAGAAAGCAACGACATCAGTGTGCATTTAATAAATATGACTATCGAGTACGATAGTTATTGTGATACGAGAGAGATAATGATTGCTTTATCTAGTAACAGAAATTTGTTTTGAAAATAATGTTGCGAATTGAAACTTTGCAATTGAATCAAGAGTGAGAGAAAATCGATAGAGAAATAAAATGAGATATAATGGAGTTCATGAGAAATTTATGTGATTCAATTCGAATGTCGAAACCTATATTTATAGATAGAGTCATTTGTCAATAATTCATAAATAAATCAGAAAATTTTATTATTGAAATCGTATGCACGTTCGAATGTTTTTCAACTCTCAATTACACCAAAATCCAAATTGTCCAAGAAGAAGAAAAACAACTCGATTTAGATGTAAATCTCAAACTCCTCGTTCAGAGCTCCCTTTTGTTTGAGGAAAAAAGAGTCCCTTCTGTTTAGTCAATTGAAAGAAAGCACAAAGGGCCAAAGGGACAATTACAATTCAGATCGCCCTTAAATATTTTCACTCTCATTTTCACTCTCTCCCTCTTTCCTCCTCCCTTACTCTCCTGTCATACGTACGTCAACCAGCGTCGCCAACCCTCGTCACTTCAATTCACCGACAACACGAAAGATTCCGTTCACTGCATTCTCTTCTTCTTCGAATCCTCTCAGCTTCGAGGCCTATCGTGATCGATCGCTCTCCCAGGCCAACATGTCTCCCCTCATCTCCCTTTCCCTTCTCCACAATCTCGAATCTTCCCTCTCATCGAACGATTTCTCGCTCCTGAGCTTACTCTTTCTCCTCTCGGGCGCTTTCGCAATTGGCTTTTGGGCATGGCGTCGCTCCGCAGAGAAGAAGAACTCGCCGCCGCTGCCACCGGGACCGGCCGGTCTCCCCCTCGTCGGGAACCTGCCCTTCCTCGACCCGGAGCTCCACACCTACTTCGCAACCCTCGCGATGACGTACGGCCCCATCCTGAAGGTCCAGCTTGGCAAGAAGCCCGGTATCGTCGTGACGTCCCCAGCCACCGCCCGCGAGGTGCTCAAGGATAACGACGTCACGTTCGCCAACCGCGACGTGCCCATCGCTGGGAGGGCCGCGTTCTACGGCGGGTCAGACATCGTGTGGAATTCATACGGGCCCGAGTGGAGGATGTTCCGGAAGGTGTGCGGCCTCAAGATGCTGAGCAACCACACGCTGGACTCCGTCTACGAGCTCCGGCGGAGGGAGGTCCGAAGGACCGTGGGGTACTTCCTGCTCCGGGCCGGGTCGCCGGTGAACGTTGGGGAGCAGATGTTCTTGACGGTGCTTAACGTGATCACGAGCATGTTGTGGGGTGGGACGGCGCAGGGCGAGGAGAGAGAGAGCCTGGGTGCTGATTTCAGGCAGGTTAGTGACGATGACGATCGAATAGGATTTCTCTCATTTCTTTCTTCTTTTTTTTTTTTTTTTTTTTTTTTCAGGTAAAATCTCTCATTTCTCTTTTACGATGAAAGATTCAGCACGCTATCCGCATAAACAAAACTTTAGGACAATCAGGTCCTGTCAATCCTTCAATTGAGTCTTTAAATATGCTCATCTAACCAAATGTTGTCTTTGAAAAATTATCTTTTATATTGACCATATATGCTCAGACTTCTTGTCTTATCAACAAAGAAGTAATTACGACTTCCTCTTATTCCGTATTAAAGGTGATCACTTTGGGACTTTAGGGTTGTGCTAAACTTAACTTTACGGACCAAACTATGATAGAACGTAACCGTAACTCTTCAAATTAGGCCGAATTGAGTTTATAATTTATCGATATCACTAAAGTTCGCTCGAAAGTGCTCTTCATGTTTATAAAGGTCGGGCAATAGGCAAGCCACTAAGCTAGTTAGTCATCAAGATCCATGATTGTTCCTATTTCATATTCATATATCAAGAATTGTCCGTTTAATTATCTTATTTTCTTTTATATAAGTTCGAAATTTATAATTCAATCTAAATTTTTTACAATTTGTCTAGGGATAATTGCACAAAAAATCTTAAACTTTTCCTTGTGGGACACCAATCCCATACTTTTGTTAAACTTTTGTCTGTAAGTGCCATTAAAATTTTGTTAAACTTTTGTCTGTAAGTGCCATTAAAAATTCAACATGACAACATGTTGCTTGGAAAATCGACCTGACACGGCAATGGACACAAATTGCCATTTCGGCCAAGAGGATAGCCACGCCCAATCTTTAATGATCGTGACGACGTCATGAAGGAATTTTTAATGGCCATATGGATGAAAGGAATTTCTAGGTCATTGATACAAGTTTGAGAGTTTTGGTGAAACAAAAAAAAATTGGATTACTGGCGCCCCACAAGGGAAGAGTTTTACTACTTCTGGGGGAATTATCCCAATTTTTTTTAGATTGAGTAAATATAAAAAATTTATACCATTAATTTTAAAATTTCTTTCTGGATTTTCCGTCCCTCAACAGGCGGTGTCAAATCTTACAAAACTTCTTGGGAAGCCAAACATTTCGGACTTTTATCCGAGTCTGGCTCGATTTGATTTACAAGGGATAGAGAGGCAGACGAAGGGGTTGGCGAAGCGGTTTGATGGAATATTTCAGAAGATAATTGAGCAGAGGTTAAGGATGCAGAGAGAAAATGGAAGCGAATCCTTGAACGGTGGCGAGGAGAACAAAGATTTCTTGCAGTTTCTATTGAACTTGAAGGATGAGGAAGATGCCCAGACTCAGCTAACCATGACTGGCCTCAAAGCTCTGCTCATGGTGGGTTTTTCTTAGTCTCCTTCTTATAATATTGGCGCTTACTTCTTTATAATTTAATCGTTTGTTTTTCTAATGAGAATACATGATGGAAACCGATCTAATCAATGAAATAGTTGAACGCACTTAATTATTAGAGTCATATTAATATAAGAGAGATTTTACACAGATCACAATAACTAGTTTGTTTAAATGATGATCATTAGTTTGTCATATTGTTTCGTAAGTTGATTATATAAATTATCTTAATGGTAACATTTCTAGACCGCATTCGATGGGCTTGAACCTATTATTTTGTACAAAGTGAACCTCCGATGATAATCAATTTTCCATTCTTAAGCTAAAAATCAAGATGCATGGGGATTGATGTTGATTTCTTAATTAATTACTCACCGTTCCTCTTCAAATTCTCTAATGTGGAAGTTTCAAGCAGTAGTTGAACTCATTAATTGTACATACCAGTTTAATTTCGGTCCTGAGGAGGACTCAAAGGAAAAGATAGAAATGACTAAGCACAATAATTAAGAGTGGTTGAATTGGTTATTTTAGGAGAAACTGACATTGGCAATGTCCGACTTGACTTCTTTGTCTAGGTTCACTTAGCGATATTGCTATACCCTCTCTCTCCTAAAAGTCCAAACCCTGAACTTTTTCCACCCGGGAGCAATAATTTCCGACACAATGCTAGAACACATTTCAAATATGGCATGGCATGGGTAATAATTTATTGAGAAGCGCTTGAATTTGATATGAGTTCAGTGCCATTTATTCAAAATTGATACTATCTGACATGTTTAGTTCGTATGGAATATAAATCGATTTTTCCATCGTACAAAATCAAATTTTCAACTGCATAAATCGATATGAATCTAACAACATGCAATAACATGAATCACCATATCTGTTAACCCTTCAGCAGTTTTTCTCTGTTGTGTCTTTGGTGTCAAATTGTTAAAAAGGCTTGAATTTGGAGCCCGACGTCGCTGATAACAATTTATAAAAGACAACTTGATGTGTCTAGACTTTACTGCTATTTGTTGTAAGTCTAGTTCAACAAATAACAACAAAAGAAATAATTGAAAATACGTAGCTTTTTACTTTTGAAAAATTAGATTCCTAATCCTAACTCTTGCTTGCTTTCAAATCTTCTTCGTGACTTAAATTTCTTTTGAGGACGATCCATTGAAAATTACATGTAATTGAATTATTTTCACAGGACATGTTGATTGGTGGAACAGACTCATCCTCCAACACAATCGAGTTTGCCATGGCTGAGATCATAAATAAACCCAAAGTTCTGCGAAAAATCCAGCAAGAATTGGAAACTGTGGTAGGCAAAGGCAACGTAGTAGAAGAATCTCACATCCCTAAATTGCCTTACTTACAAGCTGTCATGAAAGAGTCTCTGAGATTGCATCCGCCAGTTCCCCTGTTGATCCCGCACTGCCCGAGCGCGACATGCACCGTCGGAGGCTACACTGTCCCGAAGGGCTCTCGGGTCTTCATCAACGTGTGGGCAATACACAGGGACCCTTTGATTTGGAGGGACCCGTTAGAGTTCGATCCTGAGAGGTTCTTGCACAGTGAGGGCAATTACAATGAGCACAACTTCAATTACTTCCCTTTCGGGTCTGGGAGAAGAATGTGCGTGGGAGTATTGATGGCGGAGAGGATGGTGCTATACTCGCTCGCCACGCTCCTGCACTCCTTTGATTGGAAGCTGCCCGAGGGGGAAAAGATGGATCTAACAGAGCAGTTTGGGATCGTCATGAAGAAGAAAAAGCCTCTAATGGCTGTTCCGTTGATGAGGTTCTCTGATTCTCGGCTTTATGAATGAGATACTAGTGGAGTGCATAATATGCCCCGTCACATCTTGGTATGGTTTCTTTATATAAGCTTATTTGTCTAGAATAAAGGAAAATGTGTATCCACCTATCTTGATATGGTCTATTAAACATCAATCGATGCGGTTTTATTTGATGAAGTTTATATGTTGCAGTGTCAAATGTTTTTAAAGTAAAAGAAAAGTCGTATTATGTACTTTCTATCCACTGTCCATCAATAATTTCGCCGTTGACATGCAATGTTCAGACAATATGATGCATTTGCATCTCTGATTCTTCTGTAGGGTGTGAGCAACAAAAGATTCTCCTTTGTGGGAGTGCACATGATGGTGAGCAGGATCTTGCTGCTCCTTTTTGTCTCCTTATTTATCCTTTTTTTCTTTTTGCCCTTAATTGCCTAGGCAGGCGTTCACTTTTGTTTTTAATAGCCCAGAAAACCAACATAAAAAGTTCCTGAGGCCCAGTCCCCTTACTGCACACATGATTATTGGTTGTTCTTGAGACGATGAGTGCGACTATCATGTGTTAAACTTAAGGTATTCTATATATATTTGCGTTAACAAACTCGAAAAAAGAGAACCAAATGTTGGAGCAGCAGCTTTTATCTGACTTTTTACCAGAGAAATGGGGGAACAGAAAAGCCTCTCAAATAAGAAAATGCTAAAGATAAATTAGTTCTTTATATAGGTCTTGACTTACAAGCTATGAGTAGACTTCATTAAGAGAGTCAATCTATTGTCCATATCTTCCATAATTTGATTGATCTTTCAATCGAAGTGGTTTAATACAAAAAAGCATTTACGCGAGGTGATGATCCATTCAACATATCACAAGGAGGAAATACCTTAGTTCCCATGCTTCCGATGACATTTTTATGTTCAACCCCCGCCCGGTATGTACTTACTGTGAACATAAGCTTCTCCACTGTGAACATAAGCTTCTCCATCCTATAATTTCATGTTCGACTTGTAGCATCTCACACTTAGAACAATTTTAAAGGCCATACTTATTATATCTTGACTGGTGTTTGGCTTGAGCCCATTGCATTTTAGATATGGACAATTTGCATCCATTCTAAAAAATTAGTTGAATTGAAAGTTCGAATATCATTTCATATTGTGCAAACTATAGTGACAATGAATGTGAATTTTCCAACTATGACCTACAAGTTGGATACCTCCGGTGAATTCATGTTCAACAATTAAGTGGTTTCCAAATGTGTATGAGCGCAATTATAAAAGTGAAGAAGAATGGACTTTGGGGTAATTCACATCTGGCTTGTTTCACCATTATAAACCCTTTATTTTATTGCCTTTTACATCTATTTTAGTTAAACAAATTCCTATGATATATTTGGAAAAATTGTCCACAAAATCCTAAACCTATTGCATCTTTGCTAATTCAATTTAAATCTTTAAATTTTGTCAATTGAGTCATACAAATTTTTTATGTTTTGTCAATTAAGTTCATCTAACCAGTATTGATCAGAAATTGCCAATATGGACGCCGAAAATCCATGCTGAACATAAATTGATTTTTTCACTGTATAAGATCGAAGTTAAATTTTCAATCGCATGAAAAGACACGAACATGAAAATGCGCAATTACACAAATTGCCATCTTTGTTGCCCTCTTAGCAGTTTTTTCAACTCTGTTTGGTGTCAGATCATTGACTAGTGAAATTCTTGATCCTCACTATTTCGTTTAATTTTATGAGTGCAAAATGGCACTAAAGCTTGAATTTGGCGCGTGATTTCACTCCTAACCATATGCAAAGGACAACTTGATGGGTGTAGGCTCTACTACTATTTGCCCAAAATTTAGTTCAACAATTAACAATAGAAATAAATAAATGGAAGAAACTTAGCCTTTTACCCTTACGTAATTAATTGCCTAATTCTAACTCTCGCTTGCTGTTAAATTTTTCCCCATGACTTCAATTTCTCTTGTGGACGGTGCATTGAAAATCGAATTGAATCGAATTATTTTGACAGGACCCGGTGCTTGGTGAAATTGACACATCCTCCAACATAGTTGAGTTTGCTATGGCCTAGATCATAAACCATCCTAGCATTTTCAGAAAAATTCAGCAAGAATTGGAAACAGTGGTCGCCAAAGACAACATGGTAAAAGAATCTCGCCGGTGCTTATTTATTGGTCGTGAAGAAGAAAAAGCCTCTAATGGCTATTCCTTCACTGAGGTTCTTTGATCCTCGGTTTTATGAATAAGCACCGGTGCGCGTTGGTAGGGAACAGAATAAAGGAAAAAAAAAAATGCATATACCTATCTTCATGTCGTGTCAAACTACTATCTATGCGGTTTTATTTTATTACAGGTAGATGCTGCGATGATAAATGTTGGGAGAATTACCAAAAAAAGTCATAAACCTATTATAATTGTAACAATTCAGTCATAATTTTTTTTTTGACAAATTTAGTTCTAAATCTTTTGCAATTGGGCCAGTTTAGTCCATTCGGCCAAATTTAGGTGGCCGGCACTAACGTGGATCCTAGCTGGTGACAGCAGTCTAGCGAACATTGACGTGGCATTTTTATTTTTATTTTTTGAATTTTTAAATATTTTTTTGAATTTTTAATTTTTTTTTTATCCATCTTCTCCTTCCTCTAGTTGGCTGCCAACTAGAGGTGAGGGTTGGTAAGGCCCTGCCAAATTTGGCGAGACTTGGCCTTGCCTAGTCATGGCAAGGCCCTACCAGCTAAGCCAAGGCGAGGGTTGACCTCGCTAGTGGCCGGTGAGGCTTTTTGCTAGATATAGTGACTGTGGCCTCGCCACTGGCCGATGCTAGCCGGCTAGAGGAAGGAGAGGGTGGGAAAAAAAGAAAAAGAGAACTTAAAAATTGCCACATTAGTGCTCGCCGGATGGTCGTCGCCGATCGGTGTCCACATCAACGTCGGATGGCCGTCACCAGCCGGCGTCCATGTCAACATCGGCTGGCAAATTGACATAATTGTAAAAGGTTTATAATTAAATTGGCCTAAAAAAGTTTATGACTGAATTGGCACAATTGTAATAGGTTTATGACTTTTTTGGTAATTATCTCAATAGATGTTTTTACTATTTATAGCTACTTTTGACATGCGATGTTCGAAGAATATAATGCATGGAATCTCTAATTCATTTATAGGATGTAAGTAAGACGAATTTTATTTGATCACTTGCACTCTGGTTTTAGGTTTATTGTTTTTAACCATATATCTACTAGTGTTATAAAGAAGGGTATTTTCACATATAATTGCATTGAAAAACTAAAAACACAAACGAAAAGATGGAGCAGCCGCTTCTTTATTTTAAGATATCGCATTCAGATTTGTCATTAGTATTGTTATTTGAGAGGTCCTTTGTCCCTCTACTTTTATCTTAATGTGAACTAACTTTTCAAAGTCTAACAGAATATATATATTATTCAATTTTTTATCTCGAATTTGATTGACAATACTCTTTAGTCTAAATAAATGTTAAACCGATCCGATGTTGATATTTATTTTAGTGGCATGCATAAAATCAAAATATCTAAGTAATCATGGCAAGTACGAAATTTCAACCATTTTTGTATAACGTTTTGTTAATAAGTTTTCTCAAAACAGTTGCTAGACAGATGTTGACATCCGAATTTTTGTCACCATTTAAGTGACCACTTATATTTTAAAAATGTAAAAAGTTATAAAAAAGTAAAAAGAAAAAATAATAATAATATAAAATAAAATGATAAATGAAAATGAATGAAACGGTATTAAAATAACATGAAGTCGAGTGGGCCGGACACGCCGACCCACTTAGCAATTTTCGGCCCATTCGAATGCTGGACCCAACTTCCCATATATTTTCCTTCTTTTGGTCCACTTCTCTCCCCCTTTCGTTGAGCCCATCTTTTGTATTTCCTCTTCGGCCCATCTTCCCCTCTTTTGTTTATGCTTAGCCCATTGTCCTTTATTTCCTTAAGCCCCAATATTTCAACCCAAGAAGAGAGAAACGAAGTCGGCTCTCCTCTTTCCCCTTGGCACGCGATCGCATGTAGAACGTGTGTTGCTGACGCCACCACAATGACGTGAGGAATGGAGGAATGATGCGCCGTCGTCGGGAGAGAGGTGGGCAGATGAGCGAATGGGAGAGGGGCGTAAGGGAAAGAGGATGGGAGCATTCTCGGTGCGGGAGAGGGGGGGCCGGTTTTTGGAGAGGGAGGAGAGAAAGGTTCCGAAGAGAGGGAGGACCAGAGCTAGAGAGTGATCTGTTTTGTGAAGGATCGTCGGCCAGTAGAAGGAAGGAAAAGTTTCGGAAGACGGAGAGGAAAGATCCGAGAACGCCGATGCGAGAGCCAGGAGTGAGGGAACTCCTCCAGTGACCACTACGCCGGAACTTTGATCGTCGGCGCAACGTCTTCCTTTCTGGAAATATTCTTCCAGGTTGGTTCCGCTTCTGGTTTTCTTTAGTCTCGAAATCGTTTCGACCCAAGGATCCCGGCTCGGAGACGTTATGAGGCGATGGGACCAAGTCCGATCTTCCCAAGCTCGCCCTCTGTTCGCCGCCCCGAGCCGGGTAGGGCCACCATCGGCGACCAAGGTCGCGCTTCTCTCTTTCCGTTCAATGGTTTGTTACACCCGGCCTCGGTTCAACCGAGACCGGGACTTTTTGTTCTTTGTTCTCGTTCATGTTGAATGCAAATAATCCATTTCTGAGTTGGCTTCGAGTGTTGCTGGTGCACTGTGTATTGATGTTGGCTTGAAATCGTGTCTGGAATGAGTCCTCCGTCTCACTTAATCGATGCCCACCAAGAGTATTTAAGAGGAGCCTTCCTAAAACCTGTCCATTTGAATCCTTAATAACACGCTTAAATCCCTATGGGTGCCTTTGATCAGTTTATTGTACCTCAGTTTCATGAGATTACATTATAAGACTTTGAGTGCCCCTAATGTTACCTGATTATTATAATCTGGTGCTCTGCATTTCGTGATTCTGGGGAGAACTTTTGTTGAGGAAATATTCCCTCTGATTTGGGTAAATCATCTTTGGATATTGCATTAGCTTCTGGATTGTTGTGTTTGCTGGAAAGAAGGGACGGCAGATTGAGGAAATCACATGGAAGAGAGAATGGCAAGGAAATGGGCTTAGTTAGGCTATTACTTAAATTTGGGCTTAGATTTTTTTTTTTTTTTTTTTTTTTTTTTAAGGTTAGATTCTTGGCTAAAATAAATTGTGTTGGGTTTGGATAAAAACCAATTCTGACCAATTGGGGAGTCTGCCTTAGGGGGTCCGGATTGAGCTTGATAGTGGGCTTTAAAATTTACTGAGGATATCTTCATGGACTTATTTAATTAATTCTGAGTGAGCCTTTGGAATCAGCCCTATTTTTAAACCTGCTCGATCCAATAGGGTTCGGGTCGGTTTAGTTGGGTCTCTTGACCTTATCCGAATTCCTTTTATATTAATAATAAATAAATAAATAAATAAATAAATAAATATAAAAACTACAAATTAATTAAATTAAAAATCGAATATAAAATGTAAAAATTCGGAATATTATAAAAAGGGGTTTAAAATTTTTAGGAAATAATAAAGATTTTTTTAAAAAAATCGGAAATCAATTAAAAATTTAGAGTTGTAGAAAATCATAATTTTTTTTTTTTTTTAAATTATTTAAAAAATAAAAATAGAAAAATTTTAGACATTAAACGTCTAAAATTGGATAAGCCCTTAAGGCTTTGTAATAGGGTTCTTGTTTTTGCTTGGTCTTGTTTTCATTTTTATGGACAATTTTAAGATGTTTGCATACTTTTTATTATGATTATAATTGATTATGTTTTTCAATATTTGGACATTACCTTTTTGTTTTAGAATGGTTAGAACAAATCTTAGTTTTTTTTTTTAATAGACTTCTATAGCGTTATTTAGCACATGATTAGCTTAGGTACCAAAAGAGCATTAGTATTAGGGCTTATGTAATCAAGTCTCTGAGTCCAAAATCTTTGGTTGCATAAATAATAAGATAATCTATCATATCTTACTAAGTTTCTAGCCAATTCTAAAAAGGCTAGTGACGACTCTTTAGTCAAAATTTGAATGTCCAATGTCATGCGAAGTAAGGACTTGGGAGAGCCCGAGTCAATAGAAAGCCGTCAGCCTGAAGTTGACAATAACCCCAAACCTAATAGTGTCTCCCTGTCAAGGGATTAGGTCGTGACAACAAGAAGATAAAAAGAAGAAGATATTGCAGTCTTTAACTTATTAATTTTTCATTTTAAAGTATGTAATTCTTTTTTGGAAAATTGAAATGATTCTTATGAAGTAAACATGATAAGTATTTCGGAGCACTCGCTATCATAACATTTTCATTTATTAGTGGGCAAAATCAACATCGACCAATTAGATTCCACTACCAAAGACTTGTCTCTCAAGTGCCCATGAAATCCTTGTCTTGATGCTAGCATGTATAACGTCCCTCGCTTGTGGTTCCACCTCCACCAATTAAAGACGAGCAAGAGCAAGGATGTGCAATCTAAGTAGCACCAATACATGACACAAACACGCGATATGACACGACACGACACATCGATAAGTCATTTCTCAAAAATAGATAATTCTGATACATTGGGAGATATTATATATTAAATGAATATATTTTTTTAATTAATTTGATTCAAATTCACAAATAAATGAATAATAAAAAAGAGCTTGCAATGAATTTACATTAATAATATTAATAAATCTATTCATAGGAAATTTGAAAGACGTATTTATAGTTAATGCGTACCAATATTTGGGAAGATATTTATAATTTTAATAAAAATTATTGATGAAATTAATGACTAACAAAAAATTATAATCAACTTATTTAAATAAATCTATAATCTTATATAATGACCAAAATTTATCATTATTTAACATTTAGTATTTTTATTTTTCGAAATCACTTTTCAGCCCCATTTATTTGTTTTTCTAACAAAAAAAAAAAAAAAAAGCGCCATTGCCCAGAAATTGTTTCCCTCCCTCATTTTCTCCCCAAACCCCGTCCCCCAAAAATTATTTACCTCCCTCGTTTTTCTCTCCCCATTCCCCCAGTGGTTTCTTTCCCTCGTTTCTTTTCCTTCATCACCTGTCATTTCCCTCATTTCTTTCCCTTCATCACTTGTCATTTCTCTCATTTCTCTCTCCCCCACCCCCCTTCTACTCCTGGTTTCTTTCCCTTGTTTCTTTTCCCTCATCACTTGTCATTTCCTTTCTTGAAAATTGAAGTCGTTCCCACCCCCTCCCTCCAAAAAGGAAAAAATCATGCCAATCCGCCACCCCCCTTTTTTTTTTTATCTACTCTTCTTGCCATAGCCCCCTCCTCCTTCTCCTCCTTGCATGATCCTCTTCCTCTTGATCTCTGCTCTCTCTCGATCACCTCATCGCAATCACTGTAACCTTGCCTTCGGCCCTCCATCGTGGCATCACAATTGTGGCCCTTTAGGTTGTCTTGGTTTCTGCTCTTCCTTTGACCCTCCTAGCAGTCGCAGCCTCACCTTTGCTCCCTTGCCGTTGCCTCCACCCTCTGTCACTTTCTTCAACGATTCTCTCTCCCTTCGCACCCACCCCAAAAACCACCATGTCGCTCACAGTTCCAGACACGCATGTCAAAGCGTGTTAGAAAGAGTTGACTACGTGTTGCGTGTTGGAGCATGTCTGAACGTGTTAGACACATGTTGGGGTGTCCGACGTGATATGAAAGCTCCTAGAACGTGTCCGTGCTTCATAACATGCGATGCAACGATTATTGCCCTTGAGCACAAACACATACAAACAGATAATAAATACAAAAATTATCGCAGAAGGTTCTGCTAAGGCAATTCATTGCTATTGCCGATTCTGTTCCCTGGCTTTCATCCAAAATGGGTATCTTAACCGGGCCGTTGTCTTGATGCCATCTCTGATGCCCGACTAAGCACATAAAAATTGCTAAAACTCCATTTTATTTTGCACTTGTCTTTGTCTTACGCTTGATCATAATCCCATGATCTCATTCCATTACTTGTTATTTGTGGGGCAAAGTATAATACCCAGCTGTTTACATAGCTGGCCCTCTCCCAAGCACATGGTGCGAAATGAGATAAAGTAGAAAATACGTACATGAAGAGAAAATGAGATAACTAAGTCTTATCATGGCACAAGTTGCTGAGATTATATCTCAATGAGTCCATGAACGAAACTCGATCCAAGTACAAATTTCAAACCCGAATAAGACCTGTGGCTTGATGTCTATACAAGTAAGAAATTGTGGAATACATTCCACATTGTGTAAATGCACCGTGCTCGTGTATTACATCTCAAAGGAATTGCGAGCGTTTTGAAGTTGTCACAAAACTTGCTCGATCAAACTGCCATTCTCTCCGACGGTCTTTCCGATACAGTGAGTGGGCATTTGAGGTATGAATTTGTGTTTTTCTATGCGAGATTGATAAAGACTATTTTGCAAATGAATTGTGAAAGCTAAATATTATGTGAATTATTGGATGTAATTTGAAGCTGATAAACGCTAGAGTATTTGAGTGATTCAAGTATGATTAAAATCTCCGATTATTTGACCAAGGACGAAAATCTATGTTTCACTTCTCATAAAGTACGTCACACCAATCAAACCACGTATATATGATGACTGAATAATTTTCTAATTTATATAATATTTTCTTTGTTCGCTTACTTTCACAAAACGAGTAACTCATAAAATTCATTTAGCTGGAATATAAAAAGTGGAATTTTTGGTGTATTCCATGATCTAAATCTATTATCCAAAGGATGCAGAAAAACGTAACATAAGAAATACCAAACTTAATAAATACATAAGTAAGAACTAGTGAAGTTTTACCTATTTGTCTGCGTGCGTGCTTGGTGTTTCTTTTCTTCCTTTTTTTGGTTTTTCTGCTAACTTATGAATAGATGAGATGGGCGCTATTCAGGGGGAAAATTAATACCAAATGCTTCTCAAAGTGATGCCATTTGTTTATGGACAAAATTAGAAAGCTCAAGATGCCTTGGCCGACTCATTATCACAAAAGGAAATGTAAGAATTTGTCTGGATTGTGCGTTCATTCTGTCTCATCCACAACACGGTAATGTGTCATTATCTTATGCCCAAGAAGCACACTATATATATACAACCATCAACTTTGATCTTTAAACTTGTACTATACGCTTGTCCCAGGTTTCAGGATGCTCCTTTCCTCCTCCTTGTCCAATGTCTTAACCACTGGATGGTCATGGTGGCCATAATATTCGATTCCAACAGTCAACTGAGGGAAGTACTTGTTACGCTCTCCATTTTTGCATACTTTTGTTACATCGCTAGCACATGGGCTCACTCGAAGTCTGCGAGACAGAAACCGCGAACACCTCCACTGCCGCCGGGTCCCCGTGGTCTCCCCTTAGTTGGGAACCTTCCCTTTCTCGACCCAACACTCCACACCTACTTGTCCCGCCTGGCCAAGAGCTACGGTCCGATCATGAAGCTTCGGCTAGGTAAGAAGATCGCCATTGTGGTGAGCTCCTCCTCCGTGGCCCGTGAAGTCCTTAAAGACCACGACATCATCTTCGCCAACCACGACGGGCCGGTGGCAGCCCTAGCTGGAACCTACGATGGGTGCGATGTGACTTGGAGCCCATATGGGGCACATTGGAGAACTATGAGAAAAGTGTGCACCCTAAAGATGTTAAGCAACACCACTCTTAACTCGGTTTACCCGCTCCGCAAAAAAATGGTCCGACAAACCGTGCAGCATCTATATAGCCAGGCCGGTTCGGCTATCAACGTTGGGGACCAAGTGTTCGCGGCTGCTTTCAACGTGGTTACAAGCATGATCTGGGGTAACACTATTAGAGGCGAAGAGATGGCAAGGCTAGGGGCGGAATTTCGGCAGATCATAACAGAGAGGACAGTTTTGGCTATCAAGCCGAACATCTCGGACTTCTATCCAGGTTTGGCCCGGTTCGACTTGCAAGGCATAGTGAAGAGGATGAAGGTTTTAGCCAACGGGTTTGACAGTTTATTCAACATGGTGATTGCTAAGAGGTTGCAGATGGACAAAGAAGGTTGGAACCAAAACATTGGTGATGAAGTCAATTCGACTCGGGGCTTTTTGCAGTATTTGCTTAGACTAAAGAAAGAAGGGGACTCAGATGTTGATGCACCATTCACCATGACTCAACTGAAAGCCCTACTTCTGGTATGTGCATTCATTGTTTAAAAATTCGATCTCCTCAAATACATTATATGGCAACGAGATAAACATACTTAAATTAAAGACATTAGAATTTGTAAAACATCATTCTATCTATCATCCACACCAATGGAATATTATCAAATTTTATTTATTTTTGTCATCCAACTCCACATATTTCGTCAGATGTTACAACAACAAAAAATATTGAAAGGTTAAGACATGAGTCTATATTGAGTGTTTAATTAATGGAGAACGCATTAACTCTTGAACCCTAGGTTTAGAAACTAATGAGAACATCACTTGTATATTAACATGGCCAAATAAAAATGTTCCCTGAAAACTAATGTTAGCATCTTCACTTATTTATTTGTCAATATGCTCTTCCACCCCCCGGCACAATTCTCTATATCCAGTAGAATTATCACAACTAAGGTACAACAAGTGACAGGCGATAAGCCGTCCCTAGAAGGTGAAGGGTCATCCCTGATGTTCATCAGCGACAGCAAACCATAGTCACCGCTAGCATCTAAATAGAACTAGTGACTAAGAGTGATCGGTTTTCGGTCCAATTTCAAATTTCAGGTATTAAGAATTAGACCGGGATAACTCATCTCCATTTTTGGGACCGGAGACTGGACTGACCGGTCTGGTCCAGTCTGGTCTAATTTAATGGAACCGATCACTTAACAAAAAAATTAAAAAAAAACTAGAGTTATTACAATTTTAGGTTTTATTGTTATTTTTAAGAAATTAAAAATATATTTAAAAAAATCGATCCAGTCCGTTTGTCTCTTCTGGGAACCCAGCCGAAAATCAATGGAACCGGGAACTGGACTAAACTGGCTGGTCCGGTCCGGGCGATTCTCGATCCAGGCAGTCCTGTATGCTCATCTTTACTAGCGAAGGTTATGCGGAGCCTCTTACCAAGCTTATTAAAAAAGGCTAGAGGTCCCATCACAAAAAGAATGCTGTGGAGACGATCTCCCTGCCCTAGAACTAGCTTGAGAATTTTTGCACATCATCTATACTCCAATTTTAACATATCATGTGATGATTATGCATGGACAGGACATGATAGCGGGAGGGACCGAGACGAGCTCCAATTCGGTCGAGTTCGCCATGGCCGAGATGATCAAGAACCCCGAAGTGATGTCCAAAGCCCGACAAGAGCTTGAGCAAGTAGTAGGTGAAGACGACATAGTGGAAGAGTCACACTTACACCACCTTCCCTAATTAAAAGCAGTCATGAAAGAGACTCTAAGGTTACACCCTGGCCTTCCAATGTTGGTGCCTCATTGCCCTAGGGAGACCTGCATCATCGCGGGCTACATGGTCCGGAAGGGCTCTCAAGTCTTGATCAACACGTGGGCCATCCATCGCAACCCATCCATTTGGAAAAACCCGTCGACTTTTGACCCGGAGAGGTTCGCGGACGCGGACAGCAAGTGGGACTTCGACGGGAATGACCTGAATTACATACCGTTTGGGTCGGGCCGCAGGATTGGCCCCGGGACAGCGATGGGGGAGAGGATGGTGCTGTGCTCGCTGGCTACGCTTGTGCGCTCCTTCGAATGGGAACTGCTGAGCGGCAGTGCGGAGAAGCTGGATGTTTTGGAGCGGTTTGGCATCGTTCTGAAGAAGAAGGAACCTCTTGTCGCGATACCTACGCCGAGGTTGTCTGATCCCGCACTCTATGAGTACGCAAGATGAGTGTTCGATTGATTAGCACTAGTTGGATGAATAAAATAAAATATTTCCAACAAATAGTAGGAAAATTAATGAAGCTTCTATATGATGGAAGACTAACGAGAGTTGGGTAGCGGTAAAACAAAAGGAAAATTTGTCTATATACTAGTGTGCCCTAAGTTTGTCAATGTATGAGGGGCAATACTCAGCCATAAGTTTGAGAGGTGTGTCGTACTTACTTACGAAGATTTTATAAACGAGCATTCACGGACTCTAAATATCTAAATCAAGAATTTTATTTTTCATTTTCAAAACATTATTATTATTTTTTTTTGGTGTCATATACACATTTAGTACATTGAAAATGAAAGTCTTTCTTTATAAAGTTTGGTTAACGAGCGTGGTGACACTACTCTAATGATAATTACAATCGATTTTAGATGGTGATGATTAATCATTCAAGCAAACCAAATAAAGCAACCAGACATAAACATCCCGGAGTTCAATTGACAACACAACCTGAGAACATAGAAGTATTATGCTAGAATTTAATTGACGGCACAATACCTAGAATAGAGATGCATGAAGAAATTTAATTGACTAAAGATACATGAAGAAATTTAATCGATAACGCAAATCTGAAAGCTACAATTAAGGAAAATAAAATGCAAGATAGGAAATTTTAAAGATAATAAATTTGTTTGATTTGTGTGGGATCCTCCAAAGAGTAAGATACAACTATTTAAAAACAACATCAATGGTTATTGATGGAGGTTACAAATGGTTATGAAAAAAGAAGAAGAAAGAAAATAACTTTCAAGTGGTTACCGAAAAAGAAATAGTAGCAAAATAACCAACGGGTTATCCTATTGTCGACTGCTTGATGTCAACATCAATGTTTTAAGGTTCTCCTCGATAACTTCACTTTGTATGTCGTCAATGACTTCACTAGCATGCTATCGATTCTTTTGAAGTTACTAATAATTCTATTAATATATAATCAAATTCTATTCTCATCGACTAAGTCCATCATATGTCAATAATAACCAAAAGTTGATCATTTTTTGGTGCAGAAAAATGCCTCTTTAAATTTAAAATAATTGAATGATATATCGATCATTCGATTCTTTTAAATTAGACAATCAAGAGTCATCATGTGTCTTCTTGTCAGCGTCGACCATGCAATGTAGGATAATCGGCATTCATATTGGCAATATCGAGCTAATTTAAATCGGATGGACTGAATTAATATCAATGTGAAAATATTTAGGACTAAATTGACCTAATTAAAATGTTTAGAACTGAATTAATACCAATACAATAAATTTAAAACATTTTTAGTACTTTCCCCTCACACTAAAGTACATATTGGAGTACATGTACTCTATACAAAATTTCATAAAAACTTTTGCTGATAATTTGATTGATGTGAATATTTATGATGTTATAATTTTATGCATATTATTTCGCTTGCAAAAGCTCACGCGGATATCAAAATCGAGAATGATATAACAAATGCTACGTCAGAGCTATGCAATGCACGAGCATCTTGCTAGTAGATATTTCAAAATATCAAATCAGTCATACAATCTATGCAGGTATGCGACCTTTAAAGCTCTTCCTTTCTCTACGGTGGCTCCCCGGAGCTTGAAAAGGATAAGATCGTGATCATGTTAGACTTTGAGAGATCTGGACGTCGGTGGCATCCCACATGATATTAACTTTGTCGGTCCAAATCTGCGTTCAGACCATGGGAAGCACCCCGCATGATATTAACTTTGTCGGTCCAAATCTGCGTTCAGACGATGGACACCAAGCAAATCAACAAAACTAAATAGATGACAAACCCCCACTTCTAGCATGTCAAAAACTGGACCCCTGGGGTCATTTTCGTTTGATCAATAATTGTTCGTGTATGAGCTGCGTTCAGACCATGGACCATGCAAATCAACAAAACTAAATAGACGACAAACCCCCACTTCTAGCATGTCAAAAACTGGACGCCTGGGGTCATTTTCGTTTGATCAATAATTGTTCGTGTATCAGTGACAGTCACTGTCTGAGTGTCACGTGAACAACTGACTTTTCCGATGAAAACCGCCCATCGGAAGAACTTCCTCATGTAGCGTCCCTACAGACATCCTCATTCTTGCTCGACGACTTTTCAGACCGTTCTCCCGAGTTGAAATGCCGAACAGAGACTCCGAACGTCCTTGGCCGGGGTCGTGGCATGCTAAAGAAGCGAGCGATGCAATTCCAAGAGCTATTACGACACTGCTTGTCGTAGCAATCGCAACTCTTAGCTTTCCTCGGGTACCTCCCATTCCTTGGGACTGATCTTCACTGGAAGTTCACCGAATTGGCCGAGACCTATGGCCTCGTCTATAAACTCTGGCTTGGAAGCAAGCTGTATATCGTGGTTAGCTCCACATCGCTAGCCAAAGAAATCGTGCGAGACCAGGACATGATGTTCGCCAACGGGGACCCGAATATTGCCGATAGGTTTTTAGATTTATTTACCTTAACAAAAAACAATTACAAGATCCCCTTATTTATAGACTTATTACATGACCTTTATTCTTCTCAATAGATAAACGTAACGTTCGGAATAAAATCTAGAAACTAACAAAGCAATTACCATATCTCACATTATCTCATCATATTTAATCATATCTCTAGGAACAATCATCACGCTTAGAAATACGAATAGACTCATTATAGATAATGCAGCATTTATGACTCTTCTTCAATGCGGGTACTAAATAGTTATTGGCATCGACGAATTTGATTTAATTTCTAACACTCCCCCTTAAACCAAATTCTCTTCCATCGATCATTCCAATTAGGTTCTTGAACTTTTGGATAGCATAAATCTTGAGAGGTTTAGTATAAATGTTTGCTATTTGATCTCCTCTCTTCACATGCAGCACTTCAATCTCATTCTTTTTAACCTATTCTCAAATGAAGTGACATCGAATATCGATATGTTTGCTTCGTTCATAAGAAATTGGATTTTTCACCAATGCAATAACAGAAATGTCATCAACAAAAAATCTTAGTTGCTTTCTTCTGCTCCATAAGAATATCTTTGAATAGTCTTCTCAACCAAATTGCATGACAAATACATGAGGATCTATCTACATATTCAGCTTCATATATCGATAAAATGACACTAGGTTGTTTCTTTGATAACCACGTGAAAGTAGTGTCACGCAAGAAAAATACTAAGCATGTAGTGCTCTTTCGATCAACGATATTTCCACCATAATCCTATATGAATAAGCTCTAAGTTGGAAGGATTTAGAATGATAATAGTGTAGGCCATGAGAAGTAATACCTTTGATGTGTTGGAGAAAACTTCCTTATCTGTTTTGAAGTTGACAAAACGTTTCCATCAATCTAGTCTGAAGACTTGCAGACTCTATCATCAAAGTCTGAAGACCTCCAGACTCAAGATTTAAAGTCTACCCGCACTGATAGTTTACAGACCGACGAAGAAAAAATTTATCCGATGAAGAAGACTTTATCTAGATACAAGTATATCTTTAAGGATTTGGTTCGAATGGTTGAAGGAGATCTCACGGCTAGAGATAGCATCTCGTGATCAATTATTCTTATTGAAATCAATTTGAATAATTAGATCTGTTGATTGGCGAAGTATACTTGGAAGGTTCTACTTATGGAAACCTAGATCCTGATTGTATGGGCGAGCATGATTGGTGGGCTATCATCACATTCCTTAAATAACTCGAGATTTTCCTAATTGATTCTGTCCAACGGGTAGATTAAAAGAACTCCTTTGGAAGGTGCCAACGGTTATAATGGCATGGAGGAGTATAGAAAGAGGACGCTCAAGTTATTTGAGTGTGTGCGTGAAAGAAAAATTCCAAAATCTGAAACTCTTAGTTCTTTGCTGTCTCAATTTGTTGAGCTTAAACTGTACTCAAAGAGAGATCAAATACTTGTAAGACCTTGAGGAAGTGTAGTAGAGTCTCTACATTGTGGAATCAAGGACGTGAGACTATAAAATCTCTTTTGGTTCATAGTAGAATCCAGCTAGTGGGCTGTCAGTGCGGGAGAGTGGACGTAGGCTTGGTCTAAGTCGAACCACAATAAACATTGTATTTCAATTCTCTTTCCTTAAACTCTTTATTTTAATTCACAGTCTTATATAACTGTTTCAGTCTTTTATATCTTCAGTCTACTGTTTTCATAAAAATCGAATTAAATTGTTAAGTCTTGCAAAAAGTTCTTTAACACCTATTCACCCCCCCTCTAGGTGTTCATACTAGGATTATTATTTGGTATCAGAGCCTGTGTGCTCATTTAATTGAAGTGTTTTTACTTCTGAATTAAAGATCTATGGTTAGTATGTTGGCTCTAGGTTTGGTTGAAGGCCAAAGCAACACCAGACCACCTTATTTTGATGGAAATGAATACAACATATGGAAAAACAAAATGAAGGCATTCTTAAGATCGAAAGATCCTCAAGAATGGGATGTAGTAGAAAAAGGAATTATTCCTAAAGCTACATCAGTTTCAGAAAGGGGAAAAGAAGTTGCAGACGCTGGTGAGATGACTCAAAAAGATATAACCAAGAGACAAGCTCTTGATGCTAAAGCAATTTACTCCTTATATTGTGCATTATCTCCTACTGAGTATAACAGAATATCTTCTTGTGAAACAGCCAAAGAAGTCTGGGATGGGCTGCACATTACCTATAAAGGAACTGATCGAGTGAAAGAAACAAGGATCAATATTCTACTCAGACAGTATAAAGCCTTCAAGATGAAGCTAGGAGAATCTATCACTGACATGTTTAGTCATTTTACAGAAATTGTAAATGGTCTAGAGTACTAGGGACAACCAATCTTAAGACCCATGAAGGTTAACAAATTGCAGCGCGGACTCTCCAAAGACTGGAATCACATAAAGACTTCAATAAGGGAAACACAAAGGATCATGCCACTTTCTATAGACGAATTGGTTGGCACACTTCAGTCCTATGAAGTGGAGCAAATCAACGAGGAAGAAGATCCCAAAGGTAAGAAGTCAATTGCTTTGAGATCTAATGATGATTCTGATGTTACAGATTCTTAAGATGATATGGATGATGAAGAGTTAGCTCTTATGATAAAGAGGTTCAGGAAAGTAAACAAAAAGGGAAGAAGATTCAATTGGAAGAAACAAAGCACTCAAAAATTTCAAAACAAATCAACTAAGGATGATGAAGCCAATAAAGATGTGATCTGTTTTGAATGCAAGAAAAATAGACACATCAGACCCAATTGTCCCATGTTGAAGAAAAAGAAAGGAAAAACTGAGAAATGTAGGAAGGCTCTCAAGGCAGAGACATGGAATGATATTGAATGCGAAGAAAGTGATGAAGATTATGCCAATATTTGTCTAATGGCAAAATCAAAATCAGACTCAGACTCCGAAATAGATATAGACTCAGACTCAGATAGTGAAATCGAGGTTACTATCAAGAAAAATGTTAAATGGTATTTGGATAGTGGCTGTTCAAGGCATATGACTGGAGATTCAAGTTGTTTTATAAAACTTATGCAAATAAATGGTGGAAAAGTCTCTTTTGGTGAAAACAATAAAGGAAGAATTGTTGGATGTGAAATTGTAAAAATTGGAAGTCTCACAATCAACAATGTTTCCTTGGTGGAAGGACTCAATTACAATTTGCTCAGCATTAGCCAATTGTGTGACACTGAATTTAAGATCAATTTTCAAGAAGGAATATGTTCGGGAACTAGTAAAGATCTTTCATAATCTTTTACTAGACGAAGACATGAGAACATCTATCTTCTGGATATAAAACTAGAAAAGTCTCAATGTCTAATTTCAATTCAAGATGAAGCAAATCTTTGGTATCGAAAACTTGGCCATGTCAATATGAAGCAGATTGCCAAGATCTCTTTTAAGAACCTTGTTCAAGGGCTGCCTAACCTGAAGTTTCAAAAATCTGACTTATGCACACCACGTGTATTGGGAAAACAGGTTAGAAGTTCTTTTAAACCAATAAATCAGGTTTCTACTAATCGTGTTTTGCAACTTCTGCATATGGATCTCTTTGGGCCAACCAAAACTAAAAGCATAGGCAGAAAGAGATATTGTCTAGTAATCATGGATGATTATTCACGATTCACTTGGGTTTACTTTCTGGCAAGTAAGTCTGAAACATTTTTTTTTTTTTTACTTTTCAAAGTTTGCTAAGAAAGTTCAGAACGAAAAATGATATATTATTTCAAGCATATAGACATACCATGGAGGTGAGTTTGAAAATCAAGATTTTGCAAAATTTTGTGATGAATCAGGCTTTCAGCATGTTTTCTCCTCTCCATACATACCAGAACAGAATGGAGTTGTGGAAAAAAAATAATAGATCTTTGCAGGAGATGGAAAAAACTCTTTTAATAGAAAGTAGTATTTCCTCTCATTTTTTGGTTAAAGCAGTTTCTACAGCATGTTATATTATTAACATAATCTTTTTAAGGCCTATTATGGAGAAAACTCCTTATGAGTTATTCAAAGGAAAGAAGCCAATTGTTTCTTACTTTCATGTATTTGGTTGCAAATGTTTTGTTTTGAAAAATGCAAATGATCGAACTGGTAAGTTTGAAGAGAAATTAGACGAAGGAATCTTCCTTGAATATTCAACCACCAGCAAAACTTACAGAGTATTCAACAAAAAGACTCAGTCTGTGGAAGAACCTACGAATGTCAAATTCCAAGACTCTTTGCAGAATCAACTGATTCAGACTCATCTTGAAGAATCTGAACTTGCTCCAATCTCTACAAAGTCTACCTCCCCTGAAGCAACTCAAACCTCTAAAAATCAATGAACGGAAGTTGAAGAATCAACTGAAGTAGAAGAACAGCATTCTGCCAGACCAATAAGCAATTGGAAGCACAAGTCCAGTCATCCCAAAGAACTCATCATTGGTAACATTGATGAAGGGATTCACACCAGATCCAAGAAGCAAGAAGAGTTTAACGCAATGGCACTTATTTCTAAAATAGAACCTAAAAGCATAAAAGAAGCTTTAGCTGACGAAAACTGTATTGAAGCAATGCAAGAAGAACTCAGACAGTTCAGCATTAACGATATATGGGAATTAACTCCTAAACCAAAAAGTAAATCCATTATTGGAGCTAAATGGGTTTTCAGGAACACGTTGGACGAAAAAGGAAAAGTGATCAGGAACAAAGCAAAACTCGTGGCCAAAGGATATGCGCAAGAAGAAAGGATATATTATGATGAAACCTACGCACCAGTAGCTAAGTTAGAAGCAATTAGATTATTACTTGCTTTTGTCTGTTATAAAAATTTCAGGTTATTCTAAATGGATGTCAAGAGTGCATTCCTAAATGTATTTATCCAAGAAGAAGTATATGTGGAACAATCTCCTGGATTTGAAGATCCAAAGAGACCAGACTCAGTATTCAGACTAAAAAAGGCCCTCTATGGTTTAAAGCAAGCGCCTTGAGCATGATATGACAAGTTAAGTAATTTTTTAATGCAAAATGGTTTTGTCAAAGGAAAAGTGGATACTACCTTGTTTATTAAAAGGGAAGATAAAAACTTTCTACTTGTTCAAATTTATGTTGATGATATTATATTTGGATCACCTAACAAAAATCTGTGCAAGAAAATTTCTAAGTCTATGTAGGATGAATTTGAGATGAGCATGATGGGTGAACTATCATTCTTTCTTAGATTACAAGTAAAATAATTGAAAGAAGGAATTTTCATTCACCAAGAAAAATATGCGAAAGAACTTGTTAAAAAGTTCGGATTGGAAAATTACAAAAAGACTAAGATACCAATGTTTAGTTCTTCGAAGCTGGATAAAGATGAAGGATGAAAGAAAGTTGACCAGAAGTTTTACAGAAGTATTATTGGTTCACTTCTTTATCTTATTGCTTCTAGACCTGAAATTTTGCTTAGTGTTTGCATTTGTGCTAGATTTCAATCTAATCCAAAAGAGTCTCATCTAAGTGCCACAAAACGCATTATCAAATACATTACAACTACTTCAAATTTAGGTCTGTGGTATCCCAAAGAAGGAGATTTTACTCTCATTGGATATTCAGATGCAGATTTAGTAGGTTGCAAAGTTGATAGAAAGAGTACATCTAGTACATGCCAATTGCTGGGAAACAGGACAGTATTTTGGTTCTGAAAGGAAGTAAAGCACTGTAGCTCTATCAACAGCAGAAGCAGAGTATGTGGCTCTTGGAAGTTGCTATTCTCAAATCTTATGGATAAAACAACAACTGAGAGACTTTGGAATCAAAGACTCATACACCGAGATCAAATGTGACAATACTAGCGCAATTAATCTCACAAAGAATCAAATTTTTCATTCAAGAGCAAAGCATATAGAGATTCGACATCACTTTATTAGAGATTATGTTCAAAATGGAGAAGTTATGATTCAATTCATTGACTCAAAGAATCAATTAGCAGACATATTTACAAAGCTTCTGGAGAAAAGCCTATTTAAGTCTATTCGCACCAGACTGAACATCATATCTCTTATCCAGTAAAGTCTGGATGTGCTCAAGACTCAGAGATAAAGTCTGAAGTTGTTCAGACTTAGAAGACCAAGAGTTACGACTGTAAATTATTTCTATTCCAATATTTTAAAAAGGTACGGTTACTTATTAATTGCTAATTGATTGAAATTATCTTTCCAAGTTTTTTCTTTTTCAAAAAGGCAGTTATCAATTTTGAAAAGACAGTTATTTTCTAAAAGGAAGGTATTTTTTCGAAAAGGTATTTTTATTTTTCCTTTTATGTCGTTTCGATTATCTCGCTTCACTTGCTTTATATACAGCCGAGATTCGTCTTCTTTGTTTTTACACTGAAACCCTAGAATACAAAATTCCAACTTGCTTTCACTTTCACTTTCGATTTGTTCAACCTTTTTTGAGCAAGCTTGAGAATCTCTCCCTTGAAGCGACAATGTCTTCAAGAAAGTCTTCAAGGATTGCAAGCAGGGGACCACGACACATGCCCGAGGATCCTATGCATTTTGATTTGACCAAGGAAGAAGATTCTTCTCCACCACTGCGTTCGAGTAAGCAACAACCTTCTCATCAACATCAGTCTTCTCCACCAACTTAACCAGACAAAGAAGTTATAGAAGAGGCTAAACTTGTAAGAATGCTAACTCCCAAGGTTGCTTTCAAACTTTACTCTAATTTGAAGAAATGAGGAACATTGATGTCTTTGATCGATGAATTTTTAAGAGATAGATGATACAAGAATGAAACCTTGTTTTTGCGGGAGTTGGAAAGGTTAGGAGTTGTAGAGAGAGGGACAGCTGAAAGGGCTTTCGCAAATTTCCCGAGTGACCCTTTCTATAGTACTGCAAATCAATCTCAAAGTTTTGACGACGATGAATGGATGTTTACCCATTTTCAGTCTAGAACAGAAGTGGCTGCAAATATTGCTGATGGTTCCAATCTATTTAGATCAAAGAATCACAAGAGGGTTTATTCGAATCTGCTGAATAGAGGGGATATGCACCCTAGGAATGTCGATTTTGATTTCTTTGATTCGGTAAAAGTCAATCTAAGAGAGAAGCTTGCTCTACTGCAATTAGAGCGCTTTTGTTCTGAATCCACTGTTACTTATCCTAAACTCACAACCTACTTTTACTCGAACTTATCTTTTGTGGATGCAAACAACTTTTCTTTCATAGTGAGAGATAAGGAGTTCTTTGTGAATATGGACATGTTGGCTGACATAATTGGGATGGAAATAACGAGTTTCCAACCAATTAGCGTGTCTATTGCTCATACTACTCTGTCGTTGGTGAAAGATAGGGATGTTGAAGGCAAGATTTCTTACTCAAGGATGAATGCCTCTAACATCTTGCTGCACAAGATCATAATCAACTACATTCGTCCCAAGTCGACATCCAAGACCGATGTCTCTCGATCTGAAGCGAAATTGATGTGTAACATCAATGCTAGATTTAAATTCTCTCTGCCTCACACCACCTTGTTTCACATGTACCGCACAGTGGTGAAAGATAAGGGACAACTCCCTTATTCTGCTCTTATCACGCGTCTCTTTAGACATTTTAAAATTCACATCTTTGCACCTTTATGTTTATCAACTATTTCCCAATAGTGACTGGTTTTAATATGGTCACAAAGATACGTTTGAAAGAGCTGAACAAAGTGTTCGAGTGTATGAAGGAGAAGTCTCCCGTCAAAGCAAAACAAGATTCTGCTACAGCGAAAAGGAAAGGCAAGGAGCCCATGGCTGCTCTAGTAAAGAAGAAAAGAATTTTCATCTTGTAGGATGAAAAGGATGATGATGAAATGACTCTTTCAACCTTAAGAAATTTGAAGAGTTTTGTTAGCTTTCAAGAGACTCGAGAAGAGCCAGCAGAAGGAGAAACCGAGAGAGAAGAGACAGAGAAGGAAGTTGAAGAACAGAGGAGGACAAAGGATAGAAGAGAAGAGAGAGAAGAAGAGGAAGAAGAGGAGAGGAAGAAGAAGCAGGAAGAAGAGAGAAAGGACAAGAAATAGAGAGAAATCGAGGTTAAGATGACTCTTTTGAGCCAACTTTGGTTGTCTCTTTGTCCAGTGAATCTAAATTGGCTAAAACTGAGATTGCTGGAGCACTTGACACAGCTAAACATCACTCTGATGTTGAAGCTGCAGTTGAAGAAGTTGTTTCTACTCCTCTTAAAGGCAAATAAATAGAGGGAGCTGTTGAACAAAAAGGTACTTCTTCACCTTTATTTACTAGTGATGTAAGTCGCTCCGCTGTAGATCTAGAAGATGTATATGCTTCACATTACCCAGAAGATAGTCATGGTGGACAATCTACTGACGTTCTTTCCACTCTCAAAATCCCTAGAATTGACTCAGCTGGACCTAGTGCTGCGACAAATCAAACAACAGACTTTTTGAGACTGTTAGAGATTTTATTGGATGTAAGGAAGCAGCAATATGCTATGGGATATGAGATGTAGGATCTCAAAAATGCTTTCATGGCTACTTCAGTGTCTTTGCACAATCAGTTGAACGCCCTGAAGAATTAAGTGCGATCTACAGTGCAGGGTGCAAATTTCTAGTCACTGAAGCAGAGTTTTGAAAGGCTTGAGAAGACAATAAATTCTATGGGAGAGTTCGAGCTTGTTCGCCTTCCAAAACAGCCATGATTTTGACCTTATTTTCAACCAACTCTTTTGTTTGTTCTCCACTTTTTGCTGTTGATAAAAAGGGGGAGATGTTGATGCAGATTTGATTTTGTTTTTGGATTTTTGGACTTATCTTTTGTTTGGTTGTGGCATGGACTGGTTTGGACTGATGATGCTTGCAAGTAACTGAAGCTATGTTATTAATTATGGTAAAGATAGTTGCTTTTACAAGACTAATACGTTTTCTGTGGTTGCAGAATCGCTACTATCCTTATCATAATCTCTATTTTTTCTTTTATAAGAAATCTTGATTTGCTTAAGTGTTGTTTTGCAGGTCAAAGTGTCCAAATCTGCGAGAAAGTTTTGTTATCACCAAAAAGGGGGAGATTGTTGGAGAAAACTTCCTTATCTGTTTTGAAGTTGACAAAACGTTTTCATCAGTCTATTCTGAAGACTTGCATATTCTATCGTCAAAGTCTAAAGACCTCCAAACTCAAGATTTAAAGTCTACTATCATTGATAGTTTCTAGACCGACGAAGAAAAGATTTATCCGATGAAGAAGACTTTATCCAGATACAAGTATATCTTTAAGGATTTGGTTCGAACGGTTGAAGGAGATCTCATGGCTGGAGATAACATCTCGTGATCAATTATTTTTATTGAAATCAATTTGAATAATTAGATTTGTTGATTGTCGAAATATACTTGGAAGGTTTTACTTATGGAAACCTAGATCTTGATTGTATGGGCAAGCAGGATTGGTGGGCTATCATCACATTCCTTAAATAACTCGAGATCTTCCTAATTGATTCTATTCAACGGGTAGATTGGAAGAACTCCTTTGGAATGTGCCAACGGTTATAATGGCATGAAGGAGTATATAAGGAGGACGGTCAAGTTATTCGAGTGTGTGTGTGAAAGAAAAATTCCAAAGTCTGAAACTCTTAGTTCTTTGCTGTCTCAATTTGTCGAGCTTAAATTGTACTCAAAAGAGAGATCAAATACTTGTGATACCTTGAGAAAGTGTAGTAGAGTCTCTACATTGTGGAATCAAGGACATGAGACTGTAAAATCTCTTTTGTTCTTAGTAGAATCCAGCCAGTGGGCTATCAATGCGGGAGAGTGGACGTAGGCTTGGTCTAAACCGAACCACTATAAATCTTGTGTTTCAATTCTCTTTCCTTAAACTCTTTACTTTAATTCACAGTCTTATATAACTGTTTACAGTCTTTTATATCTTCAGTCTGCTGTTTTCATAAAAGTTGAATTAAAATGTTAAGTCTTGCAAAAGCTTCTTTAACACCTATTCACCCCCCTCTAGGTGTTCATACTAGCATTATCATGATGTACCGAAGTATCCTCTTTGCAGCTTTAAGATGAGATAACTTCGGCTTCTCCATATATTGACTCATAATTCCAACACTATTTATAATATCTAGTCTCGTGCATGTAATGTATCTTAAACTCCCAATCAAACTTCTATAATATGTTGAATCAACATCGACACCACCATCAAACTTTAAAAGCTTGGTTTCGCACTCCAGTGGTGTATTGACCGAAGTACAATTCTTTATGTTGAATTTTTCATGGATATTTTCTATATATCCTTTTTGGGAAATAAAAATCCCCTCGGCATTTTGCTTCACTTCGATCCCAATGAAATAATTCATGAGATCATTATTAGTCATCTCAAATTCTTTCACTATCAATGTCTTAAAAATATCAATCATCACCTGATTATTTCCTGTAATGACAAGGTCATTGACATATAAATAGACGAGTAGAACATCACATTTTTCTTACTTCAAATAGAGTGCATGCTCATATGGACATGGAGAGAATCTATTCGCCTTGAAATATGCATCGATTTAGGAATTCCATGCTATCGATGCTTGTTTAAACCCATATAGAGCTTTTTTTAACTTCAACGCTTTGTTTTTGTGACATTTCATAATAAACCTCTCGGATTGTTCAACATAAATCTCTTCTTCAAGGATGATATTAAAAAATGCAGATTTGACATCCATTTAATAAATTCACTAATCACTCTAAGTAGCAATAGAAATAATCAAACTAATTATTACCATGCGGATGATAGAAGCAAAAATTTCAGCATGGCCTATTCCGGCTTTTTGCTTATATCCCTTCGCAATTAATCTAGCATTGCCTTGTATACCCATTTGACTCCAATTGCTTTCTTGTCCTTTGAAAGATCGGCAAGCTCCCATATTTGATTCTTCTCAATGACTTTAATTTCTTCATTCATGGTTTTTCTCTAATTTTCTTCTTTGGACGCATCATCATAGATAAATGGTTCACAATCTGCAAGAAGACATACTAGGTGCACCTCATTGGTACCTACATAAATGTCAGACAATCTCCTTGATCTTGGCACTAGCGGTTCATCGACATCATTTGAAGAGGTTGGTGATGATGAACTTGAAGAAGATACTGGATAAGAAGGTGTAGAATACTCCTTCAATTCCATTTGATTGGTATCACCACGAGCATTCACTTCTTCTTTTGGATTGTCTTCCCACGTGCCATTTTCATCAAACATGACATCTCTGCTTATATACACTTTCAAAATGTTAGGATTAAATAATTAATCGGCTTTGGATGATGAGTCATACCTGATAATGATGAGTATTTTGCTCTTGTCCTCTAACTTTGATCTTTTTTGATCCAACACATAAGCATAGGCAATACTCCCAAAAATTCTCAAGTGTGAAACACTTGGTGTTCTCCTAATCCATGCTTCTTGTGAAGTTATGCCTTCGAGTCCACATGTGAGATATCTCTTTTGAAGATAGATCGCACACAAAATAACTTCAACCCAAAGCTCTTTGGGCAAATGTTTGCTCTTCAACATGCTTTGAACCATGTCAAGAATGGTTCTATTTTTTCGTTCAACTACACCATTTTGTTCAGGAGAATATGGAGCCGTCAAGAAACACCGAATACCATGATTCTCATAGAATTTGTTGAATATGACTGAGGTGAATTCGCCACCACGATCGGTTCTCATAGCTTTGATAAAATAGCCACTCTCTTTTTTAGTCAGGTTTTTGAATTGTTTGAAAGTATCAAACACTTTTGTTTTTTCTTTCCAAAAATACACCCAAGTTTTTCGAGTAAAATCATCAGTAGAAGTAATAAAATATTGATGATTACCATATGAGTGAGGAGTGATTGGACCACACATATCAAAATGAATCAACTCAAGTAGCTTCTTTGCTTGATAAGTTGCTTCGTTTGGAAAGCTAGTTTTGGAATGTTTACTGATAACACACTCTTTAGATAATTGATCGGGATGATCAATATGTGGTAAGCCATAAACTATTTTCTTGTGAGAAGGCAAATTGAGTATGCAAAAATTGAGACGGCCGACTCTCAAATGCCACAACCATGAAGGATCATCCATGCATGCCTTCAGACATCGAGACATATCATTCTTTATATTGAAAGTAAACATCCTGTTCTTCGACATCTTTACGTTCACAATTAGTTTATTAATCTTGTCTCTTAGCACAAAGATTGAGATCTTTCATATGAACACTATAGCCTTTTTTCAAAAGCTGTCCCAAACTCAAAATATTACTTGATATTTTCGGGACATAATAAACATTAGTAATAAACTGACATACACCATTCTTCAATGAATCAGAATTGTACATTTGCCTTCGGCAAGAATTTTGGATTTATCACCGAAAGAGACTTTTCCTTTACTTGTCTCATCTAACTCGATAAACATCTCTTTTCTCCCACATATGTGATTGCTTGCACCGGTATCCAAATACCACTTATCAGTTTGACCGACTTCATCTTCTTTGAACGCTAATAATAGAACTTGATTGGCATCATTCACTAAATTTGCATTTTCATCTGCTCCGCTACACCCTTTGTTCCAGCAGTTAGAAGCATAATGGCCAAGTTTATTACAATGATACTGAATTTTAGATTTATCATATCATTGGCCTGTCGAGTTCTTTCCTCTTCCACAAACAAATCTTTGATATTGGTATTTACTGTCACTTCTGTTGGAGAAATCTTCATGAAGTGTTTTGAAGCTGACAAAACGTTTCCATCAGTCTAATATGAAGATTTGCAGACTCTTCTATTTAAAGTCTGAAGACCTCCGGATTGCCAGACTCAAGACTCAAAGTCTATTCTCATTAACAGTTTCTAATTCGGTGAAGAAAGGCTATCAAGAACTGGATGTTTCATTAAGGATTTAGCCTTATCAACTGGAGAAGATCTCTTGGCTGGATATGACATAACAGAATCCTTTATTCGAATCAAGATTGATTAAGGATCCAATGATTGGCGAAGTATACTTGGAAGGTTCTACTTATGGAAACCAAGATCCTGATTGTATGGGCGAGCATGATTGATGGGCTATCGACATGTTCCTTTAATAGCTTGAATGATCTTCCTAATTGATTCAGTCCAACGGGTAGATTGGAGGAATTCCTTTGGTAAGTGCCAACGGGTATGATGGCATGAAGGAGTATAAAAGGAAGACGTTCCAGTTGTTCGAGAGAGGTGCACGATTGAAGAATTTCAAAGTCTGAAGCTCCTTGTTCTTAGTCAATTCATTCACTGAGCGAAATCTTGTACACAAAAGAGAGTTCATATTTTGAGATACCTTGAGGAAGTGTGGTAGAGTATCTACTTTGTGGAATCAAGGGAAAGCATTGCTTTGTAACATCTCTTTTGTTCATAGTGAAATCCAGCCAGTGGACTGTCAGTGCAGAAGAGTGGACGTAGGCTTTGAATAAGCCGAACCACTATAATCCTTGTGTTTAATTTTCTCTTCCCTATTCTCCGCTTTACTTTGATCTTAATTCATTTTGTTAGCTAAAGGAGATCTTCCTTTCTATTGTTCGCCTAGTATTGCTTTCGTATCTCGAAAAATTGTTTTTACACCTATTCACCCCCTCTAGGTGTTTATACTAGTTATATCAATTGGTATAAGAGCTCGTGTACTCACTTTGTTTGAAGTGTTTTACTTTAGAGTAAAAGATCCATGGCTAGTATGCTAGCTCCAGGGCTGGTGGAAGGGCAAAGCAATACCAGACCACCTTACTTTGATGGAAAGGATTACAACATCTGGAAGAACAAGATGAAAGCGTTCCTAAGATCAAAGGATCCTCTGGAATAGGATGTTGTAGAAAGAGGAATCACTCCTAAAGCTGCATCTGTCTCAGAGAGAGGAAAAGAAGCTGTTGAGTCTAGTGAAATGACTCAAGAAGAAATAATCAAGAGACAAGCTCTTGATGCAAAAGCAATTTATTCTTTATATTGTGCTTTGTCACCTACTGAATATAACATAATATCTTATTGTGTTACAGCGAAAGAAGTCTGGGATAGATTACATATTACTTATGAAGGAACAGATCGAGTGAAAGAGACAAGAATCAACATTCTCCTCGGTCAATACGAAGCCTTCAAAATGAAATCAGGAGAATCTATAACTGACATGTTTAGTCGTTTTACAGATATCGTGAATGGTCTTGAAAATCAAGGTCAACCAATATCCCATGAAGGTAAACAAGCTACTGCGAGGACTCTCCAAGGATTGGAATCACATAAAGACCTCAATAAGAGAGACACAAAGAATCATGCCACTATCTGTCGATGAGTTGGTTGGGACTCTTGGTCTTATGAAGTGGAGCGAATCAATGAAGATGAAGATCCTAAAGGTAAGAAATCCATTGCATTAAAATCCAATAATGATTATGATGTTCTGATTCGAAGATGATATGGACGATGAGGAGCTTGCCCTCATGATAAGAAGATTCAGAAAGCTGAACAGAAAAGGAAGAAGATTCAATCCAAAGAAACAGAGTTTTCAAAAGCAACAGACTAAGTCTGTTGAGGATGATGAATCAAACAAAAATGTAGTTTGCTTTGAATGTAAGAAAAAAGGGACACATCAGACCCAACTGTCCGCTTCTGAGGAAGAAGAAAGGAAAAGCTGAAAAGTATCGAAAGGCTCTCAAAGCAGAGACTTGGAGTGATACAGAGTGTGAAGAGAGTGATGATGATTATGCCAACATATGTCTGATGGCACAATCGAATTCAGATTCAAACTCTGAATTAGACTCAGATTCAGACAGTAAATTCGAAGTAAGTAACTTCAAAATCCCTATGAAAGTTTCTAGATACATTGATGAGTTATGTTTTAGTCTTAAGACTTCCCTTAAAAGAATCTCTGAACTCAAAAAGGATAATTCTGCTTTGAAACAACAGGAAAATATTTTGAAAGAAAAGATTAAATGTTTAGACACAAATGTTTCTTCTCTTAAAGAAAGTGAAGATAATCTTCTAAAAGAAAATGAATTTCTAAAAAAGGACATATCAAATATTTCAAAAAGATTTTCAATAGGATCTGAGAAACTTGAGAAAATTCTTTCAAAGACAAAGACCTTATTTCAATAAACTGGTTTAGGAATGACAGCAGAAACCATTCCTTTAATTGATTTTCCTAAAGTGAAGGAAAGAATTAAGCAAAGACCCTCAAGAGATGCTTACAAAAATCATTTCAAAAAGGTTTTTGTAAAACCAATAGGACGAAATGCTCTCAGATGTTCAAAGTGCAATAGTGCAGATCATTTTGAAAAAGAATGTCCTATGGTTTGGAAACCCGTTAAGAAAATATGGGCTAAAACCGCATTTCATACTAACACAAATGGACCCAAGAAAATATGGGTACCAAAGAAAGCTTGAGTTTCTTTTTTAAATGCAGGTCACTATCAAGAAAAAGGTAAAATGGTATCTAGTTAGTGGATGCTCAAGACATATGACAGGAGATTCAAATTGCTTCATAAAACTTGTTCAAGTAAATGGCGGAAAAGTCTCATTTGGAGGAAACACAAAGGAAGAATTGTGGGATTTGGAATCGTAAAGATTGGAAACCTCACAATTAGCAATGTTTCATTAGTGGAAGGACTCAACTACAATCCGCTCGCATCGGGCCACATTTGTGTGATACTGGTTTCAAAATCAACTTTCAAGAAGGAATATGTTCAGGAATCAGTAAAAATTCTACTCAGTCATTCATGGGCCAAAGACATGGAAATATCTACCTCTTGGATGTGAAACCAGATGAATCGCAATGTCTGATCTCAATTCAAGACGAAGCAAACCTATGGCACAAAAAGCTTGGGCACGTTAATATGAAGCATATAGCCAAAATTTCAGCAAAGAAGCTTGTTCGTGGTCTACCCAATTTATCATACCAAAAGTCTGATCTATGCACACCTTGCATATTAGGAAAACAGGTAAGAAATTCCTTTAAACCAATAAATCAAGTTTCCACTAATCGTGTACCGCAGCCTTCCGCATATGGATCTCTTTGGACCAACCGAACTCGAGCATTGGAGGTAAGAAATATTGCCTAGTAATTGTAGATGACTACTCTCAATTTACTTGGGTATATTTCCTAGCAAGTAAGTCTGAAACCTTCTCTTACTTTGAAAAGTTTGCTAAAAAGGTTCAAAATGAAAAAGGGTATGTTATCTCTAGTATAAGAACAGACCATGGAGGTGAATTTGAAAATCAAGATTTTACAAAATTCTGTGATGAATCTGGTTTTCAGCATGTGGTCTTCTCTCCATATACTCCAGAGCAAAATTGAGTTGTGGAAAGAAAGAATAGATCGCTTCAAGAAATGGCTAGAACTCTTTTAATTGAAAGTAATATATCTTCACGTTTTTGGGCTGAAGTAGTTTCTACAGCATGTTATATTATTAACAGAATTTTTCTAAGGCCTATTCTGGAAAAGACCCCCTATGAATTATTCAAAGAAAAGAAGCCTATTGTTTCATACTTTCATGTGTTTGGATGTAAATGCTTTATATTGAAAAATGCAAATGATCGAGTTGGTAAGTTTGAAGAAAAGTCAGATGAAGGCATCTTCCTTGGATATTCAACCTCAAGCAAAGCCTACAGAGTCTATAACAAGAAGAGTCAATCTGTGGAGGAATCAATGAATGTCAGATTTCAAGATTCTATGCAAAATGAATCTATTCAGACTCATCTTGAAGAATCTGAACCCGCTCTAGACTCTACAAAGTCTAAAGAAGCAGCTCAGTCTTCTAAAGACCAGCATCAAATGATTGTTGAAGATTTAAATGAAGGAAGTGATCATCATCCTGACAAACCAACCAGTAACTGGAAGCATAAGTCCAGTCATCTCAAAGATCTCATTATAGGCGACATTAATGAAGGAATTCGCACAAGATCCAAAAGGCGCGAAGAGTCTAGTGCTGTGGCTCTTGTCTCTGAAATAGAGCCCAAAAACATAGAATAAGCTTTGTTTGATGAAAGCTGGATTGAAGCTATGCAAGAAGAGCTCAGACAATTCAGTATTAATGATGTCTGGGAATTAACTCCTAAACCGAAAGGTAAGTCTGTTATTGGAGCCAAATGGGTTTTCAGGAACAAGATGGACGAAAAAGGAAAGGTCGTAAGAAACAAAGCAAGACTCGTGGCTAAGGGATATACACAAGAAGAAGGGATAGACTATGACGAGACTTACGCACCAGTAGCAAGGTTAGAAGCAATCCAATTATTACTTGCTTTTGCTTGTTATAAGAATTTCAGGTTATTCCAAATGGACGTCAAAAGTGCTTTCTGAATGGATTTATCCATGAGGAAGTCTATGTGGAACAACCACCCGGGTTTGAAGACCCAAGGAAGCGACTCGGTTTTGGGACCGAAAAAAGCCTTGTATGGTTTAAAGCAAGCACCTCGAGCTTGGTACGACAGGCTGAGTAAGTTTTTAATACAAAACGGCTTTGTCAAAGGTAAAGTAGACACTACTCTGTTTATCAAAAAAGAAAACAAAAGTTTTATTCTTGTTCAAATATATGTAGATGATATTATTTTTGGATCCTTTAATGAAAGTTTGTGCAAGAAATTCTCTAAGACTATGCAGGATGAATTTGAGATGAGCATGATGGGTGAGTTAACCTTATTTCTTGGACTTCAAGTGAAACAATTGGAGGAAGGGACTTTTATTCATATATGCTAATGATCTTGTCAAAAAGTTTGGACTGGAAAATTGCAAACAGACTGACATACCAATGTCAAGTTCCTTGAAGATAGACAAAGATGAATGAGGAAAGAAAGTTGACCAGAAGCTATACAGGAGTATTATCGGTTCACTTCTTTATCTTACTGCTTCTAGACCTGACATTTTGTTTAGTGTTTGCATTTGTGCTAGATTTCAAGCAGACCCAAAAGAATCTCATCTAAGTGCTGCAAAGTGTATTATCAAATACATTGCTTCAACTTCAAGTCTCGGTCTTTGGTATCCAAAAAGGGGAGACTTTACTCTTCTTGGATACTCGAGACGCAGATCTAGCCGGATGCGAGTTGATAGAAAGAGCACCTCGGGTACTGTCGCCTACTTGGAAGCGGGGACGGTGTCTTGGTTTTCAAGGAAGCAAAATACAATAGCTCTTTCTATAGCGAAGCGAGTATGTAGCTCTTGGAAGTTGTTGTTCACAAATTTCGTGGATAAAACAACAGCTAAGAGACTTTGGAATTAAATATTCATGCACGGAGATTAACCGTGACAACACCCGGCGCAATCAATCGACCAAGAATCCAATTCTTCACTCAAGAGCAAAGCATATAGAGATTCGACATCACTTCATTAGAGATCATGTTCAAAATGGAGAAATTTCGATTCAGTTTGTTAACTCAAAGAACCAACTGGCAGATATATTTACAAAGCCTTTGGAGAAAAATCAATTTGAAATCATCTATTCCAGACTCAACATTTTGAGACTTGAAGAAGTTAAAATCTAGAGACTCTCAGACTCAGACAAAGAAGACCTTGACTGTAAGTTATTTTCTCTCGAATCTTATCTTGAAAAGGTACGTTTGTCAACAGTGTTTGATTATTGCTATCCTTAATTGATGTGATTACTGCAACGTTTCCTTTTCGAAAAAGAAGTTATTTTTGAAATGACTATTTTCTCGAAAAAGGTAGTTATTTTTTGAAAAGGCATCTTTATACTTTCTTTTTTACGACGTTTCGTATGCCTCTCTTCCAGTGCCTTATATTCTGTCCGTTCCTCTTCGATTCACTCACAAAAACCCTAGAAAGCACCGATCTTCCATTCCTGTTTTCTTCCCTTGTTTAATTTTCAAAAAGTTGTCAACTTTCTTGGGAAAAACAAGTTTGGAATCTTCCGAAGACTGTGAAAGATGTCATCTTCAAGAAAGTCTTCGAGGATCGCAAGTAGGGGACCACGGCGAATGAGTGAGGGGCCTACTCACTTTGATCTCACTGAAGAAGAGGAGTTACCAAGTCAGCAGCAGAGCCCACAACATTCTCAGCAGCGTCATTCTCCACCATCTAGTCCATAGGGTGTTGATAATCAATAAGAGGAAGAAATCGTTGAAGACGCAGATCCTGTAAGAGTTCAAAAGCCCTCTTTCATTTATAAGCTTTACCGTGCTTTAAAGAGCACTGGTACTCCATTGAACTACATCGATGGGTTTCTTAAAGACAAGGGATATGGGAATGAATATATCTTTTTGCGAAAAATGGAGGATTTGGGAATTGCTCCTAAGGGTTTGGCAGAGGAAACCCTTGCAAATATCCCAAGTGATTCGCGTGTTGGAGGGCTGAATCCAATCGATGGGAATGATGATGATAAATTGTACAGCCAATTTCAACCGAGAATGGGTGTTGCGGCAAAAATTCGAGGAAAAAGAATAGAGTTGTTTAGATTGAAGGAACATAAAGATCTATACTCCAAATTGTTGAAGCGTGGGGTGATAAACCCTAGGAGTGTGGATTTTGACTTCCTTGATGCTGTGAATGTAAATTTGAGGGAAAAGTTCAGTTTTCTTCAACTTGAACAGTTGTTTCGACACCACGAAGCCTATGCTCAACTAACTGCATATTTCTATTCAAATCTTAGCTTCTTGGATGCGAATAGAATCTCTTTTAGTGTCCGAGATAAGGACTTTGTGGTTGATGTGGATATGCTGGCGGATGTGATTGATGTTGAGAGAGGAAGATATCAACCCATCAGTGTTTCTATAACTCGTGCCACATTGGAGTTTGTTAAAGACAGAAGGGCAGAGGGAATGATTACATACTCAAGGATGCGTGCGTTCAACATTCTGCTTCACAAAATTGTGATTAATTGTCTCAGACCAAAATCAACTTCCAAGACTGATGTTTCAAATTCAGAGGCAAAGCTGATGTACGCCATCAATGTAGGGAAAAAGTTTTCTCTTCCTCACACTATTCTATTCCACATGTATAGAGCAGTCGTGAAAGACAGGGGTCAACTTCCTTATCCAGGTCTTGTGTCAAAGATATTCAGACATTTGAATATTCAGCCTCCACAAATTTTCTGTGTTCAACCGTGTGACAAATTGGTGGTAGGACTGAAAATGGTGTCCAAAATGCGTCTGAAAGAACTCGACAAGGTGTTGGAGAAATTGAAGGAGACAATGTGGCATCCCAAAATTCATAATGACCTCTAGTTACATTAAAGTCTATGAATAGGTGATGGAAGTACCATTAAGTTATTTTATGGCCATTTAATCCATAATTTACAATAAGATATATGGCCAAGCTTTTAAGGGATAATTATGTGATAGGAAAGAAAATTCTATCATTGGCCATGTGCATCATAAATTAGAATTTATGGATTTGTGACTATAAGTTTAATGGCCTTATTATTTATGCAATTAGATATTTATTTAAATGATGATTAAGATATATTATAAAAATAAAATAAAATAAACTTGGGCCATTTAAGTTTGGACCTTAGGCCCAAGTGAGATGGGCCTAAAGTGGGCCAAGAGGCCCGGCCCATAGAGCCCATTGGGCCGTCGGTGCATGGAGGGGGAGGAGGAGCAGCCGCATGGCCTCCAAGTGTCTTCAACCAAGGAGACACTTGTCTCCTTCTTAGGGACAAGTGTCCCCCATGCAAAGAGGGGATACATGCAATATAAAAGCCACCAAAAAGGAAGAGAGAGAGAGTGGCATTCGGCCAAGCCAAGTGAGAGAGAGTGAGTTGCGAGAGAGAAGAGGAAGCCGAGAGAGGAGGAGCTCGCCCGTCGCCGCCCGCACGCCGTTCGTCCATCGCCGGTGTGCCGCCGTTCGTGTGGTCTAGAGGCAAGTTGGGGTCCTTTGCTGCTCTTGCATGTGTGTGTGTTACATGTATGTTTTGTATAGTGTCGAATTTGAGTGATTGGAAGGGGGAAACCGAAGCTTGGATGGCTTGTTCTTGAGTGGTATTGCTGTTTTCGCTTGAACAGTTTGAGTCAGAATGATGTGTGAGCTTGCATGCATGTTTAGAGTTCGATTTTGGATTTGGTCTCTTCATCAAAGTTGTAGCTAACATCTTAAACTACAACATACTAAAATTTGGTGTAAAATTATGGAGATTTAAGGGGTCAAACTCTCATCCTACGGAGATGCTAGATCTGGGATGTTTTCGCTCGAATCCGTATGAGTCAGAATGTTGTGTGAGCTTGCATGCGTGTTTAGAGTTCGATTTTGGCTTCTATCTCTTCATGAAATTTGTATCTAACATCTTAAACTACAACATACTCAAATTTGAAGTGAAATGAACAAGTATAACCTAGTAAATCGACTAGATCTTGAAGACGGTAATTCTGGAGATGTATTACAGGACACCCGAGACATCATGGACCTAAATGACGACTATAATATGGTTATTGGACTTAGATCTCTTCATGAAACTTGTAGAGGACATCTTGATGTAGAACATATCCAAATTTCAGAGAAAACGAAAGAGAATAGGTAGGTGAAAACTCAGTATTTCGGAGAAGCATGTACTGGACGATTCGGTGATGGATCCAAAAGCTTCGTGAGACTGTAGTAAATAATCTAGAAAGAATCTGGCTTGGAAGTCTTCATGAAAGATGTACGAAAATGTCTTGGCTATAACTCGGTAAAATTTCGTAATTTTAGGAGGTCGTATGGATATTTTAATCGAATTTCTTCGGAGACTGTGCATTCTGGTTTCATCCGAAAATTTTGTGCTGTTTTGTGTGAATTATGGATTTGTGTGGAATTCTCATTGGCCGTGTATTTTGCATGAAATCATTATCCTATTATCTTATTTATTACTTGCCTTAATTTTATGATTTTTGAGATTTTATAAATAATTAAATTTAATATTTTTGAAAATGACATAAGCTGGAATTTAAATAAATGAAAAAGGGCATGATAAATGGATTATTTTAATTGGCATAAATTCCATGAATTATAATTTATAAATAGTTTCACCATGTAGTATGTGTGATGGGGTCTTGATGTATGCATTGAGATGCATGTGTGAATTCAATGTTGATCATGATTTTTGGTTGCCATTGCATCATATGCCATGCTAAATTGAGATCAAAATTGGTGAACATGAATAATGTTAAATGAGGAGATTGATGTGGCAGATGATAATGCCCCGGGAGTGTCGGGATGCCCTGTGGTATACGGTACGTAATTCCAGGGGAGGCCTGGTGGTATGTCGGTACATAATTCCGGAAGCCCTATCGGAGGTCTTTGCCCGAGGGGAATGCCTCGCGATGCCAGGATTGGGGTGCGGGATGCCCGGCCAGGGAGTGTAAATGCCGGAAGCCCTGTCGGAGGTTTCTGCCCGAGGGGAATGCCTCGTGATGCCAGTTGGGATGCGAGATGCCCGGAATGTGGGGGCGGATGCCCGGTGGCCCGGAATGGCTGAATGCCGGAAGCCTCGGAGGTCTTTGCCCGAGGGGATGATGAAATAGATGATCTGAGAAATGGGTGATGTGGTGATCAAATTGAAAGTTAAAAGTGGAAATTAAACCCATGGCATGATGATATGCATGATGATGATGATGATGATGATATATGATATGGCATGATGATATGCATGATGATGATGATGTATAATGTGATATGATGATGATCACCCATGGCATGATGATATGCATGATGATGATGATGTATGATGAGATATGATGATGATATGCATGATGATGATGATGATGATATATGATATGGCATGATGATATGTATGATGATGATGATGTATAATGTGATATGATGATGATCACCCATGGCATGATGATATGCATGATGATGATGATGTATGATGAGATATGATGATGATCATCCATGGCATGATGATATGCATGATATGATGATGATATATGATATGGCATGATGATGTCATGATGATGATGACATGTGTATAATATGATGATAATGACATGTGTGATGTGATGATGTCATGATGATGATGACATGTGTATGATATGATGATAATGACATCTGTGATGTGATGATGTCATGATGATGCATGATAGTATATGCATGGCTTCCAGGTAGGTAATGCCTGCAATGCATGTATGACTTGTATGATGCATTGAGTGGTTATTGGATTCATTTACCTGCTGAATGGTTGTGCTCACCCCTTTTGGGGACCAACATTTCAGATTAGTAGATGGATTGAGTGGTTGGATATGACCGCGAGGAGGAGGATAGCAAAGGAAGGAACTTTTGGATGCCGACACTGGTCGATGGACCTTAAGCATACGATTGGGAGAGGAGATGTCAGTCATCTTTTGAAGTATAGCCTAGTATAGAAAACTATGGCATTTTGATGTACCGACTAAAGATATCCATCTGCTCTATGTAAATAAACGTGTTCGGTTTTAACTTATATAAGATGTTTAGTAGGTGTGCATCGTATTATGAATATAGGGAAGGGAGTTGTTGGATGTGCTTCCGCATATAAATTGCGCAAGGGACCGATCGAAAAAAAAAAAAATGTAAACCCCCATGTTGTATGGACCTGTTGCAATTGAAATGGTATCAAAGTGATATGTTAATAAGGAAAGTGAAAGGTAAGCGAACTGTGGCAACCCTAACGGATCGGGGGCCGTCGAGGGGTGCCACAGACAACCCCTGCCAAGCCTCATCAAGCCTCTTCTGCAGCAAAAAGAAAAGGGAAGGAGCCCATGGTTGCTCCATCCAAAAAGAGAAGAGCTCTCATCATTGAGGATGAAGATAATGAGGATGACCTCACCATCTCTGCTATGGCATTGAAGAAGCTGAGTCGTTCTACTCCAGAATCAATGAAACGACAGGAGAAAGAAGCAGAGGAAAGAGAAGGACAGGAGAAAGAAGAAGAAGAGATAGAAGCAGAGGAGCAAGAAGTAGAGGAGAAGGAAGAAGAGGAGAGAGAAGCTGAAGAAAGAGAAGCAGAGGAAGAAAGATTTGAAGAAGAAGAAGAAGAAAGAGAAAATCAAGAGGAAGGAGAGCATGAGGAACACTCTTCTCCACCTGAAGCCATAGAAACAAGGGGGAGATTGTGAGAAAAGAGGAATGTCCTCATATCCTGTTACCAGTGAAGGAGTCAGCCGCTCTCCAGCAGATCCAGAGGACATTCATGACTCTCAATTCCCGAGGAGGGACATGATGCTTCATCGCCAAATCTGCGTGACCATGCCGATATACCATCGTCGCTTTTACTCCATCGATCGAGCCGAAGCGCACGCAGATCGATAATTCAGCAGATTTCCGCAGAATCCTTGATGTTCTCTTGGAAATGAAGAGTCGATATATGCTTTGGAATGCGAAGTTCGAACTTGAAGAATGCGGGGACAGGCTTCTTCCGTTTCCTTGTCTGATCAGATCCAAGCCCTTACTCTTCAGATTCAAGCAAATGCTAAGAGTGAAGAAGTGGCTCATCTGAAGGAAGATTTGGAAAAGCTAGAAGGCATTGTACAGTCAATGGGAGATTTCCAGCTTGTTCGCGTTCCCAAGCAATCTTGACTCCATCTCAACTTTTTTTTATGATGACAAAAAGGGGGAGAGATGCGAGATTTGAAAACCTTGATCTTGAACTTAACTTGAACTTGTTGATCTTTTAGGTTGTTTTGATGTTTGATGTTTTGACTTGACTTGTGTCTGGATGTCGACTGAACTTTGATTTGGATTTGACTGCTGCTTATATTAAGAACTATTGATATCTTATGAATGGCTTTACTTTCATGCAAGCCTAACCCATTTTTCGTGGTTGCGATTCTAGTAAGCCATTTATCTTTATAAGATATCCATATTTGTTTGAGTAGTGTTTTGCGGGTCAAAGTTATTCAAATGCAGGAAAGTTTTGTCACCATCAAAAAGGGGAGATTATTGGAGAAATCTTCATGAAGTGTTTTGAAGCCGACAAAACGTTTCCATCGATCTAATCGAAGATTTGCGAGACTCTTCTATTTAAAGTCCGAAGACCTCCGGATTGCGACTCAAGACTCAAAGTCTATTCTCATTGACGTTTCGAATTCGGTGAAGAAAGGCTATCCGTAACCTGGATGTTTCATTAAGGATTTAGCCTTATCAACGGAGAAGATCTCTTGGCTGGATATGACATAACGAAATCCTTTATTCGAATCAAGATTGATTAAGGATCCGATGATTGGCGAAGTATACTTGGAAGGTTCTACTTTTGGAAACCAAGATCCTGATTGTATGGGCGAGCAGGATTGATGGGCTATCGACATGTTCCTTTAATAGCTTGAATGATCTTCCTAATTGATTCCGTCCAACGGGTAGATTGGAGGAATTCCTTTGGTAAGTGCCAACGGGTATGGTGGCATGAAGGAGTATAAAAGGAAGACGTTCCAGTTGTTCGAGAGAGGTGCACGATTGAAGAATTTCAAAGTCTGAAGCTCCTTGTTCTTAGTCAATTCATTCATTGAGCGAAATCTTGTACACAAAAGAGAGTTCATATTTTGAGATACCTTGAGGAAGTGTGGTAGAGTATCTACACTTTGTGGAATCAAGGGAAAGCATTGCTTTGTAACATCTCTTTTGTTCATAGTGAAATCCAGCCGGTGGGGCATCGGTGCGAGAAAGAGTGGACATAGGCTTTGAATAAGCCGAACCACTATAATCCTTGTGTTTAATTTTCTCTTCCCTATTCTCCGCTTTACTTTGATCTTAATTCATTTTGTTAGCTAAAGGAGATCTTCCTTTCTATTGTTCGCCTAGTATTGCTTTCGTCTCTCGAAAAATTGTTTTTACACCTATTCACCCCCCTCTAGGTGCTTATACTAGTTATATCAACTTCAAGCAGCATATCCTCCACTTTGTCCACGACCTCTTCCTTGAAAGCGATCTTGGCCTTGACCATGACCATGATCTTGGTTAGTCCCACAAGTTTGTGTGGGTTCTTTGTTAACTCTCAACTCAAATGGTCAACCGCGTTTAGAGAACTTCCTCCGCTGGTTCAATTTTTTCCTTCTGAACCATCCTTCATAGGCTTGTAATGAAGCCCATAAGCTGATCAATTGTCATGGCATCCAAGTTGTTAGATTCTTCAATTGCAACAACAATGTAGTCATACTTCTGTTGACACCTGAAATTTTTGTCGACGTTTTAAACATTCAATTTGCAAAAGTAAAAAAAAAAAAAATTGAAATGAAAAGATAAAAAAATTAATTAGAAATAAGGAAAAACGAAAAAAAAAAAAAGAGAGAAAAAAAAAGAATAAAGAGCCAAAAAGATTAAAAAAAATGAATGAATGAAAACATAAAAAAAATGAAAAAAAATGAATGAAAATGAAAAGAAAACAAGAAAAAAAGTAAAGGAAACAATAAAAGAAAAAAATAAGAAAAGGGGGTTTGATCTCGTACGGGGATTCTCTCGGGCTCTGGATTTTTTGGGCGCGGGGGCTCTCTCTTTTCTCGGCGCTCGCGGACTCTCTCACGCGGCTCTCTCGGGGAAAGACGAACTCTCGCTCTCTCTCTAAAATTTGAGGGCGCGCGAATTCTCCATTGGAGGGGCTCTCTATTCCCGCTCGCTCTCTCTCTCCTCCGGAGGCTCTCTCTCGAGCTCGCGACGCCGCACTCTCTCTCGAAAGAGGATTCTCTCTCGACGGTTTTTCTGATTCGGCGGTTCTCGTCGAAGGCTAGGGTTTTCCTCCGTCGGTGCGCGATTGGAGGTGTGTCCTCTATTCGGCGAGGAGTCTGCTCGAGGATTCGGTTTCCGAAACTGATTGGCATCGGTAGCAGCGATGGGAGCAGCGGTAAAGCTTGATTCGACCTCTTCCGTTCGTTATCAACCGCTTGCTCGCCTCGGCTCTGACTCCGTGCTCCGAGCTCCGAGGATAGAGATCCGAAGCTCGATCGACTAAAACTTCATTCATCACCCCGTGGGGAACATTTTGCTACAAAGTTATGCCCTTTGGTTTAAAGAACGCAGGGGCAACATATCAAAGGGCCATGGTGACACTATTCCATGACATGATGCATAAGGAGATTGAAGTTTATGTTGATGACATGATTGCAAAGTCAAGACAAGGTGAAGATCATGTTGAAATCTTAAGAAGATTATTTGACCGTTTGAGGAAATTCAAGCTGAGGCTTAACCCCGCAAAATGTATATTTGGGGCAAAGTCTGGGAAGCTTCTTGGATTTATGGTTAGTAACAAGGGTATCGAGATAGATCCCTCTAAGGTGAAGGCCATATGCGATTTGAAACCTCCTTCTACTGTTAAAGAAGTCCGAAGCTTATTGGGAAGATTGAATTATGTTGCAAGATTTATCTCTCAATTGTCAGAAACTGCTAAGCCATTCTTCAAGCTATTAAAGAAGAACGCTAAGGTCAACTGGGATGAAGAATGTCAGAAATCATTTGAAGAACTGAAGCGATATCTTTTGCAATCTCCTGTACTTGTACCACCTATCCAAGGCGTGCCTCCGATCTTGTATCTCACCATTCATGAAGAGTCTTTAGGAGCCATGTTAGCACAAAAAGGACCAAAGGATGGAATAGAACGTGCCATATATTACCTTAGTAAGAAGTTTACTACTTCCGAGATTCGATATCCTAAGGTGGAAAAGACCTGTGTAGCCTTGATTTGGGTTTTACACCGACTGAGACAATACACTCTGCATCACCGTATCCTTCTGGTAACTGAGAATGATCCGATCAAATATCTTTTGGAGAAGCCTGCATTGGTTGGAAGGCTCGCTAAATGGCAAATATTACTCTCTGAGTTTGATACTCAAAGCATGGCACAAAAGTCCGTCAAAGGGCGAGCTATAGCTGATATGTTAGCCGAAAATCCTGGGAAATCTAATGATTGGGATGAAATCGATGAACGGATTTATTTGGTCTCGCCTGACAAGTGGACCATGTATTTTGATGGTGTTATTAACCTTTCTGGTTCTGGCACTGGGGCAGTTTTAATATCCCCAGAAGGTCAACATTATCCAGTAGCTGCAAAGTTGGTATTCCCTTGTACCAACAATATTTCTAAATATGAAGCGTGCATCCTTGGTTTGCAATTAGCCATCGATATGAAAGTCAGAAAGCTTCAAGTTTATGGTGATTCTGCACTCATCATTCTCTAGACAGAAGGTGAATGGCAAACACGGGATGTAAAATTAATCCCTTACCATGAATATCTCGAAGACTTGGTCAAGGAATTTGACGAGATCTCTTTTGATTATCTACCGAGATCACAAAATCAGTTTGCTGATGCCTTGGCAACCATATCCTCGATGTTGCAAGTAACTGATGGTTTGAGCGTTGATCCTTTGCAAATCGATGTTTTGAAAAAGCCTGCTTATTGCCTGATGATAGAAGAAGAACCTGATGGTCAACCTTGGTATTATGACATCATGAATTACCTTCGAGGAGGCAAATTCCCCCAAGGGAGTCAAGCCAATGATCGAAAATACTTGGTGAAGTTGGCATCCAAATTCTTCCTCAGTGGAGGAGCCCTCTATAAAAGGTCTTTCGATTCAGTTTTACTGAAATGCGTGGATGCACAAGAAGCTAAACTCCTAATGAAAGAAATACATGAAGGAGAGTGTGGTCAACATATGAACGGTCATCTCTTGGCTAGAAAAATTATGAGGCTCGGTTATTATTGGTTGACCGTGGAAGCCGATTGTATTCAGCATGTGAGGTGCTGTCATCAATGCCAAGTCTATGGGGACAAAATCAATGCTCCTCCTAATGAGCTACATCAAATGTCCGAGTCCTGGCCTTTTTCAATATGGGGCATCGACATCATCGGACCGATTAATCCTAAAGCACCGAATGGACATCGTTTTATCTTGGTAGCCATTGATTACTTCACCAATGGATTGAAGCCAATTCTTATGCCCATGTTACTGCAAAGAGTGTGGCAAAGTTCATCCGTCGTGATATCATCGCCCGATATGGAGTTCCTGAAGCGATCATCACAGATAATGGATCAAACTTGAACAATAAAGTGGTGGATGATTTACTTGGAGAATTCCACATTCGCCATTTGAATTCTTCTCCTTACCGCCCACAAATGAATGGAGCTGTGGAAGCAGCGAATAAGAACATCAAGAAGATTTTAGCCAAAACAGCGGAAAATTATCGTGATTGGCATGATCGGTTACCATATGCTTTGTTTGCTTATCGAACTTCAATTCGTACTTCGACTGGGGCAACACCGTTCTCATTGGTTTATGGGATGGAAGCTGTATTACCCGTGGAAGTGGAAATTCCTTCACTGAGGGTACTTTCTCAAATCAAACTCTCTAAAGCTGAATGGGTTCAACAAAGATTTGAACAACTTAATATGATTGATGAAAAGAGGGTAAAAGCATTATGTCATGGACAAAGCTATTAGAAGAGGGTAGCTAAATCATTCAACCGCAAGGTTAGACTAAGACATTTTGAGATCAACGATCTTGTCTTGAGGAAGGTTTTACCTATCATTCCAGATCCTCGTGGGAAGTTTACCCCAAACTATGAAGGTCCATATATTGTAAGAAAAGTGCTACCGGGTGGGGCATTAATCTTTGTACAAATGGATGGTCAAGAATTGCCAAGACCTGTAAATGCTGATGCTGTCAATAAATATTATCCATGAATAAAGTGAAAAGCCTTTGAGCCATTTTTGGATTGAATCCGAGCCACTTTAGGATGTTTGCATCATGCATTGTACGCATACATATTTCATCTGCATGTTTGTTCATGTTGCAGGGTTTCTGATGAAGATTCAACTTGTTCATAAGAGGTTCATCTCAAAAGTGCAAAACTTTCAAAAGTGTCCATTCTTCTTTAGAACTTAGAAGTGACCATGTTCCTTAGAATGCCAAAAGAGTCAGTTTAAACTTTAGAGTCGGTTAGAACTCTAGAAGTACGGTTATAATTCTAGAAATGAACCCATGTGCTAAGCAAAGCCTGTTATGTTTACAAATTTTGTCCAATCTTACTTCCAAAAAAATCTCCCCAGTAGGGTTAAGGAAACATGTCTTTTCAGACAAAATTTCATTATATTTTCATTTCCCCAAGGAGTTGAATTTAACTAAAGAAACCTGAAAAGGATTGTTAAATATGCCAGATGGTAGTGCCTAAAATGATGAGAGGCAACCCTTTTACCAAACACGTCCTCATACACTTTTTGAGAGAATTGAGTGGAAAGAACCATGTCTTAGGGTATAGGATTCATTCACGGTGAATACATGATTTGAAATGATAAAGGCATTTCATTTCTCAATCCCTAAACACTATTGATATCCCTTGCAAGCCACTTTGAGCCAAATAGGGAGCATTTCAAAATAACCCTGTCAAGAACAACCCCACATTGGGGCAAAATAGGGGTCTTGGTTGAAAATTATGGAGCAAAAGATTAAGAAAGATTTTATTGCTTTCACTTGCATCAATCTTCTTGTGTTAGCTTCAGGTGATTTCTTATCGAAACTCGAAGCATCCCAAAGTGACGAAGAGCATTCCGTTCACTATCACAAACACAATTATCCATTGCTTAGCCAATTTGAGCTTTATGCAATTCTTTCATAACCCAGGTGATGATTATCTCCCCACACTAGGGCAAGGCACATGATTTACCAACAAAATTGAGAAAATTGGTAAATGCCACTCGAGAGTCCTAGATGCTCAAAAGAGAATGAAAACTAGGGGGCATGAAAAAGCAGTGTGCCTGGTAAAAGCAAGGCCAATGCCCATGAAAAAAATGCAAAGAAAAGCAAGAATGCAAAAAAGAGCGAAATCCATGATCATGCAAAAGATCATTCGTTGAAAAACAAAAGAAATGTCTTGCAAGAGAAAACATTTATTGCAAGCAATGTCATTAGAACAAAGAGCGAAGCTCTCATGTCTTAAGACAAATTACCAAAAGGACTCTCGAGATAGGTTAAATTTCAAGAGTCAAATTTTTGAAAAGTCATGTGATGGTAATGATGCCAAGATAATCACTCACTTTTAACCCTTTGATATCTGAAAGTTTTTCAAGCCTTTTTAAGCCTCACCAGAACTAACACTACAACCCTTATCCGAAGTCTCTTCCGATTGGGATGGTTCGAGTTGAAATAAGAATATCACATAGGAACTACCGCTAGAAGGAGTGGAAGCAATCCTATCTTATCTTATCTTTAAGGTTCTTGACTTGTAAACCTGATGAAGATATTGATTGAATATTCATTTCTTGGCCTCAAAGTGCATACCCTTTGTGTAAGCCCATGACCAAGCCATCATTACGGTCCCTTTAAAAGACCTTTTGATCAATGGATTGTATTCACTGTGAACGTTTCCGAAAACCTTAGACATAGGTTGAGTGAGAGTTCTCCAGTGAGATTTAAACAGTTTTCCCATATCAATGGTTGGGAACAAAAGCCATTTTTGAGAATTAGTGTGAAAGACCTCTTTTGATTAGAATATTCCCACTTGGCATATTTGACTTAACCCTTAGATGGTTAATCAAATCTCATTTTGTTAAAATCCTCTCTGAAAGAATTTGACAATTGGCATTATTTCGCAAGATTGGCTCTCAAGTAATCTTGAAACTCTTTTTCAAAGTATTTGTTCCTTAGTGAACCGGTTTTTGGTCATCTTAAACCATATCATTGTCTCTTAAGTTCTAGGTCATCTTAAAACCTTGTCCCCAAGTTCTAGGTCAACTTAAAACCTTGTGCCCAAGTTCTAGGTCATCTTAAAACCTTGTTCCCAAGTTCTAGGTCATCTTAAAACCTTGTCCCCAAGTTCTAGGTCAACTTAAAACCTTGTGCCCAAGTTCTAGGTCATCTTAAAACCTTGTTCCCAAGTTCTAGGTCATCTTAAAACCTTGTCCCCAAGTTCTAGGTCATCATAAAACCTTGTCCCCAAGTTCTAGGTGATCTTAAAACCTTGTCTCTTAAGTTCTAGGTTCTCTTAAAACCTTGTCTCTTAAGTTCTAGGTTATCTTAAAACCTTGTCCACTAGGTTCGTGGGTCTATCCTTAAACCACTAGGTTCGTGAGTCTATCCTTAAACCACACTAGGTTCGTGGGTCTATCCTTAAACCACTAGGTTCGTGGGTCCATCCTTAAACCACACAGTAAGACTATCATACCCGGTCAAAGTCCGTTCTTACACGGTAAGACCTTTCTCCCAGTCGAAACCCGTTTTTACACGGTGAGGCCTTTCTCCAAGTCGAAACCCGTTTTTACACGGTGAGACCTTTCTCCCAGTCGAAACCCGTTTTTACACAATGAGACTTTTCTCCTAGTCAAAACCCGTTTTTACACGGTGAGACCTTTCTCCCAGTAGAAACCCATTTTTACACGGTGAGACTTTTCTCTCGGTCGAAGCCCGTTTTTACACGAGAGAGAGCGAGAGACAGACTGAATAAACCTCAACAAGAGTTTAGATACCCTCATGAGAAAAGGTAAGTATCAGGTACGTCCCTAACCAACCATCATTGCTTTTGTCATTTTCTATTTTCAAAGTTGAGTCGACTAAAAATTTCTGGTATCAATTTTATCTTTGAGTGGAACCTCTTCGAGCTCCCACCCAAAGAGGGGCAGCTGTTGACACCCGAAATTTTTGTCGACGTTTTAAACATTCAATTTGCAAAAGTAAAAAAAAAAAAATTGAAATGAAAAGATAAAAAAATTAATTAGAAATAAGGAAAAACGAAAAAAAAAAAAAGAGAGAGAAAAAAAGAATAAAGAGGCAAAAAGATTAAAAAAATTGAATGAATGAAAACATAAAAAAAAAAAAATGAAAAAAATGAATGAAAATGAAAAGAAAACAAGAAAAAAAGTAAAGGAAACAATAAAAGAAAAAAATAAGAAAAGGGGGTTTGATGTCGCACGGGGGATTCTCTCGGGCTCTGGATTTTTTGGGCGCGGGGGCTCTCTCTTTTTCTCTGGCGCTCGCGGACTCTCTCACGCTGGCTCTCTCGGGGGAAAGACGAACTCTCGCTCTCTCTCTCTAAAATTTGGGGGCGCGCGAATTCTCCATTGGAGGGGCTCTCTGTTCCCGCTCGCTCTCTCTCTCCTCTGGAGGCTCTCTCTCGAGCTCGCGACGCTCGCACTCTCTCTCGAAAGAGGATTCTCTCTGACGGTTTTTCTGATTCGGCGGTTCTCGTCGAAGGCTAGGGTTTTCCTCCGTCGGTGCGCGATTGGAGGTGTGTCCTCTATTCGGCGAGGAGTCTGCTCGAGGATTCGATTTCCGAAACTGATCGGCGTCGGTAGCAGCGACGGGAGCAGCGGTAGAGCTTGATTCGACCTCTTCCGTTCGTTATCAACCGCTTGCTCGCCTCGGCTCTGACTCCGTGCTCCGAGCTCCGAGGATAGAGATCGGAAGCTTGATCGACGGCGGTGACGACAGCGGCTTCCGATCATCTTCTTGTTCATCATCTACCGTCGGGACTCCCTCAAACCTTAGAAGACAGAGCAATTGCCGATTGAAGAGTTGGAGGTGCGAGGCTCGGATCCGCACCGAGTTCAGAGAAGGCTCAGCAACGATTTCCCTCTTAATCGAGTCATTTCCGAGGGTTTTTCCTCTCAGATCTCGGCAAGTTTCGTTCAGATTACTAATTTGTTTTCTCTAGTAAAGCTTTTTTTTCTAGAGTCATCTCAATCCTCCATCCCCTGCCGTTTTCTTTTGTTGACACCGAGCATGTATTTCCTCTCACCGATTCAACCATTGAAATCGCCGGCTCTTCATGGAAGTCCCCGATTCAATCGAAATCTCACAAGGAGTTTGGATCAGTCATTACTCGAAGAACAGCTTCAATCATCTGAAGACAGACGCAGCAAAGCAGAGACAATTTTTTCAGAGTTCTTGAAGAGGCTGACTGATAAAGTTGTCGAGGTATGAATATCTGTACTTGAATATGTCAAGAACTTCCTGCTGTGAAATCCTTCTAGAGCTTAATCTCCTCAAATAATTGATGCCTTATGCGATTGACTGCTGGATTATGATGAAAACGTGAGAAAGCAAGTTGTCACTGTTATTTGCGAGTGTGGCTTACTTGACTTTTGTTCAACCTGACCTTCTGTTGAATAGAACTATTCTATTTTTCTCTTTTCAAAAGACTAAAAAAAAAACCATTTATACCTGTTCATACTGTTCCTCAGTGGCAAGCAACCATTCGATCATACTCATACCAAATGTTTGACCTTACTCAGTTAGTCTTCGCAAGCTGCAGATAGCATTATTTGTCTACTGCGTTTTTCATCTGGTTTAACTGGCAAATCAAGAACAAATTCCAACGGGTCCTTTCTAATGAAGAGTTGTCCTAGTAACAAATATTAAAAAGGTGCTATGGTCTCGTTTCCCCTTTAGTTTTTATGTTTCCATCAGTGTAAATCAAGCTGCGCAAGCTAGACATGCACCAGAAGAAAGTTGATTCGTTTTAGTAAAAATTGGTCCTCTGTTGCTGCTGTGTTCATCTTTTTTAGAATTCCTTGTTCATAATATTGAATGTGTTCTTTGCCTGAAAGTTGTGAGTTCATTGGTACACTTCAATCTGGATTGATGTCTGGTATTTTGCCCTTTGATGAGTTTGTAGTTGTCAGTAGACCGGTATAGTTGTGCTACCATTGGAAGAATGTTATTTTTTTTTAATGCTCCTTTCTAGAAGCCGCCGTCTTCTATCGGTCGGGCATAGTAGTTTGAAACATGGTAGGCAAGCTACAATTCTTTGATTTGGTCGTGTGTATCCCCAATCGTGATTTGTTCATTTCTTTTTGTGCCTCTTTCGATTTGATTTGTGTAAATGAGGTGTATACGTAATACATGAATGTTATATAGTCTCAATGTAAGACACGAAGATCAGCATTGTTTGTATCATTGTTCTTGCTGCTGCCTACGGCTGTCTAGCTCGCCATGAATATACATGTTACATTGTGGTCACCTTGTTGTGTTTGTACTGATGTGTAATGTGCTGTGTTGCGGATTGTGTCAATTCTTTGTGTGCTTGCTGTTCTTATGTCCCGGTGCATGGAATTGTTTAGTTGTGCCGTTGATGTGCTGTTCGCTGTTCATGTGTGCATTCACTAGGTTGATTAATGTAGTCCTCAAGGTGTATAGATATGCATGGTGAGATGTGCACATATGGATATGAATTGCTCATCAAATTATCATCATTTCTAGCCTTGAACATAATAAGAATCTTTGCTGGCCATTTTGTTCTCATGGGGAATGCGAAGATTTTCAATGTCATTTTGGGAGTGTTCTAGTTGTGTGAATATATAGAGAGATGTCACATTGATGTTACATTTGTTTTCCATCAAATTGGGGCAATTCAAGGCTTGAAACATATAAGAAATGATAATTTTCCATGTTGCCCTGTTCTATGGTAAATTGACTAGTTCATATTCTAGTATTTTTTGGAAATTCATGTGTTGATATAATAATAGTGTCTCTATGAGATCTATTTGGGATATCACCTAGAATTTGATCTAGAGACTTTGTGACTTTAGTCACTCTTTTTGAACACAAAAGATGTATTGCTTTTGATTGTTTTGATACGTGATGTTTGTTTCTCTCATTTGTACGTACCTAGTTATTAGTTTCTTAGACTAGATTTAGAATATGATCCTGAACATGGATAAAGCGTGAAGATGGTGGAGGTCGATGTCCATTCCGACCATTATTATGTAATATTCATTTCTCTCCCGACATATGTCTCGGGTTCCATGCATTGTATAAAACCCGACGAGTTGCGGGTTTTCTTTCTTTCCCAATTGTTTTCTCTTTTACATTTTTAAAATTGCATGGTTAGGTTTAACTGCTTTCCCTTGATTGTTTACTTCATGTCTTGCGATTTAATTTTCATCGATTATTTTCCTTTCATTTCTTAGGAATAGAATAGAATAGAATGAAAGTAATCCACCACGCATGATCATTTAGAATAGAATTGACGATCCTGGAAATATAAAAAGAAATGCATGAACATGTTAGGAAAAAAACACAACAAACTGTTTAAGTACCGAAAGGGCGCTAATAGCAATATTAGCGTAACCCAAGTCCCCGAACCTAGATATCTGGTTACGTAGGGATCGAGGGAACACTCCCGACCCTCGACCCTCGATTGGGTTTCTAGCCGACTCTCAAAATGAGGCTAGTGGCGACTCATGTCTATTTTTTGAGGTTGTTAAATACTTAGATTGCATAAATAAAACCTATTGTCACGCGGGATACGAGCTTGGGAGAGCTCATGATCTTGAGATCAAGTATCCCTAAATCCGACCTTTCCCTCCTTGGACTTTTCGAGGGGCGGCGAGATCGGGTCGCGACAACTTCTTGTCTACATACTTCTTGTCTAAGGACTGAAGTATTTTCTCAATAACACAAATATCTGAAATGTCTTCTCCATTTCTTTTCATCTTATTGACAATCGCCAAAACTCTTATGAAATAATTAGCAATTGATTCAGATACTTTCACATGAATTACCTCGAATTCACCTTTCAAGGTTTGAAAGCGAATCTTCTGAACTTTCTATACTCTTAGATGTGTGTCGTGAAGAATCTCCTATGCCTCCTTAGCAGTAGTAGTGTTCAATGCTTTTTTGAACATAAAATCATCTAAAGCTTGATAAATGATTGACAAGGCATATTGATCTTTCGAACAAATCTTCTCCAAGGCATTCCTCAAGTTTTGGTTCAAGGTAGCTTCATCCTCTAGCTCATCATAGCCAGTGTTAACAAGTTCCTATACATTGTAAGCAACGAGTATAGCTCTCATTTTAATGGCCCAGTTACTAGAATTTTCTTTGGTAAGACGAGAGTATTGAAGAAGAAGCTGATTATTTGTTTAGGCCATGATCACAAACTGTAAGCTCTGATACCACTTTAATGAAAGTAATTTGAAGATGAAACACTTACAACTCACACAAGGAAGAGAAAAATATAGATAGGCTTGTAAATTTATTTCACCCTAACAAAAAACAATCACAAGACTTCCCTATTTATAGACTTATTACATGACATTCGCTCTTCTCAATATATAAAGCTAATGTTCCAGATAAAGCTTAGATTATAACAAAACAATCACCATATCTCACCTTATCTTATCATATGTCATGATATCTCTAGAAACAATCACTATACCTAGAAATATGAACAAACTCATTATAGATAACGCAGCAATTATAACACTTCTTCAATGTGGATACTAGACAATTATCGACACCGACGAATTTGATTTAATTTCTAACATATACATGCATTTGACAGCCTGATGCACCATAAAACATAGTGAATCCTCGATCTACAACTCCATTCCTAATTTTTAGATCTCATTCCATATAATGGCTGCCAAGTGCCACATATAATTCTAAGTTAGTTGTTTAACGATTATTTATAGGGTATTGTGCTTCCTTTAGAATCTCTATTAGCATTACATTATCATAATTTCAACCCACATCATATACACAATAGGAAAAGTTGGTAATACCCAAAAATATGTCAATCATCTTGTGCCAATCTCCTGGGACGTTTGTCATATCTTGTCCGAATTGATCTCTTTCCATGCTCTTCTTGTTTCACGTCTTATCATCTTACTGGGCCGTGTCCAACTCCGTAGAGTCCCATATCTTGACTTTTAGGTTGGTTCTTCTCTGATACAGTGCGTCATTAACTATGCAACTTAATGGACAGTCATGGAATTTTGCTCTTACTGATGAAACTTTGAATGATCGAATAGGACATCGTGATTGGCGAGACCAATACATCGTCGACAATGACCGAATGGTTGATGGCAGAGATGCTGCGGAACCGGAATGTGATGGACAAAGTAGTGGAGGAATTGACAGAAGTTTTGGGAGTAGATGAGATGGTCGAAGAGCAGTGCTTGCCCAAATTAAAGTACCTCGATGCTGTCATCAAAGAGGTGTTGCGCTTGCACCCGGCACTGCCCTTATTGGTGCTCAAACCGCGCATTCTTCCTGTGTCGTCAGGGGTTACATGATACCAAAGGGCGGTAACATATTCCTAAACGTATCGTATATCCACAGAGACCCTAAGATTTGGGACAAAACATTAGAGTTTAGACCGGAAAGATTCTTGGAAGATCCTAGCATGTTTGATCTATCAGGCAACAACTTCGGATACATGCCATTTGGTTCTAGTTGAAGGATGTGTGCAGGGCTTCCGCTGGCAGAGAGAATGCTCACGTGTGTTTCGGCTTCGCTTTTGCATTCATTCGAGTGGGAATTACCACAAGGGACGGAGTTGAAATAGTCAGACAAGTTCGGGATTGTGGTCAAGAAAATGAATCCACTAGTCGCCATTCCCAAACCAAAATTGTCCAGACCAGAGCTCTACATGCAGATATAGGTCATTCGGATTGAAGCTTCCAAACTCCTTTTCTTTGTATGTTTCTAGCCTCTGTTTTCAGTAAAGATATATGCATATCTATCGACTATGTTATGGTACGAGTCCTATTCATGGCAACATGAATTGAGAGAATCCGTCAATATTCTTGCATTTTTGTCTAAACTTAGGAATGGCCTGGAGTTAGTCACGTATTATATGTACGTTTGCAATAAGCAGAGGTTAAAGCCGAACTGATGGTAGTCCTCCGCTTTGATTAAGACCATGTTCTCCTCCTTCTTTGTTCGGAGGAAATTGGAGACATAGATGAAGGGTAGAGGAGAATTTAGCCGTAACAAGAGTGCAGCAGAAACTCATACCTTCACTTGGGAAAATTACTAAGAGGGAGTCCAAATCTGAATCAATAAATATATCCAATTAGATCCACATTGATTCGAAAATTTAAACTAATGAGTTATAGGTCAACTTGAATATATATACTTTTTTAGGTTTACCAACGCTTAGCTAAATCTATGACACTTAGTAAAATTACGTTCTTCTTCAATTTTGGAATATGTCTCACTTTGGTCAATATTCTCACATCACCATCATGCATTCTAATTCTAACAATGCCAACATTGCACTCGGCATTTCTCCCTAACTACATTTACCATTCTCCGTGCATTGATAAATAGCAAACTAGGTTCCATGTTTGGTGTAGCGGGAAATAAGCAACATAATCATAATCTATTCGTCAAACGATGAATTCTTAGTGACAAAAAATACATAATGAGCACTATCTAAGGCATGGTTAGCAACTACAACAATATCATCATTAGACTCAACTCCATTTCTCTTATCCTTCTTGTTGTTTAGCTTAAGGCAATCCATTTTAAGATAATCCCTCTTGCCCTAACTCCAATAGACAACACCACAAATCCTAAACTAACTACACCTGTTCAAATTTTTACTACTCCTACTAACACTATTATTATTTCCTCCTCTTCCTTCACCTTCTAAAGCAACATGCATAAATTCACTAGAATCTCTTCTATGGATGTCTTCACTTAGAATCAAGTAATGAATTTCATCAAACGCCAAATTTACTAACCCAATGGAATTACTAATAACAATAATATAGTAATCCAACTATCAAGCAATGAACATGATAAAATCAAAGACTAAACTCAATTGACTGACAATCGCATTGAATTCACTGATTTTCTAAGCAATCGATGCACCTTTACTCATCTTTAAGTGAAACAGACAATACATAAAGTAGACCTTATTGTTCGCAGAAAGTTTCTCATAAATTTGATTGGACTTTCGTCAATCCCACAATGATCTTCTCTTTTATGATGCTAATGTAAGGAAAAAGTGCCAAAAAAGTCCTAAACATTTTGTCTTTATGCGGATTTAGTCCTAAACCTTTTTAGATTGTGTTGATTCAGTCCTTTCCAGTCAATTTTGGTCGGATTTTGCTGACTGGACGCCGGTCGGCTGACGTGGCCTGATCGGCGCTGACGTGGACAACTTTTAATAATATTTTAATATTTTTTATTTTTTGATTTTGATTTTGATTTTTTGATTTTTTTTTCTTTTTTTTCTTCTCCTCTTCTTCTTGCGGCTGGTCGCCGGGCCTTGATGACTGGCTAGAGGCAACGGTCGGCGAGGTCAACCTAGTCGGCCACCTCGCCAATGGCCGCGAGGGCGGCCTCGTGCTAGGCGGCCAGACTCGCCCTAGCCGGATCTGGCAAGGGTCATGCCTCGCCCATGGCTAGTGAGGCTCGACCTCGCCAGATTCGGCGAGGGCAAGCCCCGCTAGCTCGTTGAATCTGGCGAGTGAGGGGGTTTGAGCAGGGGGAGAGAGTCAGAGGGGTAGATCGCCGGCCACCACACTTGAGCTGCGGCCGTCGACCTACAGACGCGCCTGGTTTCAAGCGTTGAAGCTCCAGTAGGCCTCGGTCCTTTTTTGTGCCTTGCGTTGGTCGGACCAGGCCGGAGCTCGCGGTCGTCCGTTGCACAAGCTCCGTCCCCGACCTTCCTTTGTTTGTTGTGCACGTCCTAGATTGTTCTTCAAGGATTCGGTTCGAGATCTGAGGGTGTTCGATCTGGGCAAGACTTGAGAGAGAGAGAGAGAGAGAGAGAGAGAGAGAGAGAACAATTTCTTTGGCCAATGACGGGGAGTTGACCATGGCATATAACTTGCTTCCGAGTTGGAGTTTGTAGATGGGGCCATATGTCTCGGCCAATTCGGTGAACTTCCGATGGAGATTGCTTCCTAGGAATGGGAGGTACCTGAGGAATGGCACGCCTCGGGGCCCTGGGGGCAATGGAGCCTTCGAGTTGTTTCGCTTCCTGAACACGGAAAAAACCAAAAAAGTAGGTGTTGCAATTGCTATGATAAGAAATGTTGTGATAGCTCTAGGAATTGCATCATCCTCTTCTTTAGCAAGCCACAAACATAGCCAGGCACGTCCAGCGTATCCGTTTGACATTTTGGCTCACGACCATGGGAAGAGAAGTAGCCAAGCAAGAATAAGAAATTCTTTTCTTTCTTTTTTTCATAAGAAGAGAGAGAGAGGGGTTGGGTTGCCCCCTTTTTAAGTCCTTCTAAAAAAATTTCAAAAGAATTGTTTAGTTTTCAATGACCACTCACAACTTTATCTTTAAAAATAGCATTTATGACTTCTAAGAAAACTCTCACCTTGAAAAGACCAAATGGCCCCTCATATTTTAGCATATTGTCGGTCTTTGTATGACCTTAGTCCGTTCTCATCGTCGGTCACATTCGAGTTTCCCAGCGATGTCATGCGAGGTGGAAAATCGTGAGGGCATTTTAAGTTTCTGAAATTTTAATAAGGGTAAAGTTGGAAGAAAAAAATGCATTAGTATTCTTGAATGCTAAAGCCCAAAGCTGGGTAATATTTTAGAGGACTTTAGAAATATGATGTATTTTTCCGAAGTTCTAAAAAAGAAAAAAAATTGCCAACCGACTTGCTTTTGTCAAAGGCATTTACCAAACCAACTCAAGTCACGCGGTGCTTTCAAATCAATTGACCGGCAGTTGCATCAATTAATAAATTCCGACTAGAACTGATCAGTTCCTAGGTCCGGTCTGGTTTCGAGGTGGAACTGGGAACTAGATCGGGAGGATCGGTTCCCAAATTTCGGGACTGGAAAAACCGACTGACCAGTCCGGTAGAACTGGTAAATTTACTATTTTTGGTCAAAAATAAAATGAAAAATGGGAGATATTTGGGGGAATTAGGGTTTTTTCTTAAGAATTAAAAAAAAAAAATCATAAAGGGGTTAGGATCGGAGTACTATATGAGAGAATAAAGAAGTATAAAAGATTAACAGATCTATAAAAACAGAGAATGTATAAAGATTATATAAAAACTAAATAAAATCGTGAGAATTAAAAATAATGTAAAGGGCAAAGGCAATATATAAAAGGGATAAGTGTTAAAAGGAAGTCTCTGTCATCGAAAATGCATTTCAAGTCCTAAAACTTGCAAAAGTGCATTTAAGTCCTAAAACTTGTCAAATTGTTTCAAACGAGTCCTAAGATCGACGCCGTTAGCATTTTCTATTAAAAATGCTGACGTGGCATTATAAATAATTTTGTATTTTCCACTTGAATTTTTTTAATTATTTAAAAAAATAGATTTAAAAACTAAAAAAATCAAATTTATTCATTTTATCTTATTTTCACCAAAAACTTAAAAAAAAAGTTAAAATATTTATTAAAAAACATTTTAATCTAAAATAAATTTTTTAGTTAAAATATTTATTAAAAAACATATTTAAAAAGTTAACATTATTTTTTAATTTATTTTTAAAAATTTTAAAAATAAATTTTTAAACTTTTCTTTTTAGTTTTTGTTGAAAATAAGATAAGAATAAATTTAATTTTTTGGTTTTTAAATCTAATTTTTTTTTAAAATGGATAAAAATTAATTAAAAAATAAATCTGGAAAATAATAAATTACTTAAAATGCCACGTCAGCATTTTTAACGAAAAAGATTAACGGCGTCAATCTTAGGACTCGTTTGAAACAATTTGACAAGCTTTAGGACTTAAATGCACTTTTTGCAAGTTTTAGGACTGAAATGCATTTTCGTGACAAGTTGTAGGACTTCTGAAACACTTATCCCTATATAAAATATAAAGTAAGAGTATGCATAAACAAAAACCAACCATGAAGGTGGTCTGAACTTGTATTATATAAACTGAAAATTACATGTATTTTTTTTTTAACAGGAGAAAATTACATGTATTGAAAGATATAGAAACTAAAGCATCAAGTCATCCATTAGGGCAGTAATCCGCACTCTAGAGAGTATTGATGTTTGTATTACAAGAAATGGTTAACCAACTATTATGTAAGTTGGTAACCCTGTATGAAACTATGTATTTGAAAAAACTAACTTACATTGAAACCAAGGGGTATAAGGTAAGAAAGCTTAAGGCTTGAAAGGATGAGAGTTTACAAGTGGAAGAGAGGAAGAAGAAGAGAGAAGTGAAATCTGAAAATTTAGAGTCCCCTTCTTCTATGTCGAGATGGCGTATTTATAGGAGGTGCTACAGTAAAAGTGCTACAGTGCTGAACAGTGTAAAGTGAACAGTACTTAGTAAATAATGTAAAGTGAATAGTGAATAGTGAATAGTGAACAGTAAATGCCTATTTTGCTACAATGTATAACCTTTGCGCCGTTGTAACAATGTTGGGCATGTGATATCATGTCTTTAATCTCTGTCTAGGTTGATCCTGTTGCAGTCATCTTCATTGGTGTTTCCATTATGATGTGACTAAGAGGATCCGTCTGGATTGTCTTGTGATTTGGAGGATCCACATTGTGATCCTTCCGCTTCTAAGAGCATTGTTCTGAGGATATTGCAGTATTCCTCTTTGCTCTGGACTACAGCCAGTGCTACACTTGAAATGGATTTCTCCTATAAAAATGATATATTTGATGGGGCTATGGTTATCTAAGTTTTCTGGCTGTTTAACCATGTTTTAACCGTAGCTTCGGACCTTTGTTCATGGAATCTAAATCCATCCCACCATTTTGTCTTGTATTTTCGAACAAGTACCGGTACTAATTTGGTGGATGTATTGTATTCAAACTCCCAAGTTGTTACCCATGAGATTTTGACTATTATGAAGAAATGCATAAGGTGTGGGAACCTTAGATCATGTGGAGTTGGTACAAAGTGTTTACGAAATATTTGGTATCCCTGGTTAACTGTGGGGTGTAGTATAATGTCCATAAGACCAAAGAAATCCCACCAGGAGTCAAACCAGTTTGGTAGGCTTAGTCGTGGGAAGTTGTCTTTGAAGAATACTAGCCAAGTGTGTTGGAAATTTGTATTTTGTCTGTAGAAGACATTCCACCAGGCTTGTCGGTAGTCTCAGTAGGTATATAAGGAAGAGAATGGTAGGCTTTAGGTAAGTCTGGTTTGGAATTTTCTTGATGTATGAGGTGAATCTCCCCAGTGTGAGGGGTGCATGACTTTACTGATGGATATAGTGGAGTATAGGATGTTTTCTGTATTGTTTTTGTCAGCAAAGTGAGAGAACCTTGTTGATTTTGTTTCCACTAGAATTTGCTCATAATAAGCAAGGGTTTTGTTTGTATTGTGTGGTTTGAAAAGCCAATTTTTTATAAAGATGTTTTTTGCGAATTTGATTGAATCTTCATCGAAGAATCCATCTTCCACAGTCAGTATTTTTTATTTTTTATTTTTATTTTGGTAAGGACCACAGTCAGTATTTTTTGAAAAGATGTTTAGGAGAAAATTTTTGATCTTTGAGAATGAGAGGTTGCTTGTAGCCTAATGACCACTTCATTCGAAATTCTTTTGTATTACGCTTGTTTTTGTGTAGCAAGCAGGGAAGGGTTGTTGCTTACCTCAATGGCACTAGATGGCTCTTTCTTTACTGTTTTTTGTAAAGATTGGGCTAGTAATTGTAGTGTTTCTTTGGGTAGTATGGTAGCTAATTAGTTAAAGGCTAGTATGGGTTCTTCTTTTGAAGGTGTATTTGGTATTGGGTGTTGTTGTAGAAATGACTTATTGTTTTCTGCCATTTGGAGCCATGAGTTGATAGGTGTCAAGCCCGTTGGCTTTGGTGGTGTATTGTAGGTTTCGGCAATGGCTTTGCCTTTGTCTTTTTTGGATCTTGGCATGATGGTATCCCCTATAAAAATTCTCTTGTGAGAAAATCAGGTAATGAATTTGAAGAACCATTTATAAATTCAATGTCAAAATCAAATACTAAAAGTATGGCTTGATGCAATGTTTAATACGTCTTTTTGTAAAATGTCTTTGTCTGATTTGCAATCAATTCTCAAGAGAAATTTTTGATTCAATAAATCTCCTGGGAATTTTGATATAGACAAAATTATAGTAAGTATTTCTTTTTTTATTGTCGAATAATTTTGTTAGGTGGAATTCCAATGTTTTGAGATAAACTAAACAACTTGTTCTTTGTTGTTATTGACTTGTTTGAGAATGCCATCGTATCCTAATTCTGAAGCATCTGTTTCTACTATTTTGAAAGCAAAAGGGTTAGCTAGGTGTAAGCATGGTATTTCTTTTACATGAATCTTTATTTGTTTGACAATGTCAGTATGGACTGAAGTCCATGGCAGAGGATCCTTTCGTAACCTTTGATGTAAAGGTTTGCAAAGAATATTTATATTAGGAAAGAAATCTATAATATAATTGAGGCTACCTAAAAACCTTTGTAATTGAGTTGTCTTTAATCTCATTTGAAAATTTATCAGTAAATGAGATTGATCTTTCTATGGGAGTTATGGTGCCTAAATAGATGTAATGACCTAAAAATCTAATCATGATCTGGAAGAGTGCAATCTTAGTGGGAGAGACTACTAAACCATTTTGTATGATTATTTTTATGAAAGTAGAAAGATGTTTGAAATGCTGTTCTATATTAGAGGAAAAAACTAGAACATCATCTATATAGACTATTATGTATTCTGAGTAAGGATTGAAGATATCATTCATAATTCTTTGGAATTCTGAAGGGGCATTTTTGAAACCGAATGGCATAACATTCCATTCGTATTGACCAAAAGGAATAGTAAAAGTTGTTTTGTACTTATCTTTTTTACTGATTTGTATTTGCTAAAATCCTGATTTCATGTCAAATTTTGAAAATATTTTTTATCTATATAATCTATTTAGCAAATCTTTTTTATTGGGTATTGGATATCTTATCCATCTAAGGGCTGTGTTTAGAGGTTTATAATTAATAACTAATCTGGGAACTCCTCTTTCTAGTTCAGCATTTTTATTGACAAAAAAAGCGAGAACAACTCCAGGATGATTGGCTTTTTCTTATGAGTATTTTATTTAAGAGATCTTGTATTTCTATTTAGCAAAATTTCAGAACTTCTTGATTCATTTGTGTAGGACAGGCTTTTGTAGGTATTTTGTTTTCAAAAATTCTTGTTCATAAGGTAAATCAACAATATGCTTCTTTCTTTCCCAAAAAGCATTGGGTAAAGTAGAGCATATAATCTTTTCTATGTGTTTTTGTAGGAAATCTATCTTTTCTATGATGTTTAGTTTTATAAGATTTTCTTCTATTCTTTTGAATTCTAAATTTTCTTTTAAGAATTCAAGCTGGTTTTCTTTGTCTTTTATTAGGCAATTTATTTCTGAAATAGAGTGTTCTTGTAAAATATTTAGGCTTCTTTTTTTATGGTTTTGTTATGAAGTTAAAAAGTGATTTTTCTATTTAGAGCATGAGTTTCAATACCTTCATTAGTAACTGTAAAAGGTTGGATTAATTGTATGAAAGGTGTTCCAAGAATAACTTGTTGTCTCATATTACTATTAAGGTTTCTGGCAATTTGTATTGGATATTTAATTTGTCTCCTAAGGCTAATTTTAGAGATTCAGAAGTTTTATTGAAGTATCTTGTTGGAATAAGGCCTTCTTTGATACAATTGAGATCAGCCCCTGTATCAAAAAGTGCTGTTGTTTCAATAATATACTCATTATTGATTTTTATCATTATACTTATTATCCATTTCCTAGATGTTATTTCTGTTAATAACATGAGGAAGGCTTGGTCAGAAGTATTAGAAGTATTGGTGATTTCATTTTGGTCTTCTAATTTTGTCTTTCCTTTTATGACAAGAGACTTTATATTAGAAATTTCTTGTTTCATTTCTAATTAAGTCTCTTTCAAGGCTTGCATTTCTAATTTTTATTGTTTTATTTCATTTTGGAGATTATTAATATTTATAGGTCTAGACTGGGTTTTTTTTTTTTTTTTTTTTTTTTTTTCTATTCAGAATGTCTTTAAGATTGTAGGAAGTATTGGGCTTAGTGGTAATATTCATAGAAGAGTGAAGTCTATCTAAGTATTCTTTTTTGGCTTTAGGGTCGATTATTTCATCAGCAGTGCTGAGAATGAATTCTTCTTCTTTTGTTAAGACATTTACTTCAGGAATGGGTTTTTCTGGAGAGGCGTCTTCATAATCAGAATCTGAAGAGGATTCTATTTCATTAACCTGAAGACCATCCTCTTCAAGAAGTTCATCAGAAGAAGTGTCACTATTATTTATAAGGATGTTGTTTAACTGGTATAAAATATTGTCATCTAAAGAAAGTTCATTCAATTTTTTTATTAATTCTACAGTATTTTGAAATATGACATTTTCTACCATAAGAGTAACATTTAATGTCTTTAAAATTTTTCCTATCAGTGTGAGGTCTATTTTGGTTATTCTGATTTCTTTGTTTATTCCTATGAGGTTGCGGTTTGTTACGATGCTTCTTTGTTTCTTTTTTCAGAAGGTCAAGTTCCTTTACATTTTGGTTTTGTTTTTTCATTATAAAAGGGATCGTATTGAGCACAAAAATCTCTTAAACTTCTATTAGTGAGAGATTGTTATTCCTTGAGTTGTCTTTGTAATTTGATTGTATTACGCATTTGTGTTCATTGCCTATAAACGTAAGAGACTATTTCTGCATAAGAAAGTAGATCATAAGGAATTTGGCCACTGTATTATTCTCTAATTCTATTTCTAACCTGGTCACCTATTATTTGGGGTAAACCAGCTAAGAATTTTTCTTTCCAAAAGGGTTGATTGCAGTCAGGTCTAATAAGAACCCTTTGAAGGAAGAGTTCTTTGTATTCTCTAAATTTCCCTAAGGATTTGCAGCGCATATTAGATAAAAGATCTTGGTTTCTATCTCTAATATGTGAAGGGTCTCATATGAAATGTTGTGAAATGGAATAGATAAGAGTATTTACCGCATCTTGGATGAAATGTCCTTGATCATCATCCATGCGTTAGCCAAAGTCATCGATTTTATAGGCAGTTAAAATTTGTATTATTTGTTCATCAGTCAAATAATTATCCCACCAACATTTTAGTTGTCCAATAAATCCGGCTACTAAAAGATTAGCAACAGCATGATCAGAAACATCTTACTGTATTTTGTAGGTATTAGCAAGCATTACCTGTTTTTAAAAATATTCATGATATTGTTTTCAGCCACACCATCTATATTCCATTCATAAATAGCATCTGGAGAGTATTTATTCTGTTTTTTTGCAATGATTCTTCTTGGGCAATATTAGGTGGGGTAGCTCTACTATAATAGAGTTTTTGAGGTTGTCTCCAATTAAGTTTGTTTACCTCAGCGACTAATTCATTATTAGATTCACTAGAGGGTTTAGTCAAGGTACTAATGGTAGGTTGGTCTGGGGTGTCGTTAATAATTAGTCCTTGGAATTTAGGAGTGTCTAGTATAGGAGCAAGCTTTATCTTTGATTTCCCTAGGATTTTTTTCTTTTGTTCTATGGCTTTGGCAAACTTTTGGCTAAGATTTTTCGGGAATTCAAAGGCCTTAAAAATGGGCTTTTTTAGTGTGTCAACTTGTGGTGTGATGAGTTAAGTAGGATTCTAGATGGTGGATTCTATAATATTCAATTGTTTTCCTATGGTCACCAAATGTTGATTTGTATAATTGTTTTGTTCAATGACTTTGTGAGTGTAAAGAGAGTCTCCTTTGTCTGGAAGCCTAAAAGGAGTAGCTGTTACCTCACTATCGCCATGTTGTATTTTAATTCTCCTAAGAGGTAGATGATTGAATTATATGATTTCACCATTATCAAGTTTCCACTTATAATGATGATCTAAAACAATTATTTCTTTTGGTTCTAGGAATTGTTCTTCTAACCAATCAAAGAAAAATATATGGACTTCATATTCATTTATGTAGTGTAATATTTTTGCTTGATGTCTTTTGTTTTATTAGCAAAGGTTTTGAAGAACCATTCCCTGATTTGTTTGTTGTTTTCAGAATTAAATTCTTTATTAAGGAATGCCTTGTTTAGTTCAAAATGTTTTTCTAAAACATTAAGCTCAGCATCTATCATCTGTGAATAAGTAGGAGAATGATGAGGAGAATTTGTGTTTTCCAGGACAGGTTCAGGCTGATTTTGTTGGTAAATAGGCCTGGAAATTCCTAATCTATTGTCTAAACCACTAATTTCAGGTTCAAGTGGTATCTCAGGATTATTTCTAGTGGTATTAGGAGGTAAAAGTGTCGTATCACATGTGGGAGTGTCTCTATGTGTACTTGGAGGAATTGTGATTATAGGCGAAAGATTGGGATTAAGATCTACCGACCTTGTATAAGAAGTATAAAACTAAGGACTAGATCTTGAATCGAAAGATCTTCTAGGAAATCTAATGGTAACTCTTCCTTCTGGATGTTGAATAACATTGGTCGGACTAGTATTTTGAACAACTTGTTGAGGGATTTGGTTTTCTAATTCCCATTGTTCTAGTAAAGTGACTTGATTCCAATTAATAGACCTAAGAATATTTGTATTTGCTCTAGAAATGTCAGTCTAGAGGAAAAGTGTTTCTCCTCGTGGACTATGTTTGAAAGCATTTTCTCCAAAGGCAGAGGCCATGGCTTTGTAATGGATCCTATAGACAAGAGCTAAAGGAATAGATCCATCTGCTAGTTTGTAATTATGGCTTTTGATTTGGAGTGTGAGGGCTTTAAGAATATTTTTATCCTTAAGAGAAACTAAGAAATTAGGGTAACGGTCAAAATGTATTGGTGCTTTGCAAAGAGTTGTCTCTACTGTACCAAGAATGGATTCATCATAGTTCAAGAGACGAGAATCTCGTAAAACTAAGAGAATGGATGCATTAAGACCTTCTTTTGTAAGAGGTTTAATTTCTACTTGGATTAGTCCTATATGAATGTAATTGTATTTTTGTTATGCTTTTGGATGGACTCTTTATTTAAAAGATGTATTTTTTTTTCATAGGAATTGGAAAGAGGAACATCTCTTTCTTTAGTGGCTATGACATAGTCTGATTTTTTGAAAAAATTTAATTTTGATTGTTTGTATGCTTCCTTAAGCTGTATTTTAGGAATTTCCCAATTTTCTATAGATTTGTTGAAATCTTCTATCCTTATTTCTTCTCTATGTATAGGACTTGGATCTGAGTCCATTTGTGATAAAGAACTAAAAGAAGATGTAGATCTTCTATGTAAGCTCATACTTAAGATCGGAACTATTCATTATTCAGAACCGTTACAGAGCTAAACCAATGGTCTAATAGCCACTCAAGGACTTACGGCCCGGTTTGGGCGGTTCTCAGTGCACACCCCAAATTCTGACCACCCACACATGTTAACATCTAATGGACGAGTCCTTCAATTATGTGCCGTTGTATGAGGCACACCTTTTTTTTTTTTTTGGCCAAGCTACTTCGTTTTTTTTTTTTTTTTTTTAAACTGTCCTAAGTAGGCATCTAACTTCAGAAGAAGGTGTTGTATATACTAATTAACTTATTTTTCGATTTCATCTATTGAAAAAAATAAACAAAGAAATTTTGATTAAAAAAACATGTCACCTGTAATTTTTTTTTTTTTTTAAAAAAAAGATTTCTCAAGATCTCCAAATCAACAAAAACAATGCAAAATCGGCCGGTCCAGGTGGTCCCCAGTTTGGGCGATTCCCGATGCATACCCCTAATTCTGACCACGGTTTGGGCGATTCCCGGTGCACTTCCCTAATTCTGACCACCCATGACACGTTAACATCCAATGGATGAGTTCTTCAATTATGTGCCGTTGTATGAGGCACACCTTTTTTTTTTTTTGGGCAAAGCTACTTAGTAAGTTTTTTTTTTTAACTATCCTAAGTAGGCATCTAACTTCAGAAGAAGGTGCTATATATACTAATTAACTTATTTGTCGATTTCATCTTTAAAAAAAAAAAAAAACAACAAAGAAATTCCAATTAAAAAAACAACACGTCACCTGTAAGTTTTTTTAAAAAAAGATTTCTCGAGATCTCCAAATCAATGAAAACAATGCAAAATCAGCCAGTCCAAGTTGATTGAAGGTGTGCCTCATACAACGGAACATAATTGAAGGACTCATCCATTGGATGTTAACGTGTCATGAATGGTCAGAATTAGGGGTGTGCACCGAGAATCGCCCAAACCGAGGACCACCTGGACCGACCAATTTTGGGCGGTCGATTAAAAAAAAAATCAGGGACCACCTAGACCGGCCAATTTTACATTGTTTTCATTGATTTGGAGATCTCGAGAAATCTTTTTTAAAAAAAACTTACAGGTGACATGTTGTTTTTCAAATCAGAATTTCTTTTTTTTTTTTTTTTTCAATAGATGAAATCGACAAATAAGTTAATTAGTATATATAGCACCTTCTTCTGAAGTTAGATGCCTACTTAGGACAGTTTAAAAAAAAAAACTTACTAAGTAGCTTGGCCAAAAAAAAAAAAAAAAGGCGTGCCTCATACAATGGCACATAATTGAAGGACTCATCCATTGGATGTTAACGTGTCATGAATGGTCAGAATTAGGGGTGTGCACCGAGAATCGCCCAAACCGAGGACCACCTGGACCGGCCAATTTTGGGCGGTCGATTAAAAAAAAATCAGGGACCACCTAAACCGGCCGATTTTACATTGTTTTCATTGATTTGGAGATCTCGAGAAATATCTTTTAAAAAAAACTTACAGGTGACATGTTGTTTTTCAAATCAGAATTTCTTTGTTTTTTTTTTTTCAATAGATGAAATCGACAAATAAGTTAATTAGTATATACAGCACCTTCTTCTGAAGTTAGATGCCTACTTAGGACAGTTTAAAAAAAAAAAAGCTTACTAAGTAGCTTGGCCAAAAAAAAAAAAAGGCGTGCCTCATACAATGGCACATAATTGAAGGACTCGTCCATTGGATGTTAACGTGTCATGGGTGATCAGAATTAGAGGTGTGCACCGGGAACTACCTAAACCGGGGACCACCTGGACTGGCCGATTTTGGGTGGCCCGGTTCCTAGTTCCAAGGTGGGAACCGGACTAGTTAATTATATATATAATATTTTTTCAAAATCTCTTAAGAAAAAACCCTAATTCCTCCAAATTTCTCACATTTTTCATTTTATTTTTGACCAAAAATAGTAAATTTACCAGTTCTACCGGATCGGTCGGTCGATTTTTCCAGTCCCAGAATTTGGGAACCGATCCTCCCGGTCCGGTTCCTAGTTCCACCTTGGAACCGGACCGAACTAGGAACCGATCGGTTCTAGTTGGAATTTATTAATTGATGCAACCATCGGTCAATTGATTTGAAAGCACCGCATGACTTGAGTTGATTTGGTAAATGCCTTCGACAAAAGCAAGTCGATTGGCGATTTTTTTTTTTTTTAGAACTTCAGAAAAATACATCATACTTCTGAAGTCTTCTAAAATATTACCCAGCTTTGGGCTTTAGCATTCAAGAATACTAATGCATTTTTTTCTTCCAACTTTACCTTCATTAAATTTTCAAAAACTCAAAAATGCCCTCGCGATTTTCCACCTCGCATGACATCGCCAGGAAACTCGAATGTGACCGACGATGAGAACAGCCTAAGGTCATACAAAGACCAACAATAAGCTAAAATATGAAGGGCCATTTGGTCTTTTCAAGGTTGGAGTTTTCTTAGAAGTCATAAATTATATTTTTAAAGATAAAGTTGTGAGTGGTCATTGAAAACTAAACAATTCTTTTGAAAAAAACATTTAGAAGTAGTTAAAAAGGGGGCAACCCAACCCCTCTCTCTCCTCCGATCGAATCGAAAAAAAAAAAAAAAAAAAACACTCTCTCAATAGGATTAGAAAGGCCCATGCATGCTTAGAGTGCGCATGGCAACGTTTCTATTTCGAGGAACTATTTCTTTTCAGAAATAGTTTATTTCTATTTCTACTTCGGGAATCATTTTTGAGTAAAATAAGGTGTTTGATTTGAAGATCTCGAGAAATATTTTTTTAAAAAAACTATAGGTGACGTGTTGTTTTTCTAATCGGAATTTCTTTGTTTTTTTTTTTCAATAGATGAAATCGACAAATAAGTTAATTAGTATATACAGCACCTTCTTCTGAAGTTAGATGCCTACTTAGGACAGTTTTTTTTAAAAAAAAAAGCTTACTAAGTAACTTGGCCAAAAAAAAAAAAGGCGTGCCTCATACAATGAAATATAATTGAAGGACTCATCCATTGTCATGGGTGGTCAGAATTAGGGGTGTGCACCGGGAATCGCCCAAACCAAGGACCACCTGGACCGGCCAATTTTGGGTGGTCGATTAAAAAAAAAATCGGGGACCACCTAGACCGGCCGATTTTGCATTGTTTTCATTGATTTAGAGATCTCGAGAAATCCTTTTAAAAAAAAAACTTACAGGTGACGTGTTGTTTTTTTAATCAAAATTTCTTTGTTTTTTTTTTTCAATAGATGAAATCGACAAATAAGTTAATTAGTATATACAACACTTCTTCTGAAGTTAGATGCCTACTTAGGACAGTTTAAAAAAAAAAAAAAAAAAAAAAAGCTTACTAAGTAACTTGGCCAAAAAAAAAAAAAGAGGCATGCCTCATACAATGGCACATAATTGAAGGACTCGTCCATTGGATGTTAACATGTCATGGATGGTCAGAATTAGGGGTGTGCATTGGGAATCGCCCAAACCAGGGACCACCTGGACCGGCCAATTTTCGACAGTCAATTAAAAAGAAATCGGGGACCACCTGGACCAGCCAATTTTGGGCGGTCGATTAAAAAAAATCGGGGACCACCTGGACCGGCCGATTTTGCATTGTTTTCATTGATTTAGCAATCTCGAGAAATCTTTTTTAAAAAAAAAACTTACAAGTGAAGTGTTCTTTTTTAATTGAAATTTCTTTGTTTATTTTTTTTTTTTCAATAGATGAAATCAACAAATAAGTTAATTAGTATATACAGCACCTTCTTCTGAAGTTAGATGCCTACTTAGGACAATTTGTTTTTAAAAAAAAGCTTACTAAGTAGCTTAGCCAAAAAAAAAAAAAAAAAAAAAAAGGCATGCCTCATACAACGGCACATAATTAAAGGACTCGTCCATTGGATGTTAACGTGTTATGGGTGGTCAGAATTAGGGGTGTGCACTGGGAATCGCCCAAACCTAGGACCACCTAGACCGGCCGATTTTGCATTGCTTTCATTGATTTGGAGATCTCGAGAAATCTTTTTTTTTTAAAAACTTACTGGTGACATGTTTTTTTAATCGGAATTTCTTTGTTTTTTTTTTTTCAATAGATGAAATCGAAAAATAAGTTAATTAGTATATACAACACCTTCTTCTGAAGTTAGATGTCTACTTGGGATAGTTTTTTTTTTTTTTAAAAGCTTACTAAGTAGCTTGGCCAAAAAAAAAAAAGGCATACCTCATACAACAGCACATAATTAAAGGACTCGTCCATTGGATGTTAACATGTCATGGGTGGTCAGAATTAGGGGTGTGCACCAGGAATCGCCCAAACCGGGAATCACTTGGAATGGCCGATTTTCGGCATTCGATTAAAAAAAAATCAGGGACCACCTGGACCGGCCGATTTTGCATTGTTTTCATTGATTTGGAGATCTAGAGAAATCTTTAAAAAAAAAAAAAAAAAAAAACTTACAGGTGACGTGTTGTTTTTTTAATCGGAATTTATTTATTTTTTTTTTTTTTTTCAATAGATGAAATCCACAAATAAGTTAATTAGTATATACAGCACCTTCTTCTGAAGTTTTCCTACTTAGGAAAGTTTAAAAAAAAAAAAAAGCTTACTAAGTAGCTTGGCCCAAAAAAAAAAAAGGCATGCCCTCATACAATGGCACATAATTGAAGGACTCGTCCATTGGATGTTAACGTGTTATGGGTGGTCAGAATTAGGGGTGTGCACCGGGAATTGCCCAAACCGAGGACCACCTTGACTGGTTGATTTTGGGCGGTTCGGTTCCTAGTTCCAAGGTGCGAACTAGACCGGTTAATTTTATATATATATATATATATATATATATATATATATATATATATATTTCTAAAGGAAAAACCCTAATTCGTCCAAATTTCTCACATTTTTCATTTTATTTTTAACCAAAAATAGTAAATTTACCAGTTCTATCGGACCGGTCAGTCGGTTTTTCCAGTCTCGGAAATTAGGAACCGATCCTCCCAGTCCGGTTCCTAGTTCCACCTCGGAACTGGACCGGATCAGGAATCGATCAGTTCTAGTTGGAATTTATTAATTGATGCAACCACCGGTCAATTGATTTGAAAGCACCGCATGACTTGAGTTGGTTTGGTAAATGCCTTCAACAAAAGCAAGTCGATTGGCAATTTTTTTCTTTTTTAGAACTTTGGAAAAAAACATCATACTTCTGAAGTCCTCTAAAAATATTACCCAGCTTTGGGCTTTAGCATTCAAGAATACTAATGCATTTTTTTCTTCCAACTTTACCCTCATTAAATTTTTAGAAACTCAAAAATGCCCTCGCAATTTTCCACCTCGCATGACATCGCCGGGAAACTCGAATGTGACCGACGATGAGAACGGCCTAAGGTCATACAAAGACCGACAATATGCTAAAATATGAGGGGCCATTTGGTCTTTTCAAGGTCAAACTTTTCTTAGAAGTCATAAATGATATTTTTAAAGATAAAGTTGTGAGTGGTCATTGAAAACTAAACAATTCTTTTGAAAAAAAATTTAGAAGGAGTTAAAAAGGGGGCAACGCAACCCCTCTCTCTCTCTCTTCCGACCGAAAAAAGAAGAAGAAAGAAACACTCTCTCAATAGGATTAGAAAGGCCCATGCACGCTTAGGGTGCGCATGGCAACATTTCTATTCCGGGGAATTATTTCTTTTTAGAAATGGTTTTTCTTTCTATTTCTACTCTAGGAACAATTTCTAAGTAAAATAAGGTGTTTGGTAATTATACAAAATTTCTATTCTTGGAATAGAAAAATAATAGAAATGCGTTTGGTAAAAATTTATAAATTTTTGTATTTATTTGGTTTTTCTTCTTACTCACGGACCACCGATCGCCACACGACTGCGCCGCATGACCATCACATGACCGCCGCACGATTGCCGCACAACCGCCGACTGTCGCCGCCGACCGCCACCGCAAGATTGCCGCCCATAGCCCACGGGCCGCAGGAGGGGGTGGTGGCCGATGAGCTTTGGGCGGCGGTCATGCGGTGGCAATCGGCGGTGACGGTCATGCCACAAGGGTAATCACGCCCTTACCCAAACCAAGCGTGGGTTGCTGGCCCTCATCGGTTTAGGGTTAGGAAAAGTAAGAAAAAAACAAAAAACAAAAAATATTAAAGATACTATTAGAAAATGCCAACGTTAGTGTTGGTCATGCAACGTGGAACAGTCAGTGTCTACATTAATGATTTTTAGTTAAAATTAGCCTAATGCACTCAATTAGCAAAACACAAAAAAGTTTAGGACTCAATTAGCAAAATTGAAATATTTAGGACTAAATTGGCAAAAATGTAGTAGGTTTTCAACTTTTTGAAGAATTTTCCCGTCTTTTTTTAAAAGTACATAGAGGAGTTTTCGGTCACAACAATTTATTATACAGTGCGCTCGTGAATTACATCAAGTGCTTGGGGGCCAATAATTTTTGTAATAATATTTGTGAAATTCTTTATGAGATTGGGAGATTATTTTGTGAGAAATTTTAAGAGTTAAAAACGTTGTATGAGTTTGTGGATGTAATTGTGGATTGGGATAAACAACAAAATTATTTTAATGATTCCACTGTGATTGTAATTTCTATTGCATCACTTGATCGATAGTATAATCTCGTGTTGTACTCCTCATCAAATAGGTCACACCAACCGAATCATATAAATTCAGTGTTTCCTTATTATATTTATTCTTTGCACTATGCTGCAAGCGAACCGCCTCTTGACAATTTAGCTAAATTAATTTGTCAAAATTACGATTAGTTATATACCGTTAAAGTCGACCTTTAACCCTCATCGCACAGCTTCCCAATAACATATATTACTTCCGGCAATATATACACCGTAGCATTACGCTTGTTCAATCATTGTACTCATTTTGACAGTTTTCTGCAGTTCTCATTTTTTGTTCTTGTGTCGGTGGGGGCAAACCAGAACCACTGGATTCCCTTATCAACTTCTCGTTTATCATCTACAAGAGACCCACTCATCCATAGGAAGACCATATATACTTAGTGTAATAAAAGAATTTCTTTTTCTTGCTTGGCTACTTCTCTTCCCGTGGTCGCGAGCCAAAATGTCAAACGGATACGCTGGACGTGCCTGGCTGTGTTTGTGGCATGCTAAAAAAGAGGATGATGCAATTCCTAGAGCTATCACAACATTTCTTATCATAGCAATTGCAACACTTACTTTTTTGGTTTTTTCCGTGTTCCGGAAGCGAAACAACTTGAAGGCTCCATTGCCCCCAGGGCCCCGAGGCGTGCCATTCCTCGGGTACCTCCCATTCCTAGGAAGCAATCTCCACCGGAAGTTCACCGAATTGGCCGAGACGTACGGCCCCATCTACAAACTCCAACTCGGAAGCAAGTTATATGTCGTGGTCAACTCCCCGTCACTGGCCAAAGAAATTGCTCGGGACCAGGACATGACTTTTGCCAATCGCGACCCGACCATCGCCGCCACCATATCGTCATACGGCGGAAGGAATATTGCCTTCGCAAGCCAGGGGCCTTATTGGAGGAATCTCCGCAAACTGTTTGTACGGCATTTAATGAGCAATGCAAGCCTCGATGCCTGTTACGACTTGAGAAGACAGGAGGTCAGGAAAGTTCTGAGGGATCTGTATAGAAAATCCGGGGTGCCGGTAGATATCGGGGAGTTGACCGTTCTGATCTTGATTAACGCGATGATGGCGATGCTGTGGGGAGGGACGCCTAAGGGAGAGCAGCGCGAAGCCGCGGGTGCCGAGTTTCGAAAGGTGGTGGAAGAGCTCATGGTGCTCTTAGGTAGTCCGAATGTTTCGGACTTCTTCCCAGCGCTCGCTTGGCTTGACCTGCAAGGAGTGGAAAGGGACATGAAAAGGGTGAATCAGTGGTTTGATGATTTTTTTTCAGTCTGTTATCGATTGCGCAACCGGAGGAAGAACAAATGAACTGTTCAAGAAGAAGGAAGGAGAATCTGCAAGAAATGAACAAAAAAGGGACTTTTTGCAGATTTTCCTGGACGTGGAGATGGATCTTGAAGATAACCATTCACCAATGGACAAGAATAGAGCTCTCAAAGCCATTCTTAAAGTAAGTCTATACAGCTAGGTGACTAGTTCTTATATGAATATACGTGATTATTTTTCGCCCTGGTGCACCAGAAAATATGATTAATCATCTTCGGCAATTCTGCTCTTGGTAGATTTCATTTCATATCCTCCATAATCATGAGTTAATGTTAAGCGATTATTAGAAGAGTATCGTTCTCATTTTCCGATCTATGCCAACCCTAGAGTACCATAATTTTCAACCAGCGTCCTATACAATAGTGAAACAAATATAGTAATTTAATCTCTTTACATGTATCTTGTTTCGCATCCTGCTGTCTTACTTTGGTTGTATCCAATCTTGCCCTCTGCATCACAAAAAGCTCCATATTCTTGACTCGAACATCGATTCTTCTCTATTACAGTGCTTCATCAAGTATTCAGCTTTATCAAACATAATAGCATTTTACTCTTCCTAATGAAATTTCGACTGTGTGGAGTAGGACATCGTGATTGGCGGGACCGATACCACTTCAACAATGGTCGAGTGGGTGATGGCAGAGTTGCTGCGGAACCGAAATATGATGGACAAAGTAGTCCACGAGCTGACAGAAGTCGTGGGGGATGACAAGATGGTCGAAGAGCACCACTTGCCCAAATTAAAGTACCTCGATGCTGTCATCAAGGAAGCATTTCGCTTGCACCCAGCGCTGCCCTTATTGGTGCCTCGGACCCCTCATGCTTCTTGTGTCGTGGGGGGTTACACGATACCCAAGGGCAGTAACGTATTCCTGAACGTGGGTTACATCCACAGGGACCCCACGATTTGGGATAGACCATTGGAGTTTAGACCCGAGAGATTCTTGGAAGATCCCAGCAAGTATGACCTCTCGGGCAATGACTTCACATACATGCCTTTCGGTTCTGGTCGAAGGATGTGCGCAGGGCTTCCACTGGCAGAGAGGATGCTAACGTTTTCTTTGGCCTCTCTTTTGCATTCATTCGAGTGGGAATTACCGCAAGGGGTGGAGCTGGAACTATCGGACAAGTTCGGGATTGTGGTCAAGAAATTGAATCCCCTGGTGGCCATTCCCAAGCCGAGTTTGTCCACTCCAGAGCTCTACATGTCGAGATAGATCTTTCGTTAGAGTCTCAAAACTCCTCATTTCAATTCTACGAAATAAAAGCATCATGCCAGTATGTTAGATATAGGAGAAAGGATTCCTGTTGTCTATTGGTTCTTCAGATTAGTTCAACTCGAAGATGAAGTCATGTGATTAAGCACAAAACATTTGGGGTCTTGCATATATATTTGATTACGGGTTATCAAGAGGCAGTTTGCTTGCAGCATAGTGCGAACAATAAAATATAATAAGGAAACACTAAATTTATATGATTCGGTTAGTGTGACCTATTTGATGAGGAGTACAACATGAGATTACACTATCGATCAAGTGATGCAATAGAGATTACAATCACAGTCGAGTCATTAAAATAATTTTGTTGTTATCTCAATCCACAATTACATCCACAAACTCATACAACATTTTTAACTCTTACAATTTCTAACAAAATGATCTCCCAATCTCATAAAGAAATTCACAAATATTATTAGAAAAATTATTGGCCCCCAAGCACTTGACGTAATTCACGAGCGCACTGTATAATAAATTGTTGTGACCGAAAACTCCTCTATGTACTTATAAAAAAAGACGGGAAAATTCTCCAAAAAGTTCTAAACCTACTATATTTTTGCCAATTTAGTCCTAAACATTTCAAGTTTGCTAATTGAGTTATTCAGCCAATTTTAACTAAAAACACTAACGTAGACGCTGACCGTCCCACGTGGCATGACCAGTACTTACGTTGGCATTTTCTAATAGTACTTTTAATATTTTTTATTTTTTTCTTACTTTTCCTAACCCTAAACCGATGAGGGCCAGCAACCCTCGCTTGGTTTGGGCAAGGGTGTGATTACCCTTGTCGGGCAAAAGCAAAGGTGTTCACGTGCAAACAAATCCAACAGCCCTCACCTGGCCTAAGTAAGGCAAGGGTCAAGACACTCTTGCCTAAATCTGAATGGGGCATCATGGCCCTCACCTAGATTTGGGCAAGGGTCGACGGCCCTTTCCTAGATCTAGGTGGGGGCCAACAAGGGTGCAAAGGCCCTCACCCATGGTTAGTGAGAGGAGTACACCAACCCTCGCCTACCAATGGTTAGAATAAAAAAACTAAATATAAAAATAAAAATTGAAATATATTAAAATATTATTACAAATTATTTGTGTTCACACTAATCATACCTTGTAAGATGGTCGATATTTACGTCAAGCAATTTCCGATAAATTTTAGCTGGATAGACTCATCTAAAAAATATGAAAAATGCCTAGGCTTTCATTGGCAATTTTGAAACGTTATGACTGAATTAATAATGATGTAATATGTTTAGGACTTTTTAAACAATTTTCCACAACAAAGACCAACAACATGCTAAAATGAGAGGGATCATTTGGTCTTTTCAAGGTTGGAGTTTGCTTAGAAGTCGTAAATGATATTTGTAAAAATAAAATTATGTGAGCGGTCATTCAAAACTAAACAATTTTTGTTTTTTCGGAAGGAGTTAAAAAGGAGCAACCCAACCCAACCCTCCCCTCCGCTCCTTTCGACCAAAAAACAAAACTGCCCGCTTCCTTCCCCCCCCCCCCCTCTCTCTCTCTCATAAGAGTAGAAAGGCCCAGATATAACTTTTGTATGAAACGCGGGGCTCTTTGTTTTGTGAATTTAGAACCAGATATAACTTTTCCGTGTGATCTAATTTGCTAATTAGAATTTTTAAATCTAGCTCTTGTCCTAGATTACTTTTATAGCTTTGAAAGCTTGCGCACAAAAGAAAATGCAAATTTTCCTAATTCAAGTGCATAATGCGTTTAGGATCTCAAGATATTAACGATTTAGCTAAACATATTTATTAAAATTACGGGTTGTTATATACCATTAAAGTCGACCTTTCACCCTCATCGAATGGCAGCACATATTACTTCTGGCAATATATACGCCATAGCATTTCACTTGCTCAATCGGCCGGCCAGGCCTCAGCGCTAGGCCTGAAATATCGGCCTCTATCGATCATGTTCAGAGCATGTTCTCAGCTAGACATAACGTTACTTTGCACGGTTTTGTGCTGCTTTGGTTGGAATATTCTTTAGATCAGTTCAACCAGAAGATGAAGTCTTTCCTTTCTTGCGCTGGAAGGATATAGATTCAATCGACTGCCGAGTGCATACGACCATTTCATCAGTTATCCAGAATTAAGGAATCGACCATGGCTGCTGGACCGAAGGAGGAGGTCCTGAAGCCGAGCTTCCACAGCGCGCAATTCTCATTGCTTCAGCAACAATGTTTACATAGAGGGTGGATTATTAGCTCCATAGATATGTACAGCTGAGTACATCAACAATGTTCACATTATAGCCAGGCAGGTTCGGCTATCAACGTTGGGGACCAAGTGTTCGCGGCTGCTTTCAACGTGGTTACAAGCATGATCTGGGGTAACACTATTAGAGGCGAAGAGATGGCAAGGCTAGGGGCAGAATTTCGGCAGATCATAACAGAGATGACAGTTTTGGCGATCAAGCCGAACATCTCGGACTTCTATCCAGGCTTGGCCCGGCTCGACTTGCAAGGCATAGTGAAGAGGATGAAGGTTTTAGCCAACAGGTTTGACAGTTCATTCAACATGGTGATTGCTAAGAGGTTGCAGATGGACAAAGAAGGTTGGAACCAAAACATCGGTGATGAAGTCAATTCGACTCAGGACTTTTTGCAGTATTTGCTTAGACTAAAGAAAGAAGGGGACTCAGATGTTGATGCACCATTCACCATGACTCAACTGAAAGCCCTACTTCTGGTATGTGCATTCATTGTTTAAAAATTAGATCTCCTCAAATACATTATATAGCAACGAGATAAACGTACTTAAATTAAAGACATTGAAATTTATAACATCATTCTATCTATCATCCACACCAATGGAATATTATCAAATTTTACTTATTTTTGTCATCCAACTCCAAATATTTCGTCAGATGTTACAACAACAAAAAATATTGAAAGGTTAAGACATGAGTCTATATTGAGTGTTTAATTAATGGAGAACGCATTAACTCTTGAACCCTAGGTTTAGAAACTAATGAGAACATCGCTTGTATATCACTTGTATATTAACATGGCCAAATAAAAATGTTCCCTGAAAACTAATGTTAGCATCTTCACTTATTTATTTGTCGATGTGCTCTTCCACCCCCTGGCACAATTTTCTATCCAGTAGAATTATCACTACTAAAAAAGGTAGAACAAGTGACAAGCGATAAGCCGTCCCTAAAAGCTGAAAAAGTCATCCCGGATGTTCATTGGCGACGCCAAACCATAGTCACACTAGCATTTAAATAGAACTAGTGACTAAGGGTGATTGGTTTTCGGTCCGGTTTCCGATTCCATAAATTAGGAATTAGACCGAGAGAACTTATCTCCATTTTTGGGACTAGAGACCGGATTGGACAATTCCAGACTGGGAATTGGACTAACCGGTCTAGTCTAGTCTGGTTTGATTCAATGGAACCAGTCACTTAGCAAAAAAAATTTTAAAAAATTTATAAAAAAAACTAGAGTTATTACAATTTTAGGTTTTATTGCTATTTTAAAGAAATTAAAATATATATATTTTTAAAAAAGTCGATCCGGTCTGTGTGTCCAGCCCGATCCGATTCCCCTTGAACCGAACCCGATCTGAAAATCACCAGTTCCATTTTTATGGAACCGAGAACTCGACCAAACTGGCCAATCTGGTCCGGGCGATTCCCTATCTGAGCGGTTTAGTATGCTCATCCTTACTGGTGATGGTTATGTGAAGCCTCTTACAAAGCTTTTTAAAAAAGGCTACAGGTCCCATCACAAAAAGAATGCTGTGGAGACGATCTCCCTGCCCTAGATATAGCTTGAGAATTTTTGCACTTCATACAATGACTTTATTATCTATACTCCAATTTTAACATATCATGTGATGATTATGCACGGACAGGACATGATAGCGGGAGGGACCGAGACGAGCTCCAAGTCGGTCGAGTTCGCCATGGCCGAGATGATCAAGAACCCGGAAGTGATGTCGAAAGCCCGACAAGAACTTGAGCAAGTAGTAGGTGAAGACAACAGAGTGGAAGAGTCGCACTTACACCACCTCTCCTACTTAAAAGCAGTCATGAAGGAGACTCTAAGGTTACACCCCGGCCTTCCAATGTTGGTGCCTCATTGACCTAGGGAGACCTGCATCATCGCGGGCTACATGGTCTCGAAGGGCTCTCAAGTCTTGATCAACACGTGGGCCATCCATCGCAACCCATCTGTTTGGAAAAACCCGTCGACTTTTGACCCAGAGAGGTTCGCGGACGCGGACGCGGACAGCAAGTGGGACTTCAACGGGAATGACCTGAATTACATACCGTTCGGGTCGGGCCGCAGGATTTGCCCCGGGACAGCGATGGGGGAGAGGATGGTGCTGTGCGCGCTGGCTACGCTTGCGCACCCTTCGAATGGAAACTGCTGAGCTGCAGTGCGGAGAAGCTGGATGTTTCGGAGCGGTTTGGCATCGTTCTGAAGAAGAAGGAACCTCTTGTCGCGATACCTACGCCGAGGTAGTCTGATCCCGCACTCTATGAGTAAGCAAGATGAGTGTTCGATTGATTAACACTAGTTGGATGTATAAAATAAAATATTTCCAACAAATAGTAGGAAAATTAATGAAGCTTCTGTATGATAGAAGGAAAATTTGTCTATACACAAGTGTGCCCTAAGCTTGTCAATGTATGAGGGGCAATACTCAGCCATAAGTTTGAGAGGTGTTGCGCACCTAATTACGAAGATTTTGTAAACGAGCATTCACGGACTCTAAATATCTAAATCAAGAATTTTATTTTTCATTTTCAAAACATTATTATTATTATTATTATTATTATTATTATTATTATTATTATTATTATTATTATTATTATTATTATTATTATTATTATTATTATTATTTTGTGTCATATACACATTTAGTACATTGAAAATGAAAGTCTTTCTTTATAAAGTTTGGTTAACGAGCGTGGCGACACTACTCTAATGATAATTACAATCCATTTTAGATGGTGATGATTAATCATTCGAGCAAACCAAATAAAGCAACTAGACATAAACATGCCGGAGTTCAATTGACAACACAACTTGAGAACATAGAAGTATTATGCTAGAATTTAATTGACGGCACAATAACTAGAATAGAGATGCATGAAGAAATTTAATCAACTAAAGATACATGAAGAAATTTAATCGATAACGCAAATCTGAAAGCTACAATTAAGGAAAATAAAATGCAAGATAGGAAATTTTAAAGATAATAAATTTGTTTGATTTGTGTGGGATCCTCCAAAGAGTAAGATACAACTATTTAAAAACAACAATCAATGGTTATTGATGGAGGTTACAAATGGTTACGAAAAAAAAAAACTTTCAAGTGGTTACCAAAAAAGAAATAGCGGCAAAATAATCAACCAGGATTATCCTCTTGTCGACTGCTTGATGTCAACATCAATGTTTTAAGGATCTCCTCAATAACTTCCCTTTGTATGTCATCAATGACTTCACTAGCACGCTAGCAATTCTTTTGAAGTTACTAATAATTCTATTCATACATAATCAAATTCTATTCTCGTCAACTAAGTCCATCATATGTCAATATAACCAAAACTTGATCATTTTTTGGTGCAAAAAAATGCCTCTTTAAATTTAAAAGAATTGAATGATATATCAATCATTCGATTCTTTTAAATTAGACAATCAAGAGTCATCATGTGTCTTCTTGTCGGCGTCAGCTAGCCATGCAATGTAGGATAATCGGCATTCATATTGGCGATATCGAGCCAATTTAAATTGGATGGACTGAATTAATGTCAATGTGAAAATATTTAAGACTAAATTGACCTAATTAAAATGTTTATGACTGAATTAATACCAATACAATAAATTTAAAACATTTTTAGTACTTTCCCCTCACACTAAAGTACATATTGGGGTACACGTACTCTATACAAAATTTCATGAAAACTTTTGCTGATAATTTGATTGATGTGAATATTTATGATGTTATAATTTTATGCATTTTATTTCGCTTGCAAAAGCTCACGCGGATATCAAAATCGAGAATGATATAACAAATGCTACGTCAGAGCTATGCAATGCACGAGCATCTTGCTAGTAGATATTTCAAAATATCAAATCAGTCATACAATCTATGCAGGTATGCGACCTTTAAAGCTCATCCTTTCTCTACGTGTGGCTCCCCTGAGCTTGAAAAGGATAAGATCGTGATCATCTTAGACTTTGAGAGGTCTGGACGTCGGTGGCATCCGACATGATATTAACCATGGACACCATGCAAATCAACAAAACTAAATAGACGACAAACCCCCACTTATAGCATGTCAAAAACTGGACCCCTGGGGTCATTTTCGTTTGATCGATAATTGTTCGTGTATCAGTGGCAGTCACTGTCTGAGTGTCACGTGAACAACTGACTTTTCCGATGAAAACCGCCCATCGGAAGAACTTCCTCATGTAGCGTCCCTACAGACATCCTCATTCTTGCTCGACGACTCCTCAGACCGTTCTTCCGAGCTGAAATGCCGAACGGAGACTCCGAACGTCCCTGGCCGGGGTCGTGGCATGCTAAAGAAGCGAGCAATGCAATTCCAAGAGCTACTACGACACTGTTTGTCGTAGCAATCGCAACTCTTAGCTTTCCTCGGGTACCTCCCATTCCTTGGGACCGATCTTCACCGGAAGTTCACCGAATTGGCCGAGACCTATGGCCCCCGTCTACAAACTCTGGCTTGGAAGCAAGCTGTATGTCGTGGTTAGCTCCCCATCGCTAGCCAAAGAAATCGTGCGAGACCAGGACATGATGTTCGCCAATTGGGACGCTAATATTGCCGATAGATTTTTAGATTTATTTATCTTAACGAAAAACAATTACAAGATCCTCCACTAGTTCAATCTTTTTTCTTCTGAACCTTCCTTCATAGGCTTGTAATGAAGCCGATAAGCTAATCCATCATCATGGCATCCAAGTCAAGAGATTCTTCAATTGCAACAGCAATGTAGTCATACTTCTTGTCTACATACTTCTTGTCTAAGGACCGAAGTATTTTCTCAATAACACAAATATTTGAAACGTCTTCTCCATTTCTTTTCATCTTATTGACAATTGCCAAAACTCTTATGAAATCATCAACAATTGATTCAGATACTTTCACATGAATTACCTCAAATTTGCCTTTCAAAGTTTGAAAGCAAATCTTCTTAACTTTCTATACTCTTAGATGTGTGTCATGAAGAATCTCCTATGCCTCCTTAGCAGTAGTAGTGTTCAACTCTTTTTTGAACATAAAATCATCTAAAGCTTAATAGGTGATTGACAATGCATATTGATCTTTCGAACGAATCTTCTCCAAGGCATTCCTCAAGTTTTGGTTCAAGGTAGCTTCATCCTCTGGCTCATTATAGCCAGTGTTAACGATTTCCTATACATCATAAGCATCGAGTATAGCTTTCATTTTAATGGCCCAGTTACTAGAATTTTTTTTGGTAAGACGAGAGTATTGAAGAAGAAGCTGATTATTTGTTTAGGCCATGATCACAAACCGTAAGCTCCGATACCACTTTAATTAATGAAAGTAATTTGAAGATGAAACACTTACAACTCACACAAGGAAGAGAAAAAGATAGATAGGCTTGTAAATTTATTTCACCTTAACAAAAAACAATTGCAAGACTTCCCTATTTATAAACTTATTACATGAAATTCGCTCTTCCCAATATATAAAGCTAATGTTTTGGATAAGGCCTAGATTATAACAAAACAATCACCATATATCACCTTATCTCATCATATGTCAAGATATCTCTATAAACAATCATTATCTCTAAAAACAATCACTATACCTAGAAATACGAACAGACTAATTATAGATAATGCAGCGATTATAACTCTTCTTTAATGCGGATACCAGATAGTTATCGACACCAATGAATTTGATTTAATTTCTAACATATACATGCATTTGACAGCCTGATGCGCCATAAAACATAGTGAATCCTCGATCTACAACTCCGTTCCTAAGTTAGTTGTTTAACAATTATTTATAGGGTACTGTGCTTCCTTTAGAATCTCTATTAGCATTACGTTATCATAATTTCAACCCACATCATGTACACAATAGGAAAAGTTGATAATACCCAAAAATATGTCAATCATCTTGTGCCAAATCTCCGAGGACGTTTGTCATATCGCGTCCGAATTGATCTCTTTCCATGCTCTTCTTGTTTCACGTCTTATCATCTTACTGGGCCGTGTCCAACTCCGTAGAACAGTCCCATATCTTGACTTTCAGGTTGGTTCTTCTCTGATACAGTGCATCATTAACTATGCAACTTAATGGACGGTCACGGAATTCTGCTCTTACTGATGAAACTTTGAATGATCGAATAGGACATCGTGATTGGCGGGACCGATACATCGTCGACAATGACCGAATGGGTGATGGCAGAGTTGCTGCGGAACCGGAATGTGATGGACAAAGTAGTGGAGGAATTGACAGAAGTTTTGGGAGAAGATGAGATGGTCGAAGAGCAGCGCTTGCCCAAATTAAAGTAACTCGATGCTGTCATCAAAGAGGTGTTGCGCTCGCACCCGGCACTGCCCTTATTGGTGCCTCGGACCTCGCATTCTTCCTGTGTCGTTAGGGATTACATGATACCAAAGGACGGTAACATATTCCTGAATTTATCGTATATCCACAGGGACCCTAAGATTTGGGACAAACCATTAGAGTTTAGACCGGAAAGATTCTTGGAAGATCCTAGCATGTATGATCTATCGGGCAACAACTTCGGATACATGCCATTTGGTTCTGGTCGAAGGATGTGTGAAGGGCTTCCGCTGGCAGAGAGAATGCTCACGTGTGTTTCGGCTTCCCTTTTGCATTCGTTCGAGTGGGAATTACCACAAGGGACGGAGTTGAATTGTCAGACAAGTTCGGGATTGTGGTCAAGAAAATGAATCCACTAGTCGCCATTCCCAAAACAAAATTGTCCAGACAGAGCTCTACATGCAGATATAGGTCTTTCGGATTGAAGCTTCCAAACTCCTTTTCTTTGTATGTTTCTAGCCTCGGTTTTCAGTAAAGATATATGCATATCTATCGACTATGTTATGGTACGAGTCCTATTCATGGCAACATGAATTGAGAGAATCCGTTGATATTCTTGCATTTTTGCCTAAACTAAGGAATGGCCTGGAGTTAGTCACGTATTACATGTACGTTTGCAATAAGCAAAGGTTAATGCCGAACTGATGGTAGTCCTCCGCTTTGATTAAGACCATGTTCTCCTCCTTCTTTGTTCGGAGGAAATTGGAGACATAGATGAAGGGTAGAGGAGAATTTAGCCGTAAGAAGAGTGCAGCAGAAACTCATACCTTCACTCGGGGAAATTACTAAGAGGGAGTCCAAATCTGAACCAATAAATATACCAGTGAGTTATAGGTCAACTTGAATATATATGTACTTTTTTAGGTTTACCAATGCTCAGCTAAATCTATGTCACTTAGTAAAATTACATTTTTTTCAATTTTGGAATATGTCTCACTTCAGTCAATATTCTCACATCACCATCATGCATTCTAATTCTAACAATGCCAACATTGCACTCGGCATTGCTCCCTAACTACATTTTACCATTCTCCATGCATTGATAAATAGCAAACTAGTTCCATGTTTGGTGTAGCGGGAAATAAGCAACAAAATCGTAATCTATTCATCAAACGATGAATTCTTAGTGACAAAAAATACATAATGAGCACTATCTAAGGCATGGTTAGCAACTACAACAATATCATCATTAGACTCAACTCCATTTCTCTTATCCTTCTTGTTGTTTAGCTTAAGGCAATCCATTTTAAGATAATCCCTCTTGCCTTAACTCCAATAGACAACACCACAAATCCTAAACTAACTACACCTGTTCAAATTTGCACTACTCCTACTAATACTATTATTATCTCCTCCTCTTCCTTCACCTTCTAAAATAGCTTGCATAAATTCACTAGAATCTCTTCTATGGATGTCTTCACTTAGAATCAAGTAATGACTTTCATCAAACGCCAAACTTACTAACCCAATGGAATTACTAATAACAATAATATAGTAATCCAAATATCAAGCAATGAACATGATAAAATCAAAGATTAAACTTAATTGACTGACAATTGCATTGAATTCATTGATTTTCTAAGCAACGGATGCACCTTCACTCATCTTTAAGTGAAACAGACAATACATAAAGTAGACGTTATTGTTCGCAAAGAGTTTCTCATAAATTTGATTGGACTTTTGTCAATCTTGCAATGATCTTCTCTTTTACAATGCTAATGCAATATTGCGAGCCAATGTCAACTAAATTATACCCGGCAATTGTCTATCCAGCAACTTCCCATCAACTTGTTTCATCAACTTTGGTTTCTTTCCAAATAAGGGTAAATGCGGATTTCTCTAGTAAAGATAACCTTCAATTTGCATCTTCTAAAAACCAAAAATCTTTCCTATTAACTTTGTTTGCTTTTCCTTCTTCTGTCACCATCAATTTGATTTAACTCATACAAACTTGATTCTGATAACAATTGTTGTGAAAAATAACGAATCGAATTATAAAATAAGCATAAAAAAATAAATTAAATATCATATTTATATTGTTTGATCAATATGACTTACATCTGTAGAGATAGCAACATAAGAATTTGCAATAGATCAAGCAATCAAATAAAGATTATAACCGCACTCAAACACTCTTAAGTATTTCCTAACTCTCAAATCTACTTAATAACTGACATGATATTTAGCCATCACAATTCTTGACGAAATAATTTTTCAATCTCAAAAAATAATTACATAAAATCTTTTTCACAGCTTTAAATAGTCTCAGATTGCTTTCGTGTGCAATTGCACAAAATGATGAATACCTTTTACAACGAAGATACTTTTTATATATAGATAATAATTAAATCCAATATAGGAAATTTATCCAAACTAAATAACTACTCAAATAGAAAATCTACTCAAATTAGACTACATACTAGGATTAGAAAGGTTTGCTTATCGAGCTAAAATCCAAAATACATTTTCAATTCAAAAGGATAAATTTAGGAAAGAAAAAAATTACATCGAATAGCAAGATTCGGTAAAATATTAGTAATTAGTACTTGCATCCCGTCGAGTCGAGATGATTTGATATTTGCCGGCCTAAATCATCAAAGGTACTGCTTCTATCAATGATGCAGAGTGCTCGACCCGGTCTATGCCACCAACAAAAAATATCATACAATTATGTAAGACTAATGACTCCTCATGACAATAACAACTCCTCCGTGCAAGTCAAAAACTGGACCACGTGGGGCTGCTGATTGTGATCACTGCTCTTCAGTTGTCAATTTTTGTCCTCGTGTCGATGAGGGCAAACCAGAACCGCTTCATTCCCTCATCAGCTTTTCCTTTATTAGTAATTAGTACTTGCGGCCCGTCGAGTCGAGATGATTTGATATTTGCCGGCCTAAATCATCAAAGGTACTGCTTCTATCGACAATGCAGACATTGCAGAGTGCTCGACCCGGTCCAAAGCACCAACAAAAAATATCATACAATTATGTAAGACTAATGACTCATGACAATAACAACTCCTCCGTGCAAGTCAAAAACTGGACCACGTGGGGCTGCTGATTGTAATCAACGTCTTCAGTTGTCACTTTTTGTCCTTGTGTCGATGAGGGCAAACCAGAACCGCTCCATTCCCTCATCAGCTTTTCCTTTATCATCCGAGGAAGACCATGTTTGCCTAGTGTAATAAAATAATTTCTTATTCTTGCTTCGCTGCTCTCTTCCTGTGGTGGAGAGCTAAAATGTCAGACGGATACTCTGGACGTTCCTGGTTGTGGTTGTGGCATGCTAAAGAAGAGAACGATGCAACTCCTAGAGCTATTAGAAAACTTGTCGTCATAGCAATTGCAACTCTTAGGCTCAGTTCATTTCGCGGAAAATAATTTTCGAAAAAATATTTTCCGAATTTTCCTAAACGTTCGTTTTACGGAAAATGAATTTCTTAAGAAAAATATTTTCCATAAAAGGAAAAAAGTTTTTCAAATTAAGGCAAAATATTTTCCACTTCCGAAAAGTGAAAAACATTTCCTCACTGATCTCTCTTATCTCACACCTCTACAAATCATCATTTCCTACTCCCCTTTCTTTTTCTTCTTTCTTTTGTTCGAATTATTTTTTTAATTTTCTTTTTCTTTTTTAATTCTAATTATTTTTAATTTCATTTTCTTTTCTTTTTCTTTTTTTCTTTTCTTTTTCTTTTCTTTTTGTTTCCCATCTTCTTCTTTCTTGGCTAGTCGTCAGCCGTTGCAGGCGAACCTCGAGCTCATCGATCTCAAACTCTCGCTCTGCACTTTTGCTTATCCTTTTCTTTATTGATTCTACCCTACAATTGTAGATTACTCAAGCAAAGGGTTCTGCATGCTTTGTTTCTTTTTTCTTTTGTTTATTAGAACACAAAAGACGCAAGGGGAGAACATACCACTCAACTGGAAGATTTTCATGAGGGTTGCAGATGATTTGCTTCTTTTCTCTTTGCTTCTTTTTAAAATCCATACGAACATTTTTTAAAATAGATGAGCGTTTGGCAGTAATGAGGAAACAAAGATATGAAGTAAGTTTGCATGGTAAAGGTAAGTTCATATTTGATGGATTTATAGGTCGGTAAGTGATGCATACCTTAGTGGTGAAGTCTAAGAAAATATTTTCCTTACCGAATACCGGAAAATATTTTCTGAAACATTTTCAGGTTTTAACCGAATACCAGAAATATTGTCATTTTCCTAGAAAATGACTTCTGGAAAAATATTTTTCGGAAATGGCATATTTCCGCGAAACAAACAGACCCTTAGTTTTTTGGTTTTTTCCATGCTCAGGGGGTGAAAAAAACTCGAAGAATCCATTGCCCCCAGGGCCCCGAGGCGTGCCGTTCCTCTGGTACCTCCCATTCCTAGGGAGCGATCTCCACCGGAAGTTCTCCAAATTGGCCGAGACCTACCAAGTTTTCCACCTACAAACTCCAGTTCTCCGAATTTGGTGCCTCGGCACTAAAGGGCAGTAACATATTCCTAAACGTGGGTTATATCCACAGGGACCCCATGATTTGGGACAGACCGATGGATTTTAGACCCAAGAGGTTCTTGGAAGATCCCAGCAAGTATGACCTCTTGGGCAACGACTTCACGCACATGCCTTTCGGTTCCGGCCGGAGGATATGCGCACGGCTCGCACTGACAGAGAGGATGCTGGCGTTTTCTTTGGCCTCTCTTTTGCATTCATTCGAGTGGGAAATACCACAAGGGGTGGAGCTGGAATTATCGAACCAGTTCGGGATTGTGGTCAAGAAATTGAATCCCCCGGTGGCCATTCCCAGGCCGAGATTGTCCATTCCGGAGCTCTACATGTCCAGATAGATCTTTCATTAGAGTCTCAAAACTCTTCATTTTAATTCTAGGAAATGAAAGTATCCTGCCGGTGTGTTAGATGCAGGAGAAATTCTCTATTGGTTCTTCAGATTAGTTCAACCAGCAGATGAAGTCATGTGATTTAAGGGCGAAACATTTGGGGTCTTGCACGTATATTTGATTACGGTGTTATCAAGGAGGCGGTTCGCTTACAGCATAGTGCAAAAAATAAAACATAATAAAGAAACACCAAATTTACATGATTCAGTAGGTGTGACCTATTTGATGAGGTAAACAATACGAGATTACACTATAGATTGATCGATGCAACAGAGATTACAACCATAGTTGAGGCTTTTGCCATTATCCCAATCCACAATTACATCCACTAAATCATACAACGTCTTAACTCTTATAATTTCTTACAAAATAATTTCTCGATCTCATAAACGAATTCACAAAAATTATTACAAAAATTATTGGCTTCCAAGCACTTGATCTAATTCACAAGCGCACCGCATAATAAATTGTTGTGACTGTAAACTCCTCTATGTATTTATGAAAAAAAAAAAAGGAAAATTATCCAAAAGTCCTAAACCTACTGCCAATTTAGTTATAAACCTCTTAATTTCGCCAATTAAATCCTAAAATTTTTCGCATTTTGCTAATCGAGTTCATTTGGTCAATTTTGACTAAAAATCAGTAATGTAGAAACCAATTCTCCTATGTGGCACGATTAGCATCGACGTGGAATTATTTTAATAATATTTTAATCTTCTTTAATTTTAATTTTCAATATTTAATTTTTTTTCCTAACCCAAAATTGGCAAGGGCCAGCGACCCTCGCCTGGTCTGGAGAAGGGTGTCACTGCCTTCGTCAATTACAAGCAAAGGCATCCGCCCTCGTTCAGATCCAAGTGAGGGCAGTCCTCACCTAGCCTAGGCAAGACAAGGGTTGAGTCCCTCTTCCTAAATCTAGTGAGGTCGCGACCCTCACATAGTCAACACCCTCACCAGCTTTAAGCAAGAGCCCAATGGGTCTTGTCTGGATTTGGGTGAGGGTAGAAAAATGTGCAAAGGAAAAATGTTTAGGTTTCAATTGATAAAATTGAAAGATTAGAACTAAATTAGCAAAAATATGATAAGTTTATGATTTTTTGAACAATTTTCTATACAAAGACCAACAATATGCCAAAATGAGAGGGGCCATTTGGTCTTTTCAAGGTCGGAGCTTTCTTAGAATCATAAATGATATTTTTAAAGATAAATCTGTAAGTGGTCATTGAAAACTAAACAATTCTTTTGAAAAAAATTTAGAAGGAGTTAAAAAGGGGGCAACCCAAGCCCTCTCTCTCTTCCGACCAAAAAAAAAAAAACTCTTTCTCTCATAGGACTAGAAAGGCCCATGCGTGCTTAGTGGGCTTGGGGCTTTTGTATGAAGCGCGGGACTCTTTCTATTTTGCGGAATTATAACTAGGTATGACTTTTCCATATGGTCTAATGTTCTAATTAAAATTTTAAATCTAGTTTTTTTCCCTAGATTCCTTTTATAGCTCTGAAAGCTCGCGCACAAAAGAAAATGCAAATTTTCCTAATCCAAGTAAATAACGCATTTATTATTTCACGATCTTAACAATTTAGCTAAATTAATTTGTCAAAATTACGATTAGTTATATACCGTTAAAGTCGACCTTTAACCCTCATCGCACAGCTTCCCGATAACATATATTACTTCCGGCAATATATTCACTGTAGCATTACGCTTGTTCAATCATTGTACTTATTTTGACATTTTCTCCAGTTGTCATTTTTTGTTCGTGTCGTGGGGGTAAACCAGAACCACTGGATTCCCTTATCAGCTTCTCGTTTATCATCTATAAGAGACCCACTCATCCATAGGAAGACCATATATACTTAGAGTAATAAAAGAATTTCTTATTTTTGCTTGGCTACGTCTCTTCCCGTGGTCGCGAGCCAAAATGTCAAACGGATACGCTGGACGTGCCTGGCTGTGTTTGTGGCATGCTAAAAAAGAGGATGATGCAATTCCTAGAGCTATCACAACATTTCTTATCATAGCAATTGCAACACTTACTTTTTTGGTTTTTTCCGTGTTCAGGAAGCGAAACAACTCGAAGGCTCCATTGCCCCCAGGGCCCCGAGGCGTGCCATTCCTCGGGTACCTCCCATTCCTAGGAAGCAATCTCCACCGGAAGTTCACCGAATTGGCCGAGACGTACGGCCCAATCTACAAACTCCAACTCGGAAGCAAGTTATATGTCGTGGTCAACTCCCCGTCACTGGCCAAAGAAATTGTTCGGGACCAGGACACGACTTTTGCCAATCGCAACCCAAACATCGCCGCCACCATCTCGTCATACGGCGGAAGGAATATTGCCTTCGCAAGCCAGGGGCCTTATTGGAGGAATCTCCGCAAACTGTTTGTACGGCATTTAATGAGCAATGCAAGCCTCGATGCCTGTTACGACTTGAGAAGACAGGAGGTCAGGAAAGTTCTGAGCGATCTGTATAGAAAATCCGGGGTGCCGGTAGATATCGGGGAGTTGACCATTCTGATCTTGATTAACGCGATGATGGCAATGCTGTGGGGAGGGACGCTTAAGGGAGAGAAGCGCGAAGCCGTGGGTGCCGAGTTTCGAAAGGTGGTGGAAGAGCTCATGGTGCTCTTAGGTAGTCCGAATGTTTCGGACTTCTTCCCAGCACTCGCTTGGCTTGACCTGCAAGGAGTGGAAAGGGACATGAAAAGGGTGAATCAGTGGTTTGATGATTTTCTTCAGTCTGTTATCGATTGCGCAACTGGAGGAAGAACAAATGAACTGTTCAAGAAGAAGGAAGGAGACTCCGAAAGAAATGAACAAAAAAGGGACTTTTTGCAGATTTTCCTGGACGTGGAGATGGATCTTGAAGATAACCATTCACCAATGGACAAGAATAGAGCTCTCAAAGCCATTCTTAAAGTAAGTCTATACAGCTAGGTGACTAGTTCTTATATGAATATACGTGATTATTTTTCTCCCTGATGCACCAGAAAATATGATTAATCATCTTCGGCAATTCTGCTCTTGGTAGATTTCATTTCATATCCTCCATAATCATGAGTTAATGTTGAGCGATTATTAAAAGAGTATCGTTCTCATTTTCCGATCTATGTCAACCCTAGAGTACCATAATTTTCAACCAGCGTCCTGTACAATAGTGAAACAAATATAGTAATTTAATCTCTTTCCATGTATCTTGTTTCGCATCCTGCTGTCTTACTTTGGTTGTATCCAATCTTGCCCTCTGCATCACAAAAAGCTCCATATTCTTGACTCGAACATCGATTCTTCTCTATTACAGTGCTTCATCAAGTATTTAGCTTTATCAAACATAATAGCATTTACTCTTCCTAATGAAATTTCGACTGTGTGGAGTAGGACATCATGATTGGCGGGACCGATACCACTTCAACAATGGTCGAGTGGGTGATGGCAGAGTTGCTGCGGAACCGAAATATGATGGACAAAGCAGTCCACGAGCTGACAGAAGTCGTGGGGGACGACAAGATGGTCGAAGAGCACCACTTGCCCAAATTAAAGTACCTCGATGCTGTCATCAAGGAAGCATTTCGCTTGCACCCAGCGCTGCCCTTATTGGTGCCTCGGACCCCTCATGCTTCTTGTGTCGTGGGGGGTTACACGATACCAAAGGGCAGTAACGTATTCCTGAACGTGGGTTACATCCATAGGGACCCCACGATTTGGGACAGACCATTGGAGTTTAGACCCGAGAGATTCTTGGAAGATCCCAGCAAGTATGACCTCTCGGGCAACGACTTCACATACATGCCTTTCGGTTCCGGTCGAAGGATATGCGCAGGGCTTGCACTGGCAGAGAGGATGCTAACATTTTCTTTGGCCTCTCTTTTGCATTCATTCGAGTGGGAATTACCGCAAGGGGTGGAGCTGGAACTATCGGACAAGTTCGGGATTGTGGTCAAGAAATTGAATCCCCTAGTGGCCATTCCCAGGCCGAGTTTGTCCACTCCAGAGCTCTACATGTCGAGATAGATCTTTCATTAGAGTCTCAAAACTCCTCATTTCAATTCTACGAAATAAAAGCATCCTGCCAGTATGTTAGATATAGGAGAAAGGATTCCTATTGTCTATTGGTTCTTCAGATTAGTTCAACTCGAAGATGAAGTCATGTGATTAAGCGCAAAACATTTGGGGTCTTGCATATATATTTGATTACGGGTTATCAAGAAGCGGTTCGCTTGCAGCATAGTGCGAAGAATAAAATATAATAAGGAAACACTGAATTTATATGATTCGGTTGGTGTGACCTATTTGATGAGGAGTACAACACGAGATTACACTATCGATCAAGTGATGCAATAGAGATTACAATCACAGTCGAGTCATTAAAATAATTTTGTTGTTATCTCAATCCACAATTACATCCACAAGCTCATACAACGTTTTTAGCTCTTACAATTTCTAACAAAATGATCTCCCAATCTCATAAAGAAATTCACAAATATTATTAGAAAAATTATTGGCCCCCAAGCACTTGATGTAATTTACGAGTGCACTGTATAATAAATTGTTGTGACCGAAAACTCCTCTTGTACTTATAAAAAAAGACGGGAAAATTCTCCAAAAAGTACTAAACCTACTACATTTTTGCCAATTTAGTCCTAAACATTTCAATTTTGCTAATTGAGTTATTCGGCCAATTTTAACTAAAAACACTAACATAGACATTGACCGTCCCATATGGCATGACCAATACTTACGTTGGCATTTTCTAATAATATTTTTAATATTTTTAATATTTTTTATGTTTTTCTTACTTTTCCTAGCCCTAAACCGATGAGGGCTAGCAACCCTTGCTTGGTTTGGGCAAGGGTGTGATTACCCTTGTCGGGCAAAAGCAAAGGTGTTCACGTGCAAACAAATCCAACAGCCCTCACCTGGCCTAAGTAAGGCAAGGGTCAAGACACTCTTGCCTAAATCTAAATGGGGCATCATGGCCCTCTCTTGGATTTGGACAAGGGTCGACGGCCCTTGCCTAGATCTAGGTGGGGGCCAACAAGGGTGCAAAGGCCCTCACCCATGGTTAGTGAGAGGAGTACACCAACCCTCGCCTACCAATGGTTAGAATAAAAAAACTAAATATAAAAATAAAAATTGAAATATATTAAAATATTATTACAAATTATTTGTGTTCACACTAATCATACCTTCTAAGATGGTCGATATTTACGTCAGCAATTTCCGATAAATTTTAGCTGGATAGACTCATCTAGCAAAATACGAAAAATGCCTAGGCTTTCATTGGCAAATTTGAAACGTTATGACTGAATTAATAATGATGTAATATGTTTAGGACTTTTTAAACAATTTTCCACAACAAAGACCAACAACATGCTAAAATGAGAGGGGTCATTTGGTCTTTTCAAGGTTGGAGTTTGCTTAGAAGTCGTAAATGATATTTGTAAAAATAAAATTATGTGAGCGGTCATTCAAAACTAAACAATTTTTGTTTTTTCGGAAGGGGTTAAAAAGGGAGCAACCCAACCCAACCCTCCCGCTCCTTTCGACCAAAAAAAAAAAAAAAAAAAAAAACTGCCCGCTCCCCCCTGCCCTCTCTCTCTCTCTCTCTCTCTCTCTCTCTCTCTCTCTCTCTCATAAGAGTAGAAAGGCCCAGATATAACTTTTGTATGAAACGCGGGGCTCTTTGTTTTGTGAATTTAGAACCAGATATAACTTTTCCGTGTGATCTAATGTGCTAATTAGAATTTTTTAAATCTAGCTCTTGTCCTAGATTACTTTTATAGCTTTGAAAGCTTGCGCACAAAAGAAAATGCAAATTTTCCTAATTCAAGTGCATAATGCGTTTAGGATCTCAAGATATTAACGATTTAGCTAAACATATTTATTAAAATTACGGGTTGTTATATACCATTAAAGTCGACCTTTCACCCTCATCGAATGGCAGCACATATTACTTCTGGCAATATATACGCCATAGCATTTCACTTGCTCAATCGGCTGGCCAGGCCTCAGCGCTAGGCCTGAAATATCGGCCTCTATCGATCATGTTCAGAGCATGTTCTCAGCTAGACATAACGTTACTTTGCACGGTTTTGTGCTGCTTTGGTTGGGATATTCTTTAGATCAGTTCAACCAGAAGATGAAGTCTTTCCTTTCTTGCGCTGGAAGGATATAGATTCAATCGACTGCCGAGTGCATACGACCATTTCATCAGTTATCCAGAATTAAGGAATCGACCATGGCTGCTGGACCGAAGGAGGAGGTCCTGAAGCCGAGCTTCCACAGCGCGCAATTCTCATTGCTTCAGCAACAATGTTTACATAGAGGGTGGATTATTAGCTCCATAGATATGTACAGCTGAGTACATCAACAATGTTCACATTATAGCCAGGCCAGTTCGGCTATCAACGTTGGGGACCAAGTGTTCGCGGCTGCTTTCAACGTGGTTACAAGCATGATCTGGGGTAACACTATTAGAGGCGAAGAGATGGCAAGGCTAGGGGCAGAATTTCGGCAGATCATAACAGAGATGACAGTTTTGGCGATCAAGCTGAACATCTCGGACTTCTATCCAGGCTTGGCCCGGTTCGACTTGCAAGGCATAGTGAAGAGGATGAAGGTTTTAGCCAACAGGTTTGACAGTTCATTCAACATGGTGATTGCTAAGAGGTTGCAGATGGACAAAGAAGGTTGGAACCAAAACATTGGTGATGAAGTCAATTCGACTCAGGACTTTTTGCAGTATTTGCTTAGACTAAAGAAAGAAGGGGACTCAGATGTTGATGCACCATTCACCATGACTCAACTGAAAGCCCTACTTCTGGTATGTGCATTCATTGTTTAAAAATTAGATCTCCTCAAATACATTATATAGCAACGAGATAAACGAACTTAAATTAAAGACATTGAAATTTATAACATCATTCTATCTATCATCCACACCAATGGAATATTATCAAATTTTACTTATTTTTGTCATCCAACTCCAAATATTTCGTCAGATGTTACAACAACAAAAAATATTGAAAGGTTAAGACATGAGTCTATATTGAGTGTATAATTAATGGAGAACGCATTAACTCTTGAACCCTAGGTTTAGAAACTAATGAGAACATCGCTTGTATATCACTTGTATATTAACATGGCCAAATATAAATGTTCCCTGAAAACTAATGTTAGCATCTTCACTTATTTATTTGTCAATGTGCTCTTCCACCCCCTGGCACAATTCTCTATCCAGTAGAATTATCACTACTAAAAAAGGTACAGCAAGTGACAAGCGATAAGCCGTCCCTAAAAGCTGAAAAAGTCATCCCGGATAGTCACACTAGCATCTAAATAGAACTAGTGACTAAGGGTGATTGGTTTTCGGTCCGGTTTCCGATTCCATAAATTAGGAATTAGACCGAGAGAACTTATCTCCATTTTTGGGACCAAAGACCGGATTGGACAGTTCCAAACTGGGAATCGAACTAACCAGTCTGGTCTAGTCTGGTTCAATTCAATGAACCAGTCACTTAGCAAAAAAAATTTAAAAAAATTAAAAAACTAGAGTTATTACAATTTTAGGTTTTATTGCTATTTTTAAGAAATTTATATATATATATATATATATATATATTTTTTTTTTTAAAAGTCGATCCGGTCTATGTGTCCAGCCTGATCTGATTCCCCTCGGAACTGAGAACCTGACTGAAAATCACCAGTTCCATTTTTATGGAACCGGGAACTCGACCAAACTGGCCAATCTGGTCCGGGCGATTCCCTATACGAGCGGTTTAGTATGCTCACCCTTACTGGTGATGGTTATGTGAAGCCTCTTACAAAGCTTTTTAAAAAAGGCTAGAGGTCCCATCACAAAAAGAATGCTGTGGAGACGATCTCCCCGCCCTAGATATAGCTTGAGAATTTTTGCACTTCATACAATGACTTTATTATCTATACTCCAATTTTAACATATCATGTGATGATTATGCACGGACAGGACATGATAGCGGGAGGGACCGAGACGAGCTCCAATTCGGTCGAGTTCGCCATGGCCGAGATGATCAAGAACCCGGAAGTGATGTCGGAAGCCCGACAAGAGCTTGAGCAAGTAGTAGGTGAAGACAACAGAGTGGAAGAGTCGCACTTACACCACCTCTCCTACTTAAAAGCAGTCATGAAGGAGACTCTAAGGTTACACCCCGGCCTTCCAATGTTGGTGCCTCATTGCCCTAGGGAGACCTGCATCATCGCGGGCTACATGGTCTCGAAGGGCTCTCAAGTCTTGATCAACACGTGGGCCATCCATCGCAACCCATCCGTTTGGAAAAACCCGTCGACTTTTGACCCGGAGAGCTTCGCGGACGCGGACAGCAAGTGGGACTTCAACGGGAATGACCTGAATTACATACCGTTCGGGTCGGGCCGCAGGATTTGCCCTGGGACAGCGATGGGGGAGAGGATGGTGCTGTGCTCGCTGGCTACGCTTGCGCACTCCTTCGAATGGAAACTGCTGAGCGGCAGTGCGGAGAAGCTGGATGTTTCGGAGCGGTTTGGCATCGTTCTGAAGAAGAAGGAACCTCTTGTCGCGATACCTACGCCGAGGTTGTCTGATCCCGCACTCTATGAGTAAGCAAGATGAGTGTTCGATTGATTAACACTAGTTGGATGTACAAAATAAAATATTTCCAACAAATAGTAGGAAAATTAATGAAGCTTCTGTATGATGGAAGGAAAATTTGTCTATACACAAGTGTGCCCTAAGCTTGTCAATGTATGAGGGGCAATACTCAGCCATAAGTTTGAGAGGTGTTGCGCACCTAATTACGAAGATTTTGTAAACGAGCATTCACGGACTCTAAATATCTAAATCAAGAATTTTATTTTTCATTTTCAAAAAATTATTAATAATAATGTTGTTGTTGTTGTTGTTGTTGTTGTTGTTGTTGTTGTTATTATTATTCTTATTATTATTATTATTATTATTATTATTATTATTATTATTATTATGTGTCATATACACATTTAGTACATTGAAAATGAAAGTCTTTCTTTATAAAGTTTGGTTAACGAGCGTGGTGACACTACTCTAATGATAATTATAAGGGTTAATACCCTGAAAAACCCCAAACTGGTACACTTGTAACAAATTTACCCCAAACTATTTTTTTGACCACAAAAAACCCCAAACTGCTATACCTTTGTTAAATTTACCCCAAACTGGTACACTTGTGACAAATTTACCCTCTGTTAGTTTTCGTTAAATTTTATTAACAAATTATTAAGTTAAATGACACGTGACAATTGACCGGTATTCCAATTTAGGATTTTACGCTCCGTTTGTCACAGTTTACAACTTTTGTGATTTTTTTGTAGTATTAATCCAATTTAGCATGGGTATATTTGTCACAAATTTACCATTTTGGGGTTTTTTGCTGTCGAATAAATTAGTTTGGGGTAAATTTATCATAAATGTACCAGTTTATGGTTTTTTATAGTCAGTTGGGGTAAATTTGTCACAAGTATATCAGTTTGGGGTTTTTCATGGTCAAGAAAATAGTTTTGAGTAAATTTATCACAAGTGTACCAGTTTGGGGTTTTTCAGGGTATTAACCCTAATTACAATCCATTTTAGATGGTGATGATTAATCATTCAAGCAAACCAAATAAAGCAACTAGACATAAACATGCCGGAGTTCAATTGACAACACAACTTGAGAACATAGAAGTATTATGCTAGAATTTAATTGACAACACAATACCTAGAATAGAGATGCATGAAGAAATTTAATCAACTAAAGATACATGAAGAAATTTAATCGATAACGCAAATCTAAAAGCTACAATTAAGGAAAATAAAATGCAAGATTGGAAATTTTAAAGATAATAAATTTGTTCGATTTGTGTGGGATCCTCCAAAGAGTAAGATACAACTATTTAAAAACAACAATCAATGGTTATTGATGGAGGTTACAAATGGTTACGAAAAAAAAAAAAAAAACTTTCAAGTGGTTACCAAAAAAGAAATAGCGGCAAAATAATCAACCAGGATTATCCTCTTGTCGACTGCTTGATGTCAACATCAATGTTTTAAGGATCTCCTCAATAACTTCCCTTTGTATGTCATCAATGACTTCACTAGCACACTATCGATTCTTTTGAAGTTACTAATAATTCTATTCATACATAATCAAATTCTATTCTCGTCAACTAAGTCCATCATATGTCAATAATAACCAAAAGTTGATCATTTTTTGGTGCAAAAAAATGCCTCTTTAAATTTAAAAGAATTGAATGATATATCGATCATTCGATTCTTTTAAATTAGACAATCAAGAGTCATCATGTGTCTTCTTGTCAGCGTCAGCCATGCAATGTAGGATAATCGGCATTCATATTGGCGATATCGAGCCAATTTAAATTGGATGGACTGAATTAATGTCAATGTGAAAATATTTAAGATTAAATTGACCTAATTAAAATGTTTAGGACTGAATTAATACCAATACAATAAATTTAAAACATTTTTAGTACTTTCCCCTCACACTAAAGTACATATTGGGGTACACGTACTCTATACAAAATTTCATGAAAACTTTTGCTAATAATTTGATTGATGTGAATATTTATGATGTTATAATTTTATGCATATTATTTCGCTTGCAAAAGCTCACGCGGATATCAAAATCGAGAATGATATAACAAATGCTACGTCAGAGCTATGCAATGCACGAGCATCTTGCTAGTAGATATTTCAAAATATCAAATCAGTCATACAATCTATGCAGGTATGCGACCTTTAAAGCTCATCCTTTCTCTACGTGTGGCTCCCCTGAGCTTGAAAAGGATAAGATCGTGATCATCTTAGACTTTGAGAGGTCTGGACGTCGGTGGCATCCGACATGATTGTCGCGATCTATTTTTCGGGTGAACCACCTAAAATTTGGCTAATGGATTATTAAGTCTAGACTTAACTCGGGCTCTCTCAAGCCCATACCAATTCGCGACTTAAGTTCAAGTTCTTAACATGCAGATAGGTTTTATCTAGGAGTCGTCACTAATCTATTTTTGGTGGGTCGATTAGAAACCCAAGTAATGGAAGTTTTACTTTACTCCTACGAACCAAAGACTTTGGGTACGGAGACTTAATTACACTAGATTTCTCTAATGCCCTTTCGGTATCTTTCTTTTTATTTGCAAAATTGTTTGGTAAGCAGCTTGAATTAATTTTAATTTATCTCCCCAACATGTAAGATTATCATGCGGGTGCGCAAACAATTAATTTAACACCTAGATAAACAATGAATAAAATGCAAAACTTACCTCGAAGTAACGAAAGCATCTGCAATGTTAATTCAAAATCCACATCAACAACCCTAGATATGATTTCTAATTAACACGCAATTCATTTTCTTTTCTTTTTTGTATTTTCACTTGATTAATGAAAAAAATACAACATGCAATGCAATATTAACTAAATGACCTAATTATAATGATATGCAATTTCTAATTAAATGGACCTAGCAATAATCACTAAATGGCATGCATTTCATGAATCTAATCCTAATGACATGCACATGACATTTTTCATCTTCTTTTCTTTCTTTCTTTTTTTTTTAAAGAATGCAATCTATCCTAGAGATTGAAACTAATTTATTATAAGACATTTTTTGTATTTTTTTATGAAATTCGAAATTAGAAAAATGTGAAAATTATCCAATTAGATGAAGATCCTGTTCAATTTGTATTAGGAATTAGGTTGAGCTAAGTCCTAATTTAAACTAAAATATTATCTTAACCCAAATAATCCTAAAATGCAATCTATTCAAGAAAATACCTAAACTTATAATAAATTAAGAAAAATATTATCTAAAACTAAACTAAGTGCAATTTTACCCTAATATGCAATGATATACAAAATATGCCCAAATTTTACATGACATATGCATGATGATTTTTTTTGTTGTTTTTCCTTTAATTAATTTCAAAATTAAGAAATGTCAAATAATTAAACATGCAATTTAAGCTAATGAAACAAAAATCTAACATCCTAAATTTATTTAATTTTTTTTATTTTTTTGTTTTTTCATTTAAAAATTCATGATAAATAAAATGTTTAGTCTAAATATGCAAATAACCCTAAAACACACAATATTCTAACTCAAACATATTTCAAGATAAATAAAGTAATCAAGACAAGACAGACCATTCACAATTGTTAAAAATATCATACATTGCTCAGATCAAAGGGTAATATTTCGCTAGTAAAATCGATAAATTGATCTTAAGTCTTAAAGATCAAAATATCAATTTTATTTCCGCTTGATTAATTATTTCATCTAAAGCCTTATAGATGAAATAAAAAATCCAGGCGCGGTTGCGAATCAGGTAATATGTTGGAATTTCCAATCATATACTAAGGACTAATTATACTAAAAAAACAAGATAAAGTAAAATAAAATTAAAAAAAATAAAATAAACTAAAAAAAACTACCTAATGTGCTTTCTTTTTTTTTTTTCTTCTTTTTTTTCAAAATTGGGATGGCAGCCGTGGGGTGGCGCTCGGACGGAGGACTCAGCAGCAGGCTCTGGCGTCACCGTCGCGAGCTGCTGCAGGGACGCGGAGGCGCAGTGACCGGCGTGGGCTGGCGTCAGCAGCAGCGACTAGCGGGCAAGGGGGCGGAGCAGCTCAGAGTCGCCGGCGGTTGCTGTGGCGTTGACGACGGGCTGAGGTGCGCGCGGAGCATGTGCGTCGTTGCTGGTGCAGAGGACAAGCGGAGGCACGGTCGTCGGACGCTGAAGCTGCTGTGGTGGCGGTGACGATGGGCAAATCGCACGCCGCCGGGTTGCTGGGCGCGGGTTGCAAAGGGGCAACACGGGCTTAGGTGCTGTTCAGTTGCAGTCCAGCGGGTGGAGGCGCGGTGGCGCCGGTGGTGAGCGGATCGCGGAGACGCACGGGTGCTGGAGCAATGGCGACCGGCGGCTGTGGCTGGCGAAGCGGCAGCGCGGACGGGCGGAGACACAACAGGCGAAACATCAGCGGAGGATGAGCGGCTGCGGCGGGGGAGTAGAGAGGGCTCGTGGGTCGGTGGCGGAGCAGCGGTGGTCGGCGGCTCGGTTGCCGGCGTGGGTGGTGCTGGTGCAGTGCTCACGGACGGAGGCCGGCAGGGGGGCGAAGGATGCCCGCGCGAGGAAGAAGACCTGCTTGCTGCGTTTCTCTTTTTTTCTTTTTATTTCTTTTCCTCTTTCCCACGTTACCGTGGACTTTTCCCTTTTGCTGCACTCTTCTTTCTTTTCCTTCTGCAGCTTGTCAGAAGAAGAGAAAGATGGCTTTCTGTTGACTTGAAAATGAACGGAGGAGGTTTGTCTCTTTTTCCTCTCACGTTTTTTCGAATTCCCTCCCTCACGCTTTTCTCTGCACTTTTTTTTGCACGAGTTCTTTTCACGGATTTTTTCAATTCTCCTCCCCTAGTTACGAAAAATGAAGCTCTCTTTTATACTAATTCCGAACGGCCGCTTTGTATGGCATTTTTCGAATTTCCATCTTCTATCACATTAAATCAAAGCTACAAATCAGAGCGTGATTTCGTAATCAGCTCAATTTTGCTCCGATTTATTCCGTTTTGTGAAAATTCTTGCCCCTTATTCACTTGATTTTTAAATTGCTTATGCATTTAATAAAATCTGAATATCCATCAGAATTCCAATTTTCCATACATAATCAATCAAATCAATTTCCCCCATTTTTTCATTTTTTTCCTTTTATTTGTTCGAATGTAATTTTTATTTTCTTTATTTTCCTAGATTTGTTAAAATTAGGTGTCAACAATGATATTAACTTTGTCGGGCCAAATCTGCGTTCAGACCATGGGAAGCACCCCGCATGATATTAACTTTGTCGGTCCAAATCTGCGTTCAGACCATGGACACCATGCAAATCAACAAAACTAAATAGACGATAAACCCCCACTTATAGCATGTCAAAAACTGGACCCCTAGGGTCATTTTCGTTTGATCGATAATTGTTCGTGTATCAGTGGCAGTTACTGTCTGAGTGTCACGTGAACAACTGACTTTTCCGATGAAAACCGCCCATCAGAAGAACTTCCTCATGTAGCGTCCCTACAGACATCCTCATTCTTGCTCGACGACTCCTCAGACCGTTCTCCCGAGCTGAAATGCCGAACGGAGACTCTGAACGTCCCTGGCCGGGGTCGTGGCATGCTAAAGAAGCGAGCGATGCAATTCCAAGAGCTACTACGACACTGCTTGTCGTAGCAATCGCAACTCTTAGCTTTCCTCGGGTACCTCCCATTCCTTGGGACCGATCTTCACTGGAAGTTCACCGAATTGGCCGAGACCTATGGCCCCCGTCTACAAACTCTGGCTTGGAAGCAAGCTGTATGTCGTGGTTAGCTCCCCATCGCTAGCCAAAGAAATCGTGCGAGACCAGGACATGATGTTCGCCAATCGGGATGCGAATATTGCCGATAGGCTTTTAGATTTATTTATCTTAACAAAAAACAATTACAAGATCCTCCACTGGTTCAATCTTTTTTCTTCTGAACCTTCCTTCATAGGCTTGTAATGAAGCCCATAAGCTGATCGATCGTCATGGCATCCAAGTTAAGAGATTCTTCAATTGCAACAGCAATGTAGTCATACTTCTTGTCTAAGGACTGAAGTATTTTCTCAATAACACAAATATTTGAAATGTCTTCTCCATTTTTTTTCATCTTATTGACAATCGCCAAAACTCTTATGAAATAATCAGCAATTGATTCAGATACTTTCACATGATTTACCTCAAATTCGCCTTTCAAGGTTTGAAAGCGAATCTTCTGAACTTTCTATACTCTTAGATGTGTATCATGAAGAATCTCCTATGCCTCCTTAGCAGTAGTAGTGTTCAACGCTTTTTTGAACATAAAATCATCTAAAGCTTAATAGATGATTGACAATGCATATTGATCTTTCGAACGAATCTTCTCCAAGGCATTCCTCAAGTTTTGGTTCAAGGTAGCTTCATCCTCTGGCTCATCATAGCCAGTGTTAACGAGTTCCTATACATCGTAAGCGTCGAGTATAGCTCTCATTTTAATGGCCCAGTTACTAGAATTTTCTTTGGTAAGACGAGAGTATTGAAGAAGAAGCTGATTATTTGTTTAGGCCATGATCACAAACCGTAAGCTCCGATACCACTTTAATGAAAGTAATTTGAAGATGAAACACTTACAACTCACACAAGGAAGAGAAAAAGATAGATAGGCTTGTAAATTTATTTCACCTTAACAAAAAACAATTGCAAGACTTCCCTATTTATAGACTTATTACATGACATTCGCTCTTCCCAATATATAGAGCTAATGTTCCGGATAAGACCCAGATTATAACAAAACAATCACCATATATCACCTTATCTCATCATATGTCAAGATATCTCTATAAACAATCACTATACCTAGAAATACGAACAGACTAATTATAGATAACGCAACAATTATAACTCTTCTTCAATGCGGATACCAGATAGTTATCGATACTGTCACGACCTACTCTCGGGGGAGGGAACAGGTTTAGGGGTATTGCCTAAAGGACGAGCCTAAGGCTCATGATTAGGCGCGGGTTCTGCCAAGCCCATACACAGCGTGACGTTGAAATATATTTTAGGAATTTTTGCACAAAAGGAGTCGCCACTAGCCTATTGGGGTCGGCTAGAAACCAAGTGAGGCACGAAAGGATGCCACATTTCCTACGCAACCAGAGAATATAGGGTCGGGGACTTGATTACACTAATTGACCAATTAGTGCCCTTTCGGTCCCTAATTTTGTTCATTTTAGCAAAATGATTTTTGGCAAGCAGTTCGAGTTGATTTCATGCCTATCCACTAACATATGAGGTGATCATGCAGGTGCACAATAATTAAAATAATAATCATAACTACCAAAATCCTCATTGTAGTAAAATTAAACACGTGCAATTCAACATAATTAAATATGCAAACTAAACATGCAATATAATCAATGTACGAGTAAATAAAGGCCTAATTACACTAAAAAGGCAATACATGGCAATTCCTAACCCACATTTTTTAATTTTCAAATTTTTTAAAATTTTTTTAAAATTTTTTTAAAATTTTTTAAAATTTTTTAGATTTTTAATTTTTACTTTTTAAAAAAACTCCAAATTTTTTAATGTTTTCTGAGTTTTTGAATTTTCGGAATTTTTTTGAATTTTTGTTATTTTTCGAAATTTTTGATTTTTTTTTGAAAATTTTTGAATTTTTTAATATTTAATATTATTATATTCGAGAAAATGAGTTCAGACCGGATAAACCCAATCCGACCCGTTAGCCTGGTCCAACAACCCGAACATAACCTAATACGGACAAATTTCATAAAACCCTTTTTTTGTTTTCTTTTCCGTTTTTATATCAATATTAATTTTTAATTCTTTTTTTCATTTTTCTTTTTCCTTTAATCTTTTCTTTTCTTCTTCTGGCCTTCTTCTTCTTCGTGGGTTCTCTACAAGCTAGAAGCCCCTTCTTTCACCGAGATCTTGTTCCTCACCGGAGCTCGTCCGAACGGCAACACCGACCGAAGCAACCGGCGTTCCACCGCCGAACCACCACCCTCTACCGGTCGTCCATTCCAACCGACACAGACCACCGTCGGCCACGAACTCCGGCGACCATAAACCCATTTGCCAGAACAAAGAAACATGACCACTCGACGATATATGATTCTTTCACGATAAACGTACAAAAACTCAATGGACACAAGCAAAAAAAATATAATTCTGCGGATATAGGAGCAAGAATGAACCGATCCCATGTCAAAATGTAAAATATTCTTTTGGTTCTCTTTCGAGCATTTTATCAAACATTTGGGATGCACCGGCCAACAGACTCATTCAAGGCAAACATCAACACGACATGCGAGAGCAACGTTCAAGATCAACTCAAGGCTAGTTGGTCGCATTTAGAACATATGCGAAGGAAGGACAAACAGCTTCGGCCACAACCCAAGGACCGATGAAACCGGAGCTCGGGCCAACTGGTCGGAAACGAGCTCCGGCCCGGCACCTAAAAAAAAATGAACAGATGTAGCTCGAAAAGGCCTACCTGGTTCGGATGAGACACGCAGCGACGGACGGAGACTGACGGCCGAGCCTCTAGCAACGGCCAGAGACTTTCTGATCTCACGCCCTCTCTAGCTCGCTCTCGACTCTCTCTGTGCTGCTGGGCTCCGAGGACTACAGTGGCGGTCGGCAGCTCACCAGCGGTAGCTGGATGTGCCGGGGGCTCCTCGGCTTCCTCTCCGGCTTACTCCCTCTCGGTTCTCTCTGTCTCTCCCTCCCCCCGGTTTCTTTCTGTGTTTTTTCCCCTCCCTTGCTCGCTTCTTTTCCTTTTGTTTTTGTAGGTCATCCTCCTGCCGTGCCAGCTGCCGGTCAGGCTAATCTCGACCCGCGGATCACGCTGGCCGCCTGCCATCTCGATCCGCCTGCTCCTCCATTGATGCTCCTCTATCGCTGTGCTGCTCTGTTTTCTGTCTGTGCAGGTGCTGCAGCGAAGACCAACCGGAGGGAGAAGACCCTCATTCACGGGCTGGGCTGAAAGGGAAAATGGGCTGGGCCAGGCCCAACGTAGGAGGGGGAAGAGAAAAGAAAAGGGGCGCAGGCCGAGCTAAGGCCAGGTCCGGCCCGACCCAATTGCTTTCGTTCGTTTTTTTTTAATTAATTTTTTTGACTAATTCCTAATTTTGTATACAATTAAGTTATAAACAAAATAGTAAAATTTAGGTGTCAACAGATACCAATGAATTTGATTTAATTTCTAACATATACATGCATTTGACAGCCTGATGCACCATAAAACATAGTGAATCCTCGATCTACAACTCCGTTCCTAATTTTTAGATCTCATTCCATATAATGGCTGCCAAGTGCCACATATAATCCTAAGTTAGTTGTTTAACGATTATTTATAGGGTACTGTGCTTCCTTTAGAATCTCTATTAGCATTACGTTATCATAATTTCAACCCACATCATATACACAATAGGAAAAGTTGATAATACCCAAAAATATGTCAATCATCTTGTGCCAAATCTCCAGGGACGTTTGTCATATCTCGTCCGAATTGATCTCTTTCCATGCCCTTCTTGTTTCACATCTTATCATCTTACTGGGCCGCGTCCAACTCCGTAGAACAGTCCCATATCTTGACTTTCAGGTTGGTTCTTCTCTGATACAGTGCGTCATTAACTATGCAACTTAATGGACCGTCACGGAATTCTGCTCTTACTGATGAAACTTTGAATGATCGAATAGGACATCGTGATTGGCGGGACCGATACATCGTCGACAATCACCGAATGGGTGATGGCAGAGTTGCTGTGGAACCGGAATGTGATGGACAAAGTAGTGGAGGAATTGACAGAAGTTTTGGGAGTAGATGAGATGGTCGAAGAGCAGCGCTTGCCCAAATTAAAGTACCTAGATGCTGTCATCAAAGAGGTGTTGCGCTTGCACCCGTCACTGCCCTTATTGGTGCCTCGGACCGCGCATTCTTCCTGTGTCGTCAAGGGTTACATGATACCAAAGGGCGGTAACATATTCCTGAACATATCATATATCCACAGGGACCCTAAGATTTGGGACAAACCATTAGAGTTTAGACCGGAAAGATTCTTGGAAGATCTTAGCTTGTATAATTTATCGGGCAACAACTTCGGATACATGCCATTTGGTTCTGGTCGAAGGATGTGTGAAGGGCTTCCGCTGGCAGAGAGAATGCTCACGTGTGTTTCGGCTTCCCTTTTGCATTCGTTCAAGTGGGAATTACCACAAGGGACGGAGTTGAAATTGTCAGACAAGTTCGGGATTGTGGTCAAGAAAATGAATCCACTAGTCGCCATTCCCAAACCAAAATTGTCCAGACAGAGCTCTACATGCAGATATAGGTCTTTCGGATTGAAGCTTCCAAACTCCTTTTCTTTGTATGTTTCTATCCTCGGTTTTCAGTAAAGATATATGCATATCTATCGACTATGTTATGGTACGAGTCCTATTCATGGCAACATGAATTGAGAGAATCCGTTGATATTCTTGCATTTTTGTCTAAACTAAGGAATGGCCTGGAGTTAGTCACGTATTACATGTACGTTTGCAATAAGCAAAGGTTAATGCCGAACTGCTGGTAGTCCTCCACTTTGATTAAGACCATGTTCTCCTCCTTCTTTGTTCGGAGGAAATTGGAGACATAGATGAAGGGTAGAGGAGACTTTAGCCGTAACAAGAGTGCAGCAGAAACACATACCTTCACTTGGGAAAATTACTAAGAGGGAGTCCAAATATGAACCAATGAATATATCCATTTGAATCCATATTGATTCAAAAATTTAAACCAGTGAGTTATAGGTCAACTTGAATATATATACTTTTTTAGGTTTACCAACGCTCAGCTAAATCTATGACACTTAGTAAAATTACATTTTTTTTCAAATTTGGAATATGTCTCACTTCATTCAATATTCTCACATCACTATCATGCATTCTAATTCTAACAATGCCAACATTGCACTCGGCATTGCTCCCTAACTACATTTTACCATTCTCCATGCATTGATAAATAGCAAACTAGTTCCATGTTTGGTGTAGCGGGAAATAAGCAACAAAATCCTAATCTATTTGTCAAACGATGAATTCTTAGTGACAAAAAATACATAATGAGCACTATCTAAGGCATGGTTAGCAACTACAACAATATCATCATTAGACTCAACTCCATTTCTCTTATCCTCCTTGTGTTTAGCTTAAGGCAATCCATTTTAAGATAATCCCTCTTGCCCTAACTCCAATAGACAACACCACAAATCCTAAACTAACTACACCTATTCAAATTTGCACTACTCCTACTAACACTATTATTATCTCCTCCTCTTCCTTCACCTTCTAAAACAGCTTGCATAAATTCACTAGAATCTCTTCTATGGATGTCTTCACTTAGAATCAAGTAATGAATTTCATAAACGCCAAACTTACTAACCCAATGGAATTACTAATAACAATAATATAGTAATCCAACTATCAAGCAATGAACATAATAAAATCAAAGATTAAACTCAATTGACTGACAATCACATCGAATCCATTGATTTTCTAAGCAATACATAAAGTAGACCTTATTGTTTACAAAGAGTTTCTCATAAATTTGATTGGACTTTCGTCAATCCTGCAATGATCTTCTCTTTTACGATGTTAATGCAATATTACAAGCCAATGTCAGCTAAATTATACCCGGCAATTGTCTATCCAGCAACTTCCAATCAGCTTGTTTCACCAACTTTGGTTTCTTTCCAAATAAGGGTAAATGCAGATTTCTCTAGTAAAGATAATCTTCAATTTGCATATTCTAAAAACCAAAAATCTTTCCTATTAACTTTGTTTACGTTTCCTTCTTCTGTCACCATCAATTTGATTTAACTCATACAAACCTGATTTTGATAACAATTGTTGTGAAAAATAACGAATCGAATTATAAAATAAGCATAAAAAATAAATTAAATATCATATTTATATTGTTTGATCAATATGACTTACATCTGTAGAGATAGCAACATAAGAATTTGCAATAGATCAAGCAATCAAATAAAGGTTATAACCGCACTCAGACACTCTTAAGTATTTCCTAACTCTCAAATCTACTTAATAATTACATAAAATCTTTTTCACAGCTTTAAATAGTCTCAAATTGCTTTCGTGTGCAATGGCACAAAATGATGAATACCTTTCACAACGAAGATACTTTTTATATATAGATAATAATTAAATCCAAAATAGGAAATTTATCCAAACTAAATAACTACTCAAATAGAAAATTTACTCAAATTAGACTACTTACTAGGATAAAAAAAGTTTGCTTATCGAGCTGAAATCCAAAATACATTTTCAATTCGAAAGGTTAAATTTAGGAAAGAAAAATAATTGCATCGAATAGTAAGATTCGGTAAAATATTATTAATTAGTACTTGCGTCCCATTGAGTCGAGATGATTTGATATTTGCCGGTCTAAATCATCAAAGGTGCTACTTTTATCAACGATGCAGAGTGCTCGACCCGGTCCATACCACCAACAAAAAAATATCATACAATTATGTAAGACTAATGACTCCTCATGACAATGACCTCTTCCGTGCAAGTCAAAAAACTGGACCACGTGGGGCTGCCGTTTGTAATCAATGCTCTCCAGTTGTCAATTTTTGTCCTTGTGTTGATGAGGGCAAACCAGAACCACTCCATTCCCTCATCAGCTTTTCCTTTATCATCCATGAGAGACCCACACATCTAGAGGAAGACCATGTATGCCTAGTGTAATAAAAGAATTTCTTATTCTTGCTTCGCTGCTTCTCTTCCTGTGGTGGAGAGCTAAAATGTCAGACGGATACTTTGGACGTTCCTGGTTGTGGTTGTGGCATGCTAAAGAAGAGAACAATGCAATACCTAGAGCTATCAGAAAACTTGTTGTCATAGCAATTGCAACTCTTAGTTTTTTGGTTTTTTCCATGCTCAGGAGGTGAAAAAACTCGAAGAATCCATTGCCCCCAAGGCCCCGAGGCATGCCGTTCCTCGGGTACCTCCCATTCCTAGGGAGTGATGGGAGAAGAGTAACAATTCAAACAATATTGAATCAACGCAGTGGAATAAAATAATCTCATCTCTTGTATAAACCTAATAGGAATCGATATAGTAGAGTAAAATAAATACCAAGCACGCGAGCACAAGACGATTTTTTTACGTGGAAAACCTCGATGTGGGGAGATCAAAACCACGGGACCGGAGTCCACCCGAAATTCTTCACTATCAACAAAATTGGGTAAACAATGTTCTTCTCTAGCAAATACTAGAGGTACATAGCAGCAAACACCACAAGAACATAATTCTTGGCAATACATATGAATTTCACAAGAGATCAAGGATAAATCTGACAAAAAACGCAAGTTTTGATCAATCCACGAAAAACCTGATGTATGGAGCTTTAAACAAAAATCAAATCGTTCAGATTCGAGAAAATTGCGCCACGAACATGCTGACAAAATTTCAGCTCAGTCGGACCACGAATCGACCTCCAACGTCTTAGCTTGATGTAAATCGATATCACACAACCCAGGCATTTTCTCGCTTTATCTTTTTCTCGTTACTATTTCCTTTTTTTTTTGCGCTACCTCTTTATATAGATAGTGAGTAAACCCTATTTCTTCATATAACTTATCATACGCCAAGTTCTTTTTGGCCAGAACTCATCGCTTCCTCCACATAGGAGTAAACCCAGCTAACAGGAAGTGATCTACACCGGAAGTTCTCCAAATTGGCCGAGACCTATCGAGTTCTCCACCTACAAACTCCAGTTCTTCGAATTTGATGCCTCGGCACTAAAGGGCAGTAACATATTCCTAAACGTGGGTTATATCCACAGGGACCCCATGATTTGGGACAAACTGATGGAGTTTAGACCCAAGAGGTTCTTGGAAGATCCCAGCAAGTATGACCTCTTGGGCAATGACTTCACGCACATGCCTTTCGGTTCCGATCGAAGGATATGCGCATGGCTCGCACTAACAGAGAGGATGTTGACATTTTCTTTGGCCTCTCTTTTGCATTCATTCGAGTAGGAATTGTTGAATATCAGAGTCGCACAGCTCTGATAACATTCTCACAAGAGAAGCTCTTAAGGAATGAGATGAATACACTACTTTACTCGTATAAAAGTCTTTTCACTCTCCATTATTTGAAACAATTACAAGATTCATTTATATGTTGGCTTAAAACACGACTCTTGACATACCTTAGATATATGAAAAGACATGTCTAAATAAATAGTAACAAAGACACTTTAACATGTGTGTCGAAAATACTTCTGTCGGAAATTGAACAGCCTTTTGACCAAAATACGAAGAGTCACGGGAGATAGGCGGTGATATTTTCAATACTCCCCCTCACCGACTACTCTCTCTAAGGATAGTCCTCACGACCATACCAAGCTAAGCTTGAAACTCTTCAAACTTTGTAGCTCCAAGACCTTTGGTGAAGATATCAGCAACTTGATCACCTGTCTTGATGTACTTCATATTGATCTCGCCATCCAACACTTTCTCTCGCAGAAAGTGATAGTGGACTTCCACATGCTTAGTCCTAGCATGGCAAATTGGATTCTCTGCCAAGCTTATAGCGGATAGATTATCACAATACAATATTGTCGAATAATCTATTGATTGATGAAGATCATCTAATAACTGCACTAGCCACGTGCTCTCCTAAGCTACCATTGTTGCTGCTCTGTATTCAGCTTCTGTTGTAAACAAAGACATAGTCGGCTGTCTTTTACTGCACCAGGACACTACTGCTGATCCAAGATTAAATGAGTATCCAATAGTTGATCATCTTGTGTGTTGATCTTCAGTGCAGTCAGCATCACAATGACCGACCATCTCACTTGATGATTCCTTTTTATACAAAAGCCCAAAATCAAAAGTCTTCTTTACATACCTCAGAATATGCTTGGCTGCTTCCAAGTGAGGCTTCCTTGGCTTCTCCATGAATCAACTCACTACTCCCACTACAAAAGAGATGTTAGGCCGAGTTATGGTAAGGTAAATTAGACTACCTATCAGTTGTCTATACATAGTCGAATCTTCTAGCTCTCGACTTTCTTCAACACATAACTTTGCATTCCCATCCAACGGAGTAGATATAGGTTTGCAATCAAGTATTCCGAATTTTTTTAAGAGATCTCGTGCATACTTTTGTTGACATAGGAATAATCCTTCCTTTGTCCTATCAATCTTGAGCCCTAGAAAGTGTTTTAGTTCTCTAAGCTCCTTCATCTGGAACCGCATAGAGAGGTTGGCTTTAATTCGACATATCTCATCTTCATAATCTCTAGTAATGATGAGATCATCCACATAAACCAGCATAGCTGTAACCTTTCCATCTTCTTCCTTCACGAACAGGCTCGAGTCTACTGGAGCTACATTATAATCGTTCTTTAACAAGAATTCTGCAATTTTTTCCACACCACGCTCTCAGGGCTTACTTCAAGCCATACAATGCTTTCTTTAGCTTGCAAACATATTATGGATTTGCTCTTGAAGCCATCCGGTTGCTCCATGTATATCTCTCGCTCGAGTTCTCCATGCAGGAAAGCATTCTTCACATCCATCTGCCACACACTCCATGACTTGCTTGCTGCGAGTGCTAATAGAACTCGAACAGTGGTAACCTTTGCCACTAGGCTAAAGGTTTCTTCATAATCAACCCCATATTTTTGCAAAAATGCTCGAGCTATTAGACGTGCTTTATACCTCTCAATTGACCCGTCTGGTCAAGTTTTAAGTTTATAAACCCATTTGTAAGAAATAGGACGAACCTTTTCAAGTTTCGGTACCAAGTCCCATGTCTCATTCTTCTTTAGTGCGAGGATTTCTTCTTTCATGGCCTTCCTCCATTCTATACTCTTCGAGGCTTCTTCATATGTTGAAGGCTCGAACACGCCAACATCTTCAGTCAATGCTGCGTTGGCATACTTGGGATTCGGCTTCCTTTGCCTCGTTGATCTCCGAAGTTGAGGCTCCTCCTCTTCAAGTTCTTCGACCTAACTTGGTCGAAGTTCTTCTGTCAACCTTGGATGCTCACTAGATGAACTTATCGATCCTGGTGATTATGCTTCGACATCTTTTTCAACACCTTTTTCAACAGGCTGATTCTCATCGAATTCTTTCAGCCTTTCTTCGACCTCTTCATCAAAATGCTATGAATTTGGCAATTCGACTGCTTGAGGTGACCACCAAGATGACATTTCATCGAACACCAAATTCCTTGAAGTATAGCACCTCCTTATTGTTGGGTCGCAGCACTTCCACCCCTTTCGTTGATCATCATATCCCACGAATATGCAGCGGACTACCTTCTTGTCGAATTTGTTGTGGAGATGATCAGGCACAAATGCATAACATACACATCTAAAAACTCTAAAGTGACTTACCATTGGCTTGCGATTCCATAGCTTCTCGTATGGTGACATAAAACCAAGTTGCTTGTGGCAGCCTGTTAGTCACGTGAGCCATCGTCTTCATACATTCAGCCCAAAATCTCGGTGGAACATTCCTTGTGTGCAACATGCTCCTGCATGTCTCAGCTAGATATCGATTCTTTCTTTCGGCAACACCGTTCTACTGCGGCGTATACGGACAAGTATACTGTCGACGTATCTTGTACTCTTACAAATACTTCATAAACTCGTAGGAAGTGTACTCTCCCCCGTTATCAATCCGTAGGCAACGAATTTTTCTACCTACTTCACTTTCAACATTCTCCTTAAACACCTTAAATTTGATAAATGCCTCAGATTTTTCCTTCATGAAATCAACCCAGACATACCTGGAGAAGTCATCGATGAAAGTGATCATATACTTGAATCCACTAACAGATTGCTGCTTCACTGGACCAAACACATCCGAGTGAACGAGCTCGAGAGGCATTCAAGCTTTGAATGACGATTCCTCATACGGAAGTTGATGTGCCTTCTCGTACTGGCACCCAGCACAAACCACATTTTCTTGCACTTCCAACTGGGAAGACTCCTTAGCATGATCTTTTGCATCATCACCTTCAACTTGTGATAACTTACATACCTAAGCCACGCATGCCATAAATAGGGTGTATCATTCCTTTGGGTTTTGTTTACGTATGCCGTTTGAGCAGACATCACGTAAACAAACTCTAGCCGACGTCCCTCCATGATTGGTCGACTAGTGGGCTTCAAACTTTGGTACACCTTAATATCTCGTACTGAACACCACATAATTACCCGAGTCTGTAAACTGGGACACAGACAATAAATTCTGCTTCATTCCTGGCACGTGATACACACTTTTCAATTCAACTTGCTGTGAATTGAACCAATGAGTTATCATCGTCTCGCCAATATGAGTAATCGGCAACCTCAAGCCGTCTGCAATAATAACAACACGTCCTCCGATATAATTACGCATGTTCGACAGTTTGCCTTGATCTCCAGTCATATGAGTCGAACACCCTGAACCAACAATCTAGTTGTAATCATAATTAATCAACTTTTCACTTACAGAGATTAATGCCATCGCATCATTTAACTCGACTACGGAAGAGGCAGCGAACTCATCTGACACCACTATTGCAACAGACGTTTGGAAATCTCATTCCTTATCTTCATCGAAATCATTCCTCTTCGATGATGTTGCAACATGTCCTTCAGCTTTCTTCGCTCGACAATCTCTGGCAAAGTGGCTCTCCTTGCCACAAACGTAACATCGTCCACTACGTCTTTTGCCATCGCGTCGCCTAGCTCCCCCCGGTCGAAGGCTCGACTCTCCTGGACGATTTTGCCATCCTTCACGAGCTGGTTGCTTTTGCCATTCGACATGGCTTTTCCTGGACTTGCCATCTTTATTGTCAGCACCGGTTCGCCTCTGGCCCTTGAACCCTCTTTTATCACTCAAGAGGGCACTTTCTTCTTCCTGAATCGAAACCTTAGACATTTAACTATCTAAAGTCTCTTGGTTAGCCAGAATATTCTCCAGATCGGTCAACAACGGTTGAGTTGCCCATCCACAAGTAGCCGTAATAATGTTGTTATACTCCGGCTTTAACTGATGAATAATAATTCTTCTCATTCTTGTTTTTGAGATGGCATTAGCGGGATCCAACTTTGAAATTTCATCACAAATAAACTTAACTTTGGAGAAATACTGACTCAACATCATATCTTGTTGTGACATCGACAGTAGCTCGTTCTCCAACCTTTGTAGCTTGGCATCATTCGACCTTGCGAATAACGCTGCCAAGTTATCCCACGCCTCCCTGGGAGTCTGTGCGCTCCTATTGTGCAGCAATAAATCATCTTTGACAGTTACAACAAGAGCGTAAAGAGCCTTACCTGCTTTTATCTTCCATCTCCTTTGTTCATCATTGTCTCTGGGTGCCGTGGTGTTGTTGCCACCAACAATATCCCACAAATCCTAACCCATCAAATAAAACTACATCTAGACACTCCAATTATTGTAATTGGAGTTGTTGAGCTTCTTAATGCCATTGTCAAATTTGAAACATCCGCCATCTGACTTGAAATAATGCTCGGCACTATTCCAAGAAACCTTGATCCCCAGCCAATCGATCACAGTCCCTGACTGTACACTAGTAGATTTTCGACATATTCCGGTCCTCGACCGCTTGCGCACGAACAATGGTCCTTGACCATCGTCTTCACGAACTACGCTCCGGAAGACTTGACTCACGGTCCCTGACAACCGTGCTCTCAGTCCCAGATAACCTTACTCGGATACCAATTGTTGAATATTAGAGTCGCACAGCTCTGATAACACTCTCACAAGAGAAGCTCTTAAGGAAGGAGATGAATACACTACTTTACTAGTAAAAAAGTCTTTTCACTCTCCATTATTTGAAACGATTACAAGATTCGTTTATATGTTGGCTTAAAATATGACTCTTGACATACCTTAGATATATGAAAAGACATGTCTAAATAAATAGTATTAAAGACACTTTAATATGTGTGTCGAAAAGACTTTTGTCGGAAACTGAACAACCTTTCGACCAAAACACGAAGAGTCACGAGAGATAGGTGGTGATATCTTCAATAGGAATTACCGCAAGGGGTGGAGCTGGAACTATCGGACAAGTTCGGGATTGTGGTCAAGAAATTGAATCCCCCGGTGGCCATTCCCAGGCCGAGATTATCCATTCTAGAGCTCTACATGTCGAGATAGATCTTTCATTAGAGTCTCAAAACCCTTCATTTCAATTCTACGAAATAAAAGCATCCTGCCAGTATTGTTAGATGTAGGAGAAAGGATTCATGTTGTCTATTGGTTCTTTAGATTAGTTCAACCAGAAGATGAAGTCATGTGATTTAAGCGCGAAACATTTGGGATCTTGCACATATATTTGATTACAGTGTTATCAAGGAGGCAGTTCGCTTATAGCATAGTGCAAAGAATAAAACATTATAAACAAATGCCGAATTTATATGATTAAGTTGGTGTGACCTAATTGATGAGGTAAACAATACGAGATTACACTATAGACCGATCGATGCGATAGAGATTTCAATCATAGTTGAAGCTTTTGCCATTATCCCAATCCACAATTACATCCACTAAATCATACAACGTTTTAACTCTTATAATTTCTTACAAAATAATTTCTCAATCTCATAAACGAATTCACAAATATTATTACAAAAATTATTGGCTTCCAAGCACTTGATCTAATTCACGAGCGCACTGCATAATAGATTGTTGTGACTGTAAACTCATCTATGTATCTATGAAAAAAAAATCCAAAAGTCCTAAACCTACTGCCAATTTAATTATAAGCCTCTTAATTTCGCCAATTAAATCCTAAAATTTTTCACATTTTGCTAATCAAGTTCATTCAATCAATTTTGACTAAAAATCACTAATGTATAGCCAATTATCCTATGTGGCACGATTAGCACCTACGTGAATAATTTTTAATAATATTTTAATCTTCTTTAATTTTAATTTTCAATATTTAATTTTTTTTCCTTACCCAAAACTGGTGAGGGCCAGCAACCCTCGCCTGGTCTGGGGAAGGGTGTCGCTGCCCTCGTCAATTACAAGCAAAGGCATTCACCCTCGTTCAGATAATGCCCTCACCTAGCCTGGTCTGGGGAAGGGTGTCGTTGCCCTCATCAATTACAAGCAAAGGCATTCACCCTCGTTCAGATCCAGGTGAGGGCTACAATGCCCTCACCTAGCCTAGGCAAGGCAAGGGTCAAGACCCTCTTCCTAAATCTAGCAAGGACGTCGCAACCCTCACATAGTCGACACCCTCACCAGCTTTAGGCAAGAGCCCAATGGGCCTCGCCTGGATTTGGGTGAGGACAGATAAAGGTGCAAAGGCTCTCACCTATGGCTAGTGAGGGTAGCAACGCCCTAGCCTATTGATGGTTAGAATAAAAGAATAAATAATTAAAATTAAAATATTATTAAAAATGATTCACATTCGTGTTAATTATGCCTTATAAGATGTCAATGTCTACGTCAGCAGTTTCTTGCCAATTTAAGTCGGATTGACTCAATTAGTAATACATGAAAATGTTTAGGTTTCGATTGATAAAATTGAAAGATTAGAACTAAATTAGCAAGAATATGATAAATTTAGGATTTTTTGAACAACTTTTCCATGCAAAGACTGACAATATGCTAAAATGAGAGGGGCCATTTGGTCTTTTCAAGGTCGGAGTTTTCTCAGAAGTCATAGATGATATTTTTAAAGATAAAGTTGTAAGTGGTCATTGAAAACTAAACAATTCTTTTGAAAAAAAAAATTAGGAGTTAAAATGGGGGCAACCCAACCCCTCTCTCTCTTCCGACAAAAAAAAAAAAAAAAAAAAACCTCTCTCTCTCATAGGACTAGGGCTTGGGGTTTTTGTATGAAGCGCAGGACTCTTTCTGTTTTGTGGAATTAGAATCAAATATGACTTTTCCATATGGTCTAATGTTCTAATTAGAATTTTTAAATCTAGTTTTTTTCCCTAGATTCCTTTTATAGCTCTGAAAGCTCAGGCACAAAAGAATATGCAAATTTTCCTAATCCAAGTAAATAACACGTTTATTATCTCATGATCTTAACAATTTAGCTAAATTAATTTGTCAAAATTACGATTAGTTATATACCGTTAAAGTCGACCTTTAACCCTCATCGCACAACTTCCTGATAACATATATTACTTCCGGCAATATATACACCGTAGCATTACGCTTAGGGGTGTGCAACCGGACCGGGTTTACCCGGTTCCTGGTCTGGCCCACCCGGAAAACAGGGTCGGGAACCGGTTCCGATTGAAACCGGTCCGGGAACCGGTTCCCAAAACTCAAACCCTGTTTAAACCGGTCCGGGAACCGGTTCCAAGGGATTACCCACCCGAGAACCGGACCGACCGGACCGGTTTGGGAACCGATTTTAAGCCACCCCCAAAAACCAAAAAGACCAAAATGCAAAACCCTAGTTTCTACTTTCTATCTTTACCTCTCCTGAAATCGTGACCGGCCAGCCTTGCTCCAAGCTCCCCTCCCGAAATCGCAAAGCCGACGCCGCCTCTACCGCTCTCGTCGCACCCCTCGCGCTCGCACCACCACCGTCGTTTCGCCGGTCATCTGAAGCTCCGCTCCACTGGTTTTGCCCGCGAAGCCGCTGACCCCCGTCGAGCTCGCACCCGAGCGCCAACGCCGCCTCCGTTCGATCTCGCCGTTCTACCTGCTGCTGTTGCCTCACCGACGCCCCTAACCCGCAAATCTCGTGTCTGCAAGCCCACCTTGTCGCATCTTCGAGCATCCCACAGTAGCCCTCTGCCGATCCTGTTCTCACCGCGCGCTGTTTCCCAAGCTCCCCTGCTGCCGATCTACCGCCGCCCGAACGACGCCCCCTACTTTGGTGGCGATCTGGCCTAGCCCCCTCGCTAACGCCCACTGAAGCCGCGTCAATCCTTGCCGCCCTCACCAGTCGCGATACTAGTAGCCCATCGAAGCTGCTGCTGTGCTGATCCGCGTCGACCCGACGTCGCCGCGTCCCACCGAGCCCCCTGCTGCAACGCTTCACCTGCGCTGCCCTCCCCTGCGAAGCCACTGCTGGGTCCTCCTCTACTCAACGCCAGACAGATCCGCTTCGACGCCCAACAGATATATAGTTCTCTCAATAGTTGTTGATGAATTCCATGAAGTCTCGAGTCTTGCTGCTAATTGATGGATCTTCTAATTGAATCTCTTTGTGGTTTTGAAATAGAACAGTGCTCGCATGGTTGATGGAGAGTCTAGAATTTGCTTTTAACTTATAGATTTTGAAATATATTATTTGCTTAAGATTTGAATTTTTCCATTGAATCATTAGGCTTGAAGATCCCGACAGTGAAGAAACAAAGGAGTTTGTGCAAAATCAGGTGGAATTGACACAGACCGTTTTGAAGACGTGTGACGCGAGGGATAAACTCAATGAAAAGATAACGAAGCTATTTGATCATCCTCGGTATGAAGCACCGTTCAGGCGAGGGAACAAATACTTTTATTTTCACAATACAGGGCTCCAAGCGCAAAGCGTCCTCTACATGCAGGTTCGTTTGTTGAAATCTGGAATTGAGTTGAAAGAGAATTTTGTTTATGCCTCTTTCTTGGCCCTCGAATTAAGAGTCGCATTACGGATACATGTTTGGTGTTGGACCTCTTTTCGTTTCTTGCAAGAAGATTGTTGAAAAAGCATATTTTGCAGCTCGGTGTGAGTTGGAAGAGTTCAGTTTGATCCTGAGCGCCATTCTAATTTTACTTTGATATTAGACGCTGTTTAGTGCAGCTGGAGTAGTTCTATAGCTATGTCGTGGTTATACTGTGCCGTGTTGTATCAAAGCACATGTTTGGCGATGCATCTTTTACAAGTATTGTGGCTATGAACAACTAATGCATTTGGCAAAATTTGTGGGGCAATTTATGCGATTATCCAAATGACGGTTGGCTAAAATTGGGGACTGTTTATCAGTGTGGATGTGCATATGCTGATCGAGATTGTAAATGCTTTATATATGAGTGTTGTACAGCAATTTTTATGCAAAACAAGTTCCAATATAAATAGGGTTAACCCTGTTCCCGGACCGGAAAAATAGGATGGATCGGGAACAAGGTCCAATGCAAACAGGGTAGGGTACAGGGTCCAAAAAAAGAGAACCAGTTATAACAGGGTCGGGTACAGGGTCTAGGTCTAGACCCTACCCACCCTGGACCCGATCATTACGCTCGTTCAATCATTGTACTCATTTTGACAATTTTCTCCAGTTGTCATTTTTTGTTCGTGTCGATGGGGGCAAACCAGAACCACTGGATTCCCTTATCAGCTTCTCGTTTATCATCTATAAGAGACCCACTCATCCATAGGAAGACCATATATACTTAGTGTAATAAAAGAATTTCTTATTCTTGCTTGGCTACTTCTCTTCCCGTGGTCGCGAGCCAAAATGTCAGACGGATACGCTGGACGTGCCTGGCTGTATTTGTGGCATGCTAAAGAAGAGGATGATGCAATTCCTAGAGCTATCACAACATTTCTTGTCATAGCATTTGCAACACTTACTTTTTTGGTTTTTTCCATTTTCAGGAGGCGAAAAAACTCGAAGAATCCATTGCCCCCAGGTCCCCGAGGCATGCCATTCCTCGGGTACCTCCCATTCCTAGGGAGCGATCTCCACCGGAAGTTCTCCGAATTGGCCAAGACATACGGCCCTATCTACAAACTCCAGCTTGGAAGCAAGTTATATGTTGTGATTAACTCCCCGTCGGTGGCCAGAGAAATTGTTCGGGACCAGGACATGACGTTTGCCAATCGGGACCCGAACATTGCTGCCACCATGTCGTCATACGGTGGAAGAAGTATTGCCTTCGCAAGCCAGGGGCCTTATTGGAGGAATCTCCGTAAACTGTTCGTACGGCAGATAATGAGCAATGCGAGCCTCGATGCCTGTTACGATTTGAGAAGGCAGGAGGTCAGGAAAGCTCTGAGTGATCTGTATAGAAAATCTGGCATGCCGGTTGATATCGGGGAATTGACCCTTCTGATCTTGATTAACGCGATGATGGCAATGCTGTGGGGAGGGACGCTTGAGGGAGAGAAGTGCGAAGCCATGGGCGCCGAGTTTCAAAAGGTGGTGGCTGAATACATGGTGCTCTTAGGTAGTCCAAATGTTTCGGACTTTTTCCCGGCACTCGCTTGGCTTGACCTGCAAGGAGTGGAAAGGGACATGAAAAGGGTGCATCAGTGGCTAGATGATTTTCTTCAGTCTGTTATCGATTGTGCAACCGAAGGAAAAACAAATGAACTGTTCAAGCAGAAGGAAGGAGAATCTGAAAGAAATGAACAAAAAAGGGACTTTTTGCAGATTTTCCTGGACATGGAGATGGATCTTGAAGATAACCATTCACCAATGGACAAGAATAGAGCTCTCAAAGCCATTCTTAAAGTAAGTCTATACAGCTAGGTGACTAGTTCTTCTATCAATATACTTGACTATTTTTCGCCCTGATGCACCAGAAAATATGGTTAATCCTCTCCGGCAATTCTGCTCTTGGTAGATTTCATTTCATATTTTTGGCCTCCATAATCATAGAGTTTATGTCTAGCGATTATTAAAAGAGTATCGTTCTCATTTTCAGATCTATGTCAGCCCTAGAGTACCATAATTTTCCACCAGCGTCTTGTACAATAGTGAAACAAATGTAGCAAAGTTGATTTAATTCAAAGGTTCTTCAAGTATTGTGTGCCAATTTTCGAATCAAGTTGGCCGTATCATGTCAAGAATAAATTCTCTTACTTAGGTTGTATCCAACCGCACCCTCTCCATCACAAAAAGCTCTATGTTCTTGACTCGAACATCGATTCTTCTCTATTACAGCGCTTCATCAAGTGTTAAGCTTTATCAAACATAATAGCAGTTTACTCTTCCTAATGAAATTTTGACTGTGGAGTAGGACATCGTGGTTGGCGGAACTGATACGACTTCAACAATGATCGAGTGGGTGATGGCAGAGTTGCTGCAGAATCGAAATATGATGAACAAAGTAGTCCACGAGCTGACGGAAGTTGTGGGGGACAATAAGATGGTCGAAGAGCACCACTTGCCCAAATTAAAGTACCTCAATGCTGTCATCAAGGAGGCATTTCGCTTGCACCCAGCACTGCCCTTATTGGTGCCTCGGACACCTCATGCTTCTTGTGTCGTCGGGGGTTACACGATCCCAAAGGGCAGTAACGTATTCCTGAACGTGGGTTACATCCACAAGGACCCCACGATTTGGGACAAACCGTCAGAGTTTAGACCCGAGAGGTTCTTGGAAGATCCCAGCAAGTATGACCTCTTGGGCAACGACTTCACGTACATGCCTTTTGGCTCTGGTCGGAGAATATGCGCAGGGCTCGCACTGGCAGAGAGGATGCTAACGTTTTCTTTGGCCTCTCTTTTGCATTCATTCGAGTGGGAATTACCGCAAGGGGTGGAGCTGGAACTATCGGACAAGTTCGGGATTGTGGTCAAGAAATTGAATCCCCTGGTGGCCATTCCCAGGCCGAGATTGTCCACTCCAGAGCTCTACATGTCGAGATAGATCTTTCATTAGAGTCTCTAAACTCTTCATTTTAATTCTACGAAATAAAAGTATCCTGCCGGTGTGTTTGATGTAGGAGAAATGATTCCTGTTGTTGTTTATTGGTTCTTCATATTAGTTCAACCAGAAGATGAAGTCATGCGATTTAAGCGCAAAACATTTGGGGTCTTGCACATATATTTGATTACGGTGTTATCAAGGAGGCGGTTCGCTTACAGCATAGTGCAAAGAATAAAACATAATAAGGAAACACTGACTTTACATGATTCAAGTTGGTGTGACCTACTTGATATACTATAGATCGAGCAATGCAATAGAGATTACAATCATAGTTGAGGCTTTTGCCGTTATCTCAATTCGCAATGACATCCATTAACTTATTACACGTTTTTAACTCTTATAATTTCTTGTAAAGTAGACTCTCAATCTCTTAAATGAATTCACAAATATTTTTACAAAAATTATTGGCTTCCAAGCACTTGATGTAATTCACAAGCGCACCGCATAATAAATTGTTGTGACAGTAAACTCCTCTATGTACTTATGGAACAAAAAAAAAAAGAGATAGGAAAATTGTCCAAAAATCCTAAACTTATTGTCAATCTAGTTATAAACCTCTCAATTTCGCTAATTGAGTCCTAAAATTTTTTGCATTTTACTAAATGTGTTCACCTAGCTAATTTTGACTAAAATCACTAACATAAAGTCAACTAGTCAACGTGACATGATTAATACTGACGTTGATATTTTTTAATAATATTTTAATATTTTTTCAATTTCTAATTTTCAATATTTAATTTTTTTTTCTTAATTCTAAACTAGTGAGGGCCGATCTGGGCAAGGGTGTCGCTACCCTCGTCAATCACAAGCAAAGGCGTCCACCCTCGCCCAAATCTAGGTGAGGGCTGCAATGCCCTCACCTAGCCTAGGCAAAGCAAGGGTCAAGATCCCCTTCCTAAATCTAGCAAGGACGTCGCAACCCTCCATAGTCGACGCCCTCACCAACTGTAGGCAAGGGCCCAATGGGCCTCGTTTGAATTTGGGTGAGGGCCGACAAAGGTGCAAAGGCCCTCACTCGTGGCTGGTGAGGGTAGTGACGCCCTAGCCTACCGATGGTTAAAATAGAAAATAAATAATAATTATTATAATTAAAATATTAAAAATCATTCGCATCTGCATTAATTGTGCCTCGTAAGATGGTCGATATCTACATTAGCAATTCATGGCCAATTTAAGTCAGATAGATTCAATTGGTAAAACATGAAAATGTTAAGGTTTAAATTGATAAAATTGACTTGTCAAAAAAAAATTGATAAAATTGAAAGATTATAACTAAATTAGCAAAAATGCAATAAATTTAAGACTATTTGAACAATTTTTCCATACAAAAATCGACAAGATGCTAAAATGAGAGGGGCCATTTGGTCTTTTCAAGGTTGTAGTTTTCTTTGAAGTCATAAATGATATTTTTAAAAATAAAATTATGTAAGTGGTCATTGAAAACTAAACAATTCTTTTTAAAAAAAAAAAAAATTCAGAAGAGGTTAAGAAGGGGGCAACCCAACCCCTCTCTCTCATAGGACTAGAAAGGCCCATGCATGCATAGTGGGCTTGGGGCTTTTGTGTGAAACGCGGGGCTCTTTCTGTTTTGTGGAATTAGAACCAGATATGACTTTTCCATATGGTCTAATGTTCTAATTAGAATTTTTAAATCTAGTTTTTTTTCCATAGATTCCTTTTATAGCTCTAAAAGCTCGCGCACAAAAGAAAATACAATTTTTCCTAATCCAAACACATAACATGTTTATTATCTCATGATCTTAACAATTTAGCTAAATTAATTTCTCAAAATTATGATTAGTTATATACCGTTAAAGTCGCCCTTTAACCCTGATCGTACAGCTTCCCGATAACATATAGTACTTCCAGCAGTATATACGCCGTATTATTACGCATGTTCAATCATTGTAATCATTTTGGCAGTTTTCTTCAGTTATCAAATTTTTTTCTTGTGTCGGTGGGGGCAAACTAGAACCACTGAATTCCCTTATCAGCTTTTCGTTCATCATCTATGAGAGAACCCCTCATCCATAGGAAGACCATATATACTTGGTGTAATAAAAGAATTTCTTACTCTTGCTTGGCTACTTCTCTTCCCGTGGTCGCGAGCCAAAATGTCAAACGGATACGCTGGACGTGCTTGGCTGTGTTTGTGGCATGCTAAAGAAGAGGATGATGCAATTCCTAGAGCTATCCCGACACTTCTTGTCATAGCAATTGCAACACTTACTTTTTTGGTTTTTTCCATGTTCAGCAAGGGAAAAAACTCGAAGGTTCCATTGCCCCCAGGGCCCCGAGGCGTGCCGTTTCTCAGGTACCTCCCGTTCCTAGGCAGCAATCTCCACTGGAAGTTCACCGAATTGGCCAAGACGTACGGCCCCATCTACAAACTCCAACTCAAAAGCAAGTTATATATCGTGGTTAACTCCCCATCACTGGCCAAAGAAATTGTTCGGGACCAAGACATGACATTTGCCAATCGCGACCCGAACATCGCCGCCACCATCTCATCATATGGTGGAAGGAATATTGCCTTCGCAAGCCAGGGGCTTTATTGGAGGAATCTCCGCAAACTGTTTGTACGGCAGATAATGAGCAATGCAAGCCTCGATGCTTGTTACGACTTGAGAAGACAGGAGGTTAGGAAAGCTCTAAGCGATCTGCATAGAAATTCAGAGTGCCAGTAATGTTGGATGCAAAACGCGCAACCCCAAGATCTCCATAACCAGAATACGAGTATAGATGATCGAGTAGAGAGATTATCGCACCTGTTTTGAAATCCATCATTCTTGATGCAGAAATAGAAAAATGATAATTAAAGCACAAGTCATTCTTTTCTATTGCTCTCTGTATCACTGGCTCAATGAGACGACCCCATCACCCTTTAATGCTAGGTTAACAATCATTATGTGAGTATACACGTAAGAATTAGGGTTAGATGAAAGACTTAAGCACTATTTATAGAGTTTCCAACCAGGCCCTATCATTACGGGTCAGGCTCAACTCAGCCCATACTAGCCAGCCCCATATTAGACTAATTAAGAAACCTTCTATATCTCCTTAAACCAAACCCTGTAAAACGATAAATTACAATATTAATTAATGTAGTCCATATTAAGAAGACTCTTACACTCTCTCACTTGTGCTATATTAATTGAAAGTGTACTGTATGTACGCACATTGGTCCAGAGATATTTCTTAATAGTCAATCATATCTCATAAAGTCTCAAATACTTAATCATGATGGTAACTGCATGTATATACACAAAGCCTTCCATGGTCACAAGTGTTTTCAATTTTATTGATATGGAGTCAATATGGTAATGTGGCAAATAGATAACATCTCTCATAGAGAGATCCCATTTGTCAGTCACCATTTTCTTACCTTAAGCGTCACAAAAAAAAAAACTTGTGCATTGTCCTTACGGTCAACCTTTTTTTTATGTATAATAAGACATATGCACAAGGCTAATACCCGGATGCCCCTAGCATTCACTCAAGGTTTATACAGTACCTTGAGACTTTTATCAATATGTATTCAACATAATAACAATACATTCAAAAATATTTTATTGAATGCAAAAGTTGATACATATCAAAATGAACTTAAGTGTAATGAACATAGATGTAAACTTTATTACAGTAAAGACAAAATAACTCCCACTAAACAACAGCATCTCATGATGCTCTTAAGCTTATTTTAATGATATGTCATTCAAGAACAGAAGAGCGAAGTCCTTTAGTTAGTGGATCTGCAACCACATCATCTATGAAAATATGTTATATTATAATGTCACATTTCTGTACCGTTTCTTTATGGTCAAAAATTTAACTGCCATATATTTAGACCCTTTGAGACCTCTGTTGCTCATAAATAATACTACAAATTTATTGTCTTAATACAACTGTATGAGTCTATCCATAAAGTTAAAACGGCCAACTCCTTAATGAAGTTCCGGAGCCTAATAGCCTAAGTAACAGTCTAAAGAATATATTACAAACTCTACTACATAGTAGAAGATGATATAAAACTTTATTTACTGCACTTCCTACTAACAAATATATATATTCCGTTATTGATCTCATTGTATCATAACAGCTAGCAAAGTTTACATCTAAATACCCTACTAGTTACAAGAATTGAACATGTCTGTAAATTAGCATATAATATCGTGTCCTTTTTAAGTACCTTAAAACCTTCTTGGCAGCAACCTAGTGATCGCGTCCTGGATTTGACTGATTTCTACCTAGAAGTTCCGTCACAAAGACAATATTTGGTCTGGTGAAAATTTGAGCATACATTATATTTTTAAGTACACTGACACAAGGTCCACCCTTTAACTAGATTTTCTCAATATCTAAATAAAGACAATGTAATAGATTCGGTCCATCACCCTTAATGATAGGAGTAATAACCGAACTTGCAATGATGTATATTGAATATTTCTAAAATACGATCAGCAAATATCCTCTAAGATAAATCTAATATATATGGCGAGAATAATCATTACTGACCTCAATGCAAAGGACAAAAGATACCATGTCTCAAGGTCACTACTTGTAAGCAAAAAAATCATGTACATAAAATATGAGAAAAATAAATTTCTTCCCACTGACCTTGCAGTATGTTGAATTACTTTGTTCCCAACTGAACGAAACAATAACACTATGAAACTTTAATAAAATTGTATGGAAACTTGCTTAAAACCACAAATAAGACTTTTTAGTCTACACACAAGTTTACTTGAATCTGCTACAAAATCCTCCAATTGCACTATATAGATTTTGTATATATTTACCGTAACTCTATATCAAAATAAACTATTAATGCCACATTTACTCTGAAAGAACCTTTAAAAATATTAGAAAGAAACAATTATTTATTCACTATTAATTATCAACATCTCTTTCAGAGTGAAAACTTTAGTTACCAGTTTAACTTTAAACTTGACAATCTTTCTTTGAAATCCTTTTAGTTTTGTACATCTATTTGCAACTAGTGAACTTGTGATCTTTAGGCAAGTCAGCAAGTTTCCAAACACTATGATGTTACAAAGATTGTATATCGTCTTTTATGGCATATAATCATATACTTGATTAAGGACAAGAAACAATATTTATATAAGTCGTTCAATCAACCATGTAGTAGATATTGCAGTTATGCTCTCATAGATAGACTATATAGTCTGATGATATAACTGATCGTCTTTCCCTAACAAATCTCCTGAGTAAAGCTACAACCACTTCATTCTAAACTTGAGGGGTTTGAGAAATTTCATCATAAACTATATCAAGAATAGTACATTAAATCTCAACAAATTTAGTCTGTGGTACAGGAGATTCCACAATTGTCTATATAGGCAAAGACAAAGACACAATAACCTTCATCGTACTATTATCCTTAATAGTCTGAGAGCAACTATCCTCTACAACTATGTCGAACTCTAGAAACTTTATTGTCTGTGATTACATAATACTTGTAACTCCATTAGGGTCATAAAATCAATATCCCTTTGAATAATCTAGGTAAGATACAAAATAATTCTGAGTGGATCCGAATTGCAACGCACTTAATATTGGATTGTACAACCTCATTTCTAGACGTGCGGACCCCTGGAGTGCCTTAACTTTGTACAACGGGACACTTAAGTGCCATAACTTACGAAAGATACACTTACGTGCCAAAATCTGAGTAAAAGGGATCACTTCAGTGCTAATCCGGCCAAAGTCCAACCAAAATGTCAACGTGGCATTTTTCCGGCGAACCGAGCGCAAAACGACACTATTTTGCACGCCGACGTTGCCAAATAATGCAAAAACGGCGTCGTTTTTTTGGGCTAACGTGGTAAAAAAATAATTAAATTTAAATTAAATTTAAATTAAATTTAAATTTAGTTAAAATATTTTAAAATAATAATTTTAAAATTAAATTTAGTTAAAATATTTAAAATTAATAATTTTAAAATTAAATTTAGTTGAAATATTAAAAAATTAATAATTAAAAAAATTTCAAAAAATTTCAAAAAAAAAAAAGAAAGTGGGGGAGGCGGGCCGAGGGATCGCCCCGGCCGCCGCCGCCGCCCCCCCGCCGCCGCCGAGAAGGGCTGGCGATCGCGGGGGAGGGTCGGCCGGGGTCGCCGGCCCCTAGCAAGGGGCCGGCGACCCCGGCCGAATGGCGACTAAGATCGGCGGCCCTTGGCCCGGCCGAGCGAGGGTCGCCAACCTCGCCACCGGTCGGCCGGGGTCGCCGGCCCCGGCCGTGGCCCGGCCACCCCAGCCGATCCTCCCCGTTGTCGCTAGCCCTTCCCGCGGCGGCGGCGGGCGGTGGCGGCGGTAGCCGAGGGCTAATCCCTCGCCCGCCTCCCCCTTTCCTTTCTTTTTAAATTTTTTTTTAAATTTTTTAATATTTCAACTAAATTTAATTTTAAAATCATTATTTTTAAATATTTTAACTAAATTTAATTTAATTTTTTAATTATTTTTTAACCACGTCAGCCCAAAACGACGCCGTTTTTGCATTATTTGGCCACGTCAGTGTGCAAAACGACGCCGTTTTGGGCGCGCTTCGCCGGAAAAATGCCACATCGGCGTTTTGGCCGAAGTGGCACTCAAGTGATCCGTTTTTCTTCGAATGTGGCACTTAAATGTACATTTCGTAAGTTATGGCACTTAAGTGTCAATTTGGGTAAAGTTATGGCACTTGAAGCGTTCTTTTGCCATCATTTCTGCATGACACCTCTAAATTTTAATATGATTCAAGTTAAAATTTACGTCTAATCCATAACTCAAAAGAAGTTTAGGAAATAACTTTGGTAAGAAACACGTTTTATATGTGAAAAGAGTTGCTTTCAAAATATCAACCCACAGAAAACCAGATAAATTAGTCTTACTCATCACCATATTGATTATGGTGCAATTATGCCTTTTGCGAGATCATTTTATTAGGATTTTCAGGCATAGTAAATTAAGTTACCACCCTAGAATTCACCAAGTATTTGGCAAATAACCCTTTAAGCTATTCAGCATTGCCATACTTACCAAAATACTCACCGTCACTGTTAGGCCTGACAACCTTTAAGACTAATTCTTAAAAGGGCTAGTAAGATCACCCAGAGGGGGGGTGAATAGGTTATAAAGAAATTTTTACGAAACTTCAAAATAATTTGCTATCGATGTAAACAATAGTAAACAGTTATATAAAACTGTAAATTGAAATAAGGAGTTTAAGAGAAAGAGAATAGAAACACAATATTTATAGTGGTTCGGCTTAGATCAAACCTATGTCTACTCTCCTGCGCTAACAGCCCACTGGCTGGATTTCACTAAGGATCAAAAGAGATGTTACAGTCTTATGTCCTTGAATTTACAGTGTAGAGACTCTACTACACTTCTTCAAAGTCTCATAAGTGTTTGATCTCTCTTTTAAGTACAAATAAAGCTCTACGATTGAAATAGCAAAGAACTAAGAGTTTCAAACTTTGAAATTCTTCTTTCACGCACACTCTTAAATAACTTGAGCGACTTCCTTATATAGTCCTTTATGCCTTCATGATCGTTGGCACTTTCCAAAGAAATTCTTCCAATATACCCGTTGGACCGAATTAATTAAGAAGATCTCAAGTCATTTAAGGAATGTAATGATAGCACACCAATCCTGTTCATCCATGCAATTAGGATCTAGGTTTCCATAAGAAGAACATTCCGAGTATACTTCGCCTTTCAACAAATCTGATTATCCGAATTGATTCCAATAAGAATAATGGATCACGAGGTGCTATCTCCAGCTGTAAGATCTTCTACAAACCATTCGAATCGAATTCTTGAAGATAAATTCGCATCTGGATAAGTCTTCTCTTCGTCGGTCTGAAAAATATCGATGAGAGTAAACTTTGAGTCTTGAGTCTTGCGGTCTTCAAACTTTGACGACAGAGTCTGGAAGTCTTCAGACTAGATGATGAAGACGTTTTGTCAACTTCAAAACAATAAGGGAGTTTTCTCCAACAATTCTAACTATTTTATTCTTTACCTCAGTCATTTTACTTCTACAATAATCTATAGAAGTCCTTAAATAACCGTTAAGAGTAAACATGATATCAACATTATCACCTATTATACTCTTTCTTTAGACATATTTGAGATTATTCCTTAGACAGAAAACTTTTAGAAACAACATTTTCAACCTTATATGAGACGTATGTATCATTAAGACTTAAACACAATCTTTGTAGATGTAACCTAATTTCGGTATTTAAACACAATCTTTGTAGATGTGTCCTAATTTCGGTATTAGACAAGACATAATTTCAAGTCACTAAGGCTTCTATCAACTTTTAGCAGTGTAGTCAATTGGTAAACCACTTTTCAAATGTTTTTGAATAGAACACTTCATGGACAGTAAGCAAATTCTATTGCTCTTTTCCCAAGCAGCAAATCATATGTCCACAACTTAAAATTTGAAGTAGTAAAAACCTCGATAATAGTGGAGTTATTAATTATAGAAAATGTGACTAAAAAATAAGCAATATATATAATTAGCATCATGTAAGTACTGTGTAACTTGACGTACAAGTACCCATTCAGAGAGTTACACGCATAATCATATAATCACATTTGGGCAGAATACATGACATGCAGTTGTACACTCCCCATTAGGATCGGTTACTCCTCCACCATACTATTATGTATCCCTTCATGAACTAATACACAATCACCTCCTTTGGAAGTATGATTACGCATTAGATTGGGAGACATCTCAATCAATATACAAGACCGAAATTTCTCAAACCCAATCAAGTGTGCCACTTTGGCGGTCACAACTCAATTGAATCCTTAAAATTCTCTCATACCAGGGATATAAACTTTACTTTTCACATACACCATATACATGTGATTTTAATTTTAGTGATAAGGGCGGTAAATTACTAAAATCATGTATCATGCTAATTACATTGCTTTATTTATTAATAAAAATAAACTTTATTGTATATTATTAATGAATTACACATTTGTAATGTTTATGTGATAACATACATTAACCCAACATTTGTATTTCCAAAATCACAAAAAAAATATGAGAAAATATACTAAAAATACACGTATTTAGAGTTTCATTTGTATTTTCACATCCATAAAATCATCTAACATGTAAAATAAATACATCACAAGATAGAGAATGGTCATATGAACCTATAGCCGCCAACCACGCGCCCATTAGAGCTCCCACGCGCCCACACGCGCCTCTTGAGTGCACGACGCGTGGAGCTCACACACGGGCGAAGAGACCGATCAAAAACCAATCCGACTGGTAGCAGTCCGACCAGTTGACCGAGTCGGTTTGGGTCAATGGGTCGGGTCAAGTCAACGGGTCACCGGTCGGGTCAATGGGCCCAATCACTGACATCATCGTGACGTCAGCCTCCGCGTGTGCATCGCATGCGTGAGCGACGCCCCGCGCGTGTGAGTGTGCGGGGCGCGTCTCCAACGCCCTAGTGGCGCGTGGCCACGCGTGGGGGCGCATGGGGCCTCCCCCGACAACACGTCGCCCATGGTCTTGCTTGTCTCAACGAGCCCAGTCCAAATTTGTAATTTAATTTGATTTTTATTGAACAAAAAATTAGAAAATCACAAAATTATGGCAAAAATTCTATGCGTTCGAGTTCTAGAATTATGATTGCTCCGATACCACATGTTGGATGCAAAACGCGCAACCCTAAGATCTCCATAACTAGAACAAGAGTATAGATGATCGATGAGAGAGATTATCGCACCTGTTTTGGAATCCATCATTTTTTATGCGAAAATGGAAAAACGATAATCTATGCACAAATCATTCTCCTCTATTGCCCTATGTACTACTGGCTCAATGAGACGGCCCATCACCCTTTAATGCTAGGTTAATGCTCCTTATGTGAGGATACATGTGAAAATTAGAGTTAGAGGAGAGACTTGAGCACTATTTATAGAGTTTCCAACCATGCACTCTCATTACGGGCTAAGCTCAACTTGGCCTACACTAGTCAGCCCCATATTAGACTAATTAAGAAACTTTTTATCTCACCTTAGACCAAATCCTGTAAAACAATAAATTACAATATCAATTAATGTAACCCATATTAGAAAAACTCTTACAGGTAAATATCGGAGAGTTGACCCTTCTGATTTTGATTAACGCGATGATGGCGATGCTGTGGGGAGGGACGCTTAAGGGAGAGAAGCGCGAAGCCGTGGGTGTTGAGTTTCAAAAGGTGGTGGTGGAACTCATGGTGCTCTTAGGTAGTCCAAATGTTTCGGACTTCTTCCCGGCACTCGCTTGGCTTGACCTGCAAGGAGTGGAAAGGGACATGAAAAGGGTGAATCAGTGGTTTGATGATTTTCTTCAGTCTGTTATCGATTGCGCAACCGGAGCAAGAGCAAATGAACTGTTCAAGCAGAAGGAAGGAGAATCTGAAAGAAATGAACAAAAAAGGGACTTTTTGCAGATTTTCCTGGACCTGGAGATGGATCTTGAAGATAACCATTCACCAATGGACAAGAATAGAGCTCTCAAAGCCATTCTTAAAGTAAGTCCATACAGCTAGGTGGCTAGTTCTTATATGAATATACGTGACTGATTTTCGCCCTGATGCACCAGAAAAAATGGTTAATCCTCTTCGGCAATTCTGCTCTTGGTAGATTCCATTTCATATTTTTGGCCTCCATAATCATGAGTTAATGTCTAGCGATTATTAAAAGAGTATCGTTCTCATTTTCAGATCTATGTCAGCCCTAGAGTACTATAGTTTTCAACCAGCATCTTGTACAATAGTGAAACAAATATAGCTAAGTTGATTTAATTCAAAGGTACTTCAATTATTGTGTGCCAAGTTTCGTATCAAGTTGGTCGTATCAGGTCAAGAATAAAATCTCTTTCCATATATCTCGTTTCGCATCCTGCTGTCTTACTTAGGTTGTATCCAACCGTGCCCTCTTTATCACAAAAAGCTCCATATTCTTGACTCGAACGTCGATTCTTCTCTATTACAGTGCTTCATCAAGTATTCAGCTTTATCAAACATAATAGCAATTTACTCTTCCTAATGAAATTTCTACTGTGTGGAGTACGACATCGTGATTGGCGGGAACCGATACGACTTCAATAATGGTCGAATGGGGGAGGGCAGAGTTGCTGCAGAACCGAAATAGGATGAACAAAGTAGTCCACGAGCTGACAGAAGTCGTGGGGGACGATAAGATGGTCGAAGAGCACCACTTGCCCAAATTAAAGTACCTCAATGCTGTCATCAAGGAGGCATTTCGCTTGCACCCAGCGCTGCCCTTATTGGTGCCTCGGACACCTCATGCTTCTTGTGTCGTCGGGGGTTACACGATCCCAAAGGGCAGTAACGTATTCCTGAACGTGGGTTACATCCACAGGGACCCCACGATTTGGGACAAACCATCAGAGTTTAGACCCGAGAGGTTCTTGGAAGATCCCACCAAGTATGACCTCTCGGGCAACGACTTCACGTACATGCCTTTCGGTTCCGGTCGGAGGATATGCGCAGGGCTCGCACTGGCAGAGAGGATGCTAACGTTTTCTTTGGCCTCTCTTTTGCATTCATTCAAGTGGGAATTACCGCAAGGGGTGGAGCTGGAACTATCAGACAAGTTTAGGATTGTGGTCAAGAAATTGAATCCCCTGGTGGCCATTGCCAGGCCGAGATTGTCCACACCAGAGCTCTACATGTCGAGATAGATCTTTCATTAGAGTCTCAAAACTCTTCATTTTAATTCTAGGAAATGAAGGTATCCTGCCAATGTGTTAGATGCAGGAGAAGTTCTCTATTGGTTCTTCAGATTCGTTCAACCAGCAGATGAAGTCATGTGATTTAAGGGCGAAACATTTGGGGTCTTGCACATACATTTGATTACGGTGTTATCAAGGAGGCGGTTCGCTTACAGCATAGTGCAAAGAATAAAACATAATAAAGAAACACCAAATTTACATGATTCAGTTGGTGTGACCTATTTGATGAGGTAAACAATACAAGATTACACTATAGATTGATCGATGCAACATAGATAAAGGTGCAAAGGGAGAATGTTTAAGTTTCAATTGATAAAATTGAAAGATTAGAACTAAATTAGCAAAAATATGATAAATTTAGGATATTTTGAACAATTTTCCATACAAAGACCGACAATATGCTAAAATGAGGGGCCATTTGGTCTATCCAAGGTCGGAGTTTTCTTAGAAGTTATAAATGATATTTTTAAAGATAAAGTTGTAAGTGGTCATTGAAAACTAAACAATTCTTTTGAAAAAGAAATTTAGGAGGAATTAAAAAGGGGGCAACCCAACCCCTCTCTCTCTTCCAACCCAAAACCAAAAAACCTCTCTCTCATAGGACTAGAAAGGCCCATGCATGCTTAGTGGGCTTGGGGCTTTTGTATGAAGCGCGGGACTCTTTCTGTTTTGTGGAATTATAACTTAGTACGACTTTTTTCATAAGGTCTAATGTTCTAATTAAAAATTTTAAATCTAGTTTTTTTTTTCCCTAGATTCCTTTTATAGCTCTGAAAGCTCGCGCACAAAAGAAAATGCAAATTTTCCTAATCCAAGTAAATAACGCGTTTATTATCTCACGATCTTAACAATTTAGCTAAATTAATTTATCAAAATTATGATTAATTATATACCGTTAAAGTCGACCTTTAACCCTCATCGCACAGCTTCCCGATAACATATATTACTACCGGCAATATATTCACCGTAGCATTACGCTTGTTCAATTATTGTACTCATTTTGACAGTTTTCTCCAGTTGTCATTTTTTGTTCTTGTGTCGGTGGGGGCAAACCAGAACCACTGGATTCCCTTATCAGCTTCTCGTTTATCATCTATAAGAGACCCACTCATCCATAGGAAGACCATATATACTTAGTGTAATAAAAGAATTTCTTATTCTTGCTTGGCTACTTCTCTTCCCGTGGTCGCGAGCCAAAATGTCAGACGGATACGCTGGACGTGCCTGGCTGTGTTTGTGGCATGCTAAAGAAGAGGATGATGCAAGTCCTAGAGCTATCACAACATTTCTTATCATAGCAATTGCAACACTTACTTTTTTGGTTTTTTCCGTGTTCAGGAAGCGAAACAACTCGAAGGCTCCATTGCCCCCAGGGCCCCGAGGCATGCCATTCCTCGGGTACCTCCCATTCCTAGGGAGCAATCTCCACCGGAAGTTCACCGAATTGGCCGAGACATACGGCCCCATCTACAAACTCCAACTCGGAAGCAAGTTATATATCGTGGTTAACTCCCCGTCACTGGCCAAAGAAATTGTTCGGGACCAGGACACGACTTTTGCCAATCGCAACCCAAACATCGCCGCCACCATCTCGTCATACGGCGGAAGGAATATTGCCTTCTCAAGCCAGGGGCCTTATTGGAGGAATCTCCGCAAACTGTTTGTACGGCATTTAATGAGCAATGCAAGCCTCGATGCCTGCTACGACTTGAGAAGACAGGAGGTCAGGAAAGTTCTGAGCGGTCTGTATAGAAAATCCGGGGTGCCGGTAGATATCGGGGAGTTGACCATTCTGATCTTGATTAACGCGATGATGGCGATGCTGTGGGGAGGGACGCTTAAGGGAGAGAAGCGCGAAGGGGTGGGTGCCGAGTTTCGAAAGGTGGTGGAAGAGCTCATGGTGCTCTTAGGTAGTCCGAATGTTTCGGACTTCTTCCCAGCACTCGCTTGGCTTGACCTGCAAGGAGCGGAAAGGGACATGAAAAGGGTGAATCAGTGGTTTGATGATTTTCTTCAGTCTGTTATCGATTGCGCAACCGGAGGAAGAACAAATGAACTGTTCAAGAAGAAGGAAGGAGAATCTGAAAGAAATGAACAAAAAAGGGACTTTTGCAGATTTTCCTGGACGTGGAGATGGATCTTGAAGATAACCATTCACCAATGGACAAGAATAGAGCTCTCAAAGCCATTCTTAAAGTAAGTCTATACAGCTAGGTGACTAGTTCTTATTTGAATATACGTGATTATTTTTCGCCCTGATGCATGAGAAAATATGGTTAATCATCTTCGGCAATTCTGCTCTTGGTAGATTTCATTTCATATCCTCCATAATCACGAGTCAATGTTGAACGATTATTAGAAGAGTATCGTTCTCATTTTCCGATCTATGTCAACCCTAGAGTACCATAATTTTCAACCAGCGTCCTATACAATAGTGAAACAAATATAGTAATTTAATCTCTTTACATGTATCTTGTTTCGCATCCTGCTGTCTTACTTTGGTTGTATCCAATCTTGCCCTCTGCATTACAAAAAGCTCCATATTCTTGACTCGAACATCGATTCTTCTCTATTACAGTGCTTCATCAAGTATTCAGTTTTATCAAACATAATAGCAATTTACTCTTCCTAATGAAATTTCGACTGTGCGGAGTAGGACATCGTGATTGGCGGGACCGATACGACTTCAACAATGGTCAAGTGGGTGATGGCAGAGTTGCTGCGGAACCGAAATATGATGGACAAAGTAGTCCACGAGCTGACAGAAGTCGTGGGGGACGACAAGATGGTCGAAGAGCACCACTTGCCCAAATTAAAGTACCTCGATGCTGTCATCAAGGAAGCATTTCACTTGCACCCAGTGCTGCCCTTATTGGTGCCTCAGACCCCTCATGCTTCTTGTGTCGTGGGGGGTTACACGATACCAAAGGGCAGTAACGTATTCCTGAATGTGGGTTACATCCACAGGGACCCCACGATTTGGGACAGACCATTGGAGTTTAGACCCGAGAGATTCTTGGAAGATCCCAGCAAGTATGACCTCTCGGGCAACGACTTCACGTACATACCTTTCGGTTCTGGTCGAAGGATATGCGCAGAGCTTGCACTAGCAGAGAGGATGCTAACGTTTTCTTTGGCCTCTCTTTTGCATTCATTCGAGTGGGAATTACCGCAAGGGATGGAGCTGGAACTATCGGACAAGTTCGGGATTGTGGTCAAGAAATTGAATCCCCTGGTGGCCATTCCCAGGCCGAGATTGTCCACTCCAGAGCTCTACATGTCGATATAGATCTTTCATTAGAGTCTCAAAACTCTTCATTTCAATTCTACGGATCAAAAGCATCCTGCCAGTATGTTAGATGTAGGAGAAAGGATTCCTGTTGTCTATTGGTTCTTCATATTAGTTCAACTAGAAGATGAAGTCATGCGATTAAGCGCATAACGTTTGGGGTCTTGCATATATATTTGATTACGGGTTATCAAAAGGCAGTTCGCTTGTAGCATAGTGCGAAGAATAAAATATAATAAGGAAACACTGAATTTATATGATTAGGTTGGTGTGACCTATTTGATGAGGAGTACAACACGAGATTACACTATCAATCAAGTGATGCAATAGAGATTACAATCACAGTCAAGTCATTAAAATAATTTTTTTGTTATCCCAATCCACAATTACATCCACAAACTCATACAACGTTTTTAACTCTTACAATTTCTCACAAAATAATCTCCCAACCTCAAAAAGAAATTCACAAATATTATTCGAAAAATTATTGGCCCCCAAGCACTTGATGTAATTCACGAGCGCACTGTATAATAAATTGTTGTGACCGAAAACTCCTCTATGTACTTATAAAAAAAGACGGGAAAATTCTCTAAAAAGTTCTAAACCTACTACATTTTTGCCAATTTAGTCCTAAACATTTCAATTTTGCTAATTGAGTCCTAAACTTTTTATGTTTCTTTAATGAGTCTATTTGGCCAATTTTAACTAAAAATCATTAACGTAGATCCGACCGTCCCACGTGGCATTTACCAAAGACTAACGTTGGCATTTTCTAATATTATTTTTAATATTTTTTATTTTTTATTTTTTTCTTACTTTTCCTAACCCTAAACCGATGAGGGCCAGCAACCCTCACTTGGTTTGGGCAAGGGTGTGATCACCCTTGTCGGGCAAAAGCAAAGGTGTTCACGTGCACCCAAATCCAACAGCCCTCACCTGGCCTAAGCAAGGCAAGGGTCAGGACACTCCTGTCTAAATCTGAATGGGGCATCACGGCCCTCACCTGGATTTGGGCAAAGGTCAACAGCCCTTGCCTAGATCTAGGTGGGGGCCAACAAGGGTGCAAAGGCCCTCACCCATGGTTAGTGAGAGGAGTACACCAACCCTCGCCTACCAATGGTTAGAATAAAAAAACTAAATATGAAAATAAAAATTGAAATATATTAAAATATTATTACAAATTATTTGTGTTCACACTAATCATACCTTGTAAGATGGTTGATATTTACGTCAACAATTTCCGATAAATTTTAGCTGGATAGACTCATCTGGCAAAATATGAAAAATGCCTAGGCTTTCATTGGTAAAATTGAAATATTATGACTAAATTAATAAAGATGTAATATGTTTAGGACTTTTTAAACAATTTTCCACAACAAACACCAACAACATGCTAAAATGAGAGGGATCATTTGGTCTTTTCAAGGTTGGAGTTTGTTTAGAAGGCTTAAATGATATTTGTAAAAAAAAAAATTATGTGAGTGGTCATTCAAAACTAAACAAATATTTCCTTTTTCAAAAGGGGTTAAAAAGGGAGCAACCCAACCCTCCCGCTCCTTTCGACCAAAAAAGAAGCTCCCCGCTCAAAGGCCCATGTGCTCACGGTGGGCTTAGGGCTTTTGTATGAAACGCGGGGCTCCTTTTGTTTTATGAATTTAGAACCAGATATGACTTTTCCGTGTGGTCTAATGTTCTAATTAGATTTTTTCAAATCTAGTTCTTATCCTAGATTACTTTTATAGCTTTGAAAGCTTGCGCACAAAAGAAAATGCAAATTTTCCTAATTCAAGTGCATGATGCGTTTAGGATCTCATGATATTAATGATTTAATTAAACATATTTATTAAAATTACAGGTTGTTATATACCATTGAAGTCGACCTTTTACCCTCATCAAATGGCAGCACATATTACCTCCGGCAATATATACGCCATAGCATTTCGCTTGCTCAATCGGCTGGCCGAGCCTCAGCTCCAGGCCCGAAAGTATCGGCCTCTATCGATCATGTTCAGAGCATGTTCTCAGCTAGACACAACGTTACTTTGCACGGTTTTGTGCTGCTTTGGTTGGGATATTCTTTAGATCAGTTCGACCAGAAGATGAAGTCTTTCCTTTCTTGCGCTGGAAGGATATAGATTCAATCGACTGCCGAGTGCATACGACCATTTCATCAGTTATCCAGAATTAAGGAATCGACCATGGCTGCTCGACTGAAGGGGGAGGTTCCCAAGCCGAGCTTCCACAGCACGCAATTCTCATAGCTTCAGCAACAAAGTTTACATAGAGGGTGGATTATTAGCTCCATAGATATGTACAGCTGAGTACTGAAGAACAAGGTCCTCAGGCGAGCAATGACTAGCTTTAATACAAAATAGGTTCACGAGTCAAGCGGAAGCAGCGGGCTTGCACACCGGCAGGTCGTTCTCAGCGTTGGGCGGGATCCGGAGAATGGGGTTGCTTTCAAAGAAGTTGACCGGTTTCAGATCGAAGCTGGCCGACACCGTGGGCATGATCGGGAAGTCCTCCTGGCACGGAATGTGATGGAAGCCCAGCGTGTACCACACCACAATGTCCTTGTTCTCGATCGGCCGATCCCTGCCATTGAACAAACATTTCCAGTTAAGTACCAGTCCCAGAATCTAAAGCCAGTTCGCCCCGGCTCATCCCAAGGCCACCGGATCGAATCCCACAGTGTCTAGAGGCAAAATGAGGATTTCACTTGAATGTGTGCATAGCAAATGCTAGCGCGTACCTCTCCGACCACACGGCGAGTGTGTCCTCGCCCTGGCTCTGGTAAGTGAACAGCCCGCCTGCCCATTGCTCGGTCCGGTTATAAGGGGTGACCCATAATTGGTTGTTCGTGAACGCCGCCCGCTTCTGGGGTGGGTCGTCGTGAGAGAGCAGGCTGGCCGCGGTCCCCGCGGGGACAACCTTGTACCCCACGGGGTTCCCGACCCGCGTCTTCTTGTTCGTGTTGACGACGTGGAACTCGGATGGATCATAGAGCTTGAGCTTCACCCGCGCATCCTTCTCGGTCTTGGCCACGTTCCGGACTGCCTTCAGGTAGCTCCGCCGGGGCGACTCCCCAGGGGAGGTCTCCTGCTTCCGGATGTTGACGTTCACGAAGGAGTTGTCGGCACCGTCGACGTCCATGTCGAGATGGAATGTGACGTAGTGGTCGTGGATGACGCCGATGACGTTCTCGGAGAGGAGCGTGCCGTAGAGGTCTTCTCGCCCCGGCACGTCTTTGACATTGGCATAGGGGCTGCCCTTCACCATCAGAATTCCGCTGAGACCGACCTGCATTTAGGTCATTTGAGAAAAAGACATACAAGTTCATCTCTCCAAAGTGCAATGTCGAAGGTTATAATCGTCAAAGGATATCTGAGATTTGAGCGTGCTAAGATACCAAAGCGTCACTTCGGTTGTCATTGTCACACGTGGTTTCGCGTCATTTTCAATACGCCAACTTTAGTTGAAATATATATGGCATTTGAATAGCCGGGGCATCTCTCGCTCCTTGGTACTTTTCGGCGGAGGAATCTTATTTTCCATGATGAATCGGACCCACATTAAGATATTTTCTAAACCTATAATTAGACTCAATCATAAGTTTGACAACTTAATAAGCCTGATGAGCCTACCCATCGAATACATCATCAAATAGAAGAATTATCTTGGACCTACTAAGTCAGGTTGCGATCCCTTAAAATGTTGTCACTTTACTTACTTTAGGCCCTTCGCAAAGCCTATTCTAACTTTCTAACATGGCTCAAAACAAGTGCTTCGCCCAAAATAATAATAATAATAATAAATAAACAAAAATATTTAAGAAAGGAAAAAGGAAAAGGAGTAGTGGAAAATTTGGAATATTCAAAGTGGGCCCATGGCAGGAATGCAAATTGGAAGACTCACTAACCTTAACCCTGATTAGCCCATCCGTTTGGAACTCCCAGTCCACGATGTAATCGTAGTTCGCCACTGACGCTGCCATTCTAACCACTAATGTCACTTTTGGCCTCACTTCCCTTATCTGCACATAAACCACCCAAAAAAATTACAAAAAAAAAAAAATAATCAAAATCAAGCATATTTCAAGAACAAGAAAATATCTTCATGGCCGAATTTTAAAAAAAAAAAAGACTTAATATCTCGAGAGCACCAAATATCACCGGATCACAAGCAATGACTACTAAATTACTAATTGTAGAACTTCAGCATGTGCTTACGTATCTATAATTACTTCATTATGTCTTTTAATAACGGGTCAATGGCCCAAAACCCCCTTTACCTCCATGCCCGTGATCGGGCTCTCGGAGTGCCGCCACCCGATGTCGCCGGCGTAGCTCTCGTAGATGCACACCATGCCGGACCTCACGTACGGCGTCCCGTCGCCGGCCGGGAACACGCCGTCCATGAAGTAGGCGTTCCTCGGGCAGTCGTTGAGCGGGTCGAGCGGCATGGCCTGGAGCCCGAACCCGTACTCGCCCGCGTCCATGTACGTCTTGAAGTACCACGCGTCGGTCGGGTCCATGTAAGGGACGAACAGCTCCGACGTGAACCCCTTGTACATGACGTCCCTCAGCTCGCCGCTCTCCGGGTCGCGCACCCTGGCCCGGGAGATGATCACCCCGGCTCTCGGGTCCGGCTTCGCGTGGAATTCCCAGTTCGCCCACTTGACGAGATGCTCGTCCTCGACGGTGAAGCTCGGGCCTTTCGGCTGCTCGATGGAGATCGGATTGATCATGCGATAAGCCTGTCGGTTCTGATCGAACTGCGAGTACCGGTAGTCGGTGTTGGCGGCCTTCGGGATCGGTATGTCGCGGCCTTTGTCGGTGATCTCGACCACGCGCTTCGTGTCCAGGTCGAGCAGAACGGTCAGCCCCTCGATGGGTCGCATGTAGAAATTGGCCGTGTCCTTCATGGAGTAGCACTGGACCTTGATCAGCCTCCGGCTCTCCTCGGCCAGGCCGTACCAGCCGCTCGAGATCGGCAGGCACGCGAGGTCGGCCAGGTCGACCCCGCGGGCCAGCACCGTGCGGTTGAACTCCGGGTCCGCGAGCGGGGCCAACGTGGCCGTCGTCATGTCCTCGATGGTCATCGTCGGGTAGCCGGAGAGGGGCGCGGCCCGCTGCTCGGTCACGCGGCCGCTGTCGAGGTCGACGGTCAGGAGGTGCGACTCGCCGGCGACGCGGGCGACGACGGAGGCCTTCCGGGGGAACGGGTCGCCCTTCCGCCAGGCGAGGACGGAGGGCTTGTCGGGCTCCTCGAGGACGATGGAGTGGAGGGCGTAGGGGGCGCCGTTGGCGAAGAGCGGGTGGGAGAGGAGGAGGGTGCGGACGCGGTTGAGCTCCTGGATGGTGAGGGGGTCGAGGGGGTGTCGCGGGGTGTCGAAGACGTGGGAGTGGCGGCGGGGGCGGGGGTGGGGGTTCTCGATGTTGGTGGTGGGGGCTGCCGTTGCTTGGGCTGGAAGCGGTTCTTGGAGGAGGCGCACCAGGGGGAGCTGGCGTCGCAGTCGACGAGCTCCGCCGTGTCCGGCAGCCGGGACGGGAGGTTGACCCACGTGAAGAGAAGGATCAGGGCTATGCTGACGAAGAGCAGCAACAGCCGGAGGGACTGCCTCCCCTCCATCCTCTCTCTCTCTCTCTCTCTCTCAGGGGGCAAGTGTGCTGTGAAACTTATCAACTCAGCAGATAAATATACATGGCTGATGTCACGCCATCGCATGGTCTCGGCAACGCGGTTGGCTCTTGAATACAGTGAGAAATTTTATAAAAACATTAGAAAGAAAAGGGAAAGAAAAAACTGTATGAAACGAGTAAAATCGAAAGAGAAATCAAGCACGACCTCGAACGAAACGGATAAAATGGAGACTGTTCGTCTCGATCGATGGAGATTTTGTGTAATACGTAGGTCGTGTGCCCATTCTTTTACCGAATTGTGTTTTCCGGTGGATTTTGCGAGCTAGACATTGATATATGTAATTTTTGCGCATAACGTGTGGTCAACATGCCTCATTTTGGTGGAAAATTAGTACGATATATGTCACATCAATCAAAGATATGTATATCTACGAAGAAAAATGCCCAAAGACCACTGTTTACACATGTGGAATTGGATGCAGAGAATAGAATAGAAAAATCAAATTTATGCTACAGTGACTTTTAATTAAATACATTGGTTTCCAATCACTAGAAGTTATTTAATTAGTTATCATTTCACTTGAAAATGGGGAGGTAGAGAGTTTGATTAGCCACCACATAATTGAGAAAATAGAATTTCACAATTTGCGCATAGCACATAACAAAGATACCCAAGTATTCCTATCTAAAATAAGTAATGGGATCGGTTTATGACATGTGAAGAGAAAGTAAGGATTAAGTGCAAAAATTATACTATGTGATTGAGTAAATACATGTACATCAAAACTATTAATGTAAAAGCGCCATTTAGCAAGCAACATCCAATTCTCGTCCAATTATTTTTTTCAGCTTTGGATGCGGACTTTCTCGTGCCCACAGATGGCATTTTCCTTATCCAAGGCAAGCCAAAGGCTTTATGGCTAGAAATTTAGGCGAAACGCAGCCTTAGCGCGCGGTCGTTGATGTAGATATGCCCTTAAGACAGCACTTTCCAGCCGCCCACTACTTATCCAGATTCCCTAGTGTTTATTTACCAAGTGTCAGAATCCAATTGAACGATGTTTGCTCTGATGACCAGGAAACACTAAATGAAAAGGAAATGTACGACACGCAAAAACCAGATAAAGGGTGTGTATCTACCAATTTCTTATGCAAGCATCGACTTGCACAGCAGCACTGGCATAGGCAGTCACTATCAGCATAGGGTTAAATAATTGATTTGTCAATCTACAAAAAGTAGAATTGATTAATATATACCTGGAGGAAGGCAAAGTCCGCCGTCCGGGGCGCATATTCTAATAACATCTTGAGCTGGGTGGTGGATTGGCTTTTGGAGTATCAAAGGAATCAAAACCCTAACCGGGTCCACACGTTTCAGGACGGTATTCTTTAGCACTACGCCCACTGATCTCCCTGCTACGAGAAAGATGACAATGCTGTCGATTTCTCAATCGATGAGCAAGATGACAAGAATCTGGTGCAACTCCAACGTGGACCTGTGAACTTTATGGTGGGGAAAAGGCTAAGAGAAGTGACAGAAAACACTGAACTGGGGTTCCTTGAATCTTTGCGACTGTGTCCTCACCCAATATCTTCGAATATTCCTGGTGGATGGAGCTTACTTTTTTATGCTGCCCCACAAGGAAAACAATTATGTCAGCTTTAGAGTTTGTTTCCTTCGGTTTTCGATTTGCATAAATGGGTGCCTTTATGGGGAAAGAACTCAGAAAAAGCGAATTGAAAGAGGGACTTTTCTAGTTCTTGGCAATTGGCCAGAAGGGATCGAGAATAGACTTGATCGATTGAGGAAGTCTTGGACCCTTGAACCAACTAATGGATCTGGGGATGGATTAGGGCCGGCTTAATTATAGAGAGGTTTGTCCAACTCCATGAGATGGTGTAAACGTATAAAAATTCAACTCATGTCCTTTTCTCTGTACTTCTTTTTTCAATTTTCAAAGTATAAATGTTTTCACTTTTAGACCACCGCCCGCGGTGGCCGCGTTGACTTCGACCTTAGTACCCCACCGCCGGGGGAGGAGTTCGAAACTTTGTGGTCACGTTGCTTCAGTGCTAACGCACGATTCACCTGTGCCTGAGTCTGTGGTGGTGGCCCACCCACCCCAAGGGGTTTTCTCCGCCGCAGCCGGCGCACTGGAGTGCCCCAGGCCAAAAAAAAAAAAAAAAAAAATGTTTCCACTTTTAGCCATAAAGAGCGATGTCTCTTGAGGACACTATAACTTGAGAGATGATACTTTATAGAAGAATTCTCCGTCTTAAATCCCTATCTTCATTGGGAATTTTAGGATGGTTAAGCTTTTAAGTCTTGAGTGTAGCATAAACCATCATTCCATTCAAGAAAGCAAGATTTGCAGAGGCGATCGAAATTGATAGAGGTGATTCACATCTCTGGTTGGTGGACTTCATCCGTTGGGTAAAGATGCATTAGGCTATTATTTGCTCGGTGATGGAAGGCATCTCCATCACGATCCTTTGGCGATATTTGAGTTTTGAAGATGAAGATGCCCAAGAAAGAGGATGGGATAGAGCAGGAGATCTACTCTCGAAGTTCTGGATTGGAGATCGGGGCTTTTGGATTTCGGGCCTGATGTTTTTGAAGCCTGGAAAAAGATTGCTGAACCCTAAGGTTGGCTTCTGATGAAAGGAAGGCCCAAGAAAAACCGGTCCAACCGGAAGAACAAGCCCAAATCCAAGCTTCTAATGGAGCGACTGATATGAAAGCGGCACTCCTTCTTGTAGCGTTTTTTGTTTTTTAATAATCACAGTAAAAGCAAAAGCTGTCCTTTTTGAGTGCGGTGTTGTTGTCAGGTTAGTAGGTGTTGTTGACGTCAATGAATTTCCTCTTGTTTCCCTGCTTATTTTCTCTGTCTTTGCTTACGTTACCATTCTCAACACAATGCACCTAGTTTGCAACTTCTTTTGTGTTTGTTAGCCTCGAGTTCCCAAGAATCTTCCTCAATTAAAATGCATTTAATCAAATTATCCACTGTCAAGTTCTTGATCGCATGGGGAAGCTTCTTTTTATAATTATTCCAAGTTGAAGGCAATTTTAAAATAATTGCAGAAACTTAAAAAAGATTCAGAAATTTCAATTATAAGGATCTTTGAATTTGACAGCATATTTTTCAAGTTTATCTACTTGCTTAGAGATAGATTTTTCATCAATCATAGTAAATTAAAAATATTTCAGAATAATAAATCTATCATTACCTTATTTGTTGGTATTGTATTTAGTCAGTAAGGCATTTCAAATGTCCTTAGGATTTGTGTAAGATTGAATAGCTTCATATAGTTGATTTGATAGAGCATTGAAAATCTTTCCTCAACACCTCCTTTCGTCATCCTCATGTATTTTCCTTGTAGCTTTGTTTTCATCAAAATCATCGTCCTTTAGATTAGGGATAGTGGGCAAATTGGGATCCAAATTGCAGAAGATACATTACTCAAACAAAAGAAGGATCATATTGTCCTTCCAAAATATGAAATTAGCTCCATCATAAGAATCGATTACATATTGCAAGCACTTGATATAGCCATTGCCTCTATCTCCATGAAGATAATATCTTGAGATTTTTGGAGAAATTTGATTGTTGAGTAAAATAAAATGGTAGTTATAGATTTTTTATACTTTGACTCATACTAACAACCACTTTCTTTAAAGTATCATTTTCCCTCACTATTATTGTTATCGAGTTTAAAACAAATATAACTCCAATATATACACCAACGTTATAAAGAAACGAGTTCAACAATCAATCAATTTCTCTTTTAAAATTTCACATTGAATTAGACCTATCAATATAGGTTATTGAACAATTTCTTAACCCATATGTGATCAAACGTCGATAAGTTTACCCTAAATGTGTTCTAAATTTGTGTATGAGAAGACAAGTTTACGATCATCACTACTTTTTCATGTCAACAATCACTGACTTTGCATTGCCAAGAATCACATATTTTCATGACAACAAACTCCATTAGCAATTTTGAAACCTGCTACAACTTCCAACTCTGTGAAGTTGTCATTGCAATTATTTGCATGGACCTGATATCCATCACACATGTAATCCGTCGCACCGATAAGAACGAAAGAGCATCAGGACGAAGCGGTCATCTTGCACACGGGGAGGTCCTTTTCGAAGTTGGGCGCGGCACGGAGTATCGGATTGCTGTCGAAGAAGTTGACCGGCTTCAGATCGAAGCTCAATATGACGGTCGGCATCACGGGGAAGTCCTCTTGGCAAGGGACATGGTGAGTCCCGAGGGTGTACCACAGCACGATGTCGCGGTCCTCGATAGGGCGGTTCCTAATCGATCACAGAGAGCACGTTCCATGCCATGTGAGTACAGGATCGCTTTCAATATCTAAGGAATAAGCTGAGACCATGCGATGTCAATCGATGTGAATTTGGGATGTGTCTCATATATAATCTGATTCAAAAGTTATCGCCGCATAGTAAATAGATGTTATAAATTTAAGATGTTACTCGATGGACTATGCACTACACAGGTCTCGAAATTTTGTACCTCTCAGACCAGGTAGCCAAAGTGTCGTCTCCTTTGCTTTGATACGCCAAGAGTCCACCGGCCCACTGCTCGCTCCGGTTATATGGAGTCACCCAAATCTGGGAAATATATATATATGCCAAAAGAAAATAAAATCACTTCTTTTCAATAATCAGTTGCATAAATTCTGTGAATTACCGGAAGAGAACCGGCATTACCTGGTTATTGGTGTAGGCATTTCGGAGCTGCGGAGGATCGTCGTGATCAAGCAAGCTCGCCCCGTTGCCTCCGGGGACCACCTTGTACCCCGACGGGTTTCCCACTCTAGACAGCCTCGACGGATTGATCACGTGAAACTCCGACGGGTCGTACAGCTTGAGCTTGATCCTGGCGTCTCCCTCCGTCCGAGCCACGCGCCGTTTTGCCTTCAGGTAGCTCTTCCGAGGCGACCTTCCGGGCGGGGTCTTCTCCTTCTCAATGTGGACGTCCACGAAAGAGTTGTTCGAGCCGTCGATGTCCATGTCGAGGTGGAACGTCATGTAGTGGTCGTGGACGACGCCGATGACGTTCTCGGACACGAGGGGCCCGGTCATTTCGTACTCTTCGGGCACGTCCTTCGTGTTCTCAAACGGAGCTCCCTTCACCATAAGCATACCCGATAGACTCACCTAAATACAGGTCGTTCCATTCGTTAGCTATTTTTCCATTACAAAAGGACCAAATCACGAGGACGAAGATGGCTTCCAGGCTAACCTTGACCCGAATCAATCCGTCCGTTTGAAACTCCCAATCGAAAATGTAGTCGTAATTCCCGACCGACGATGCCATTCGAGCCACTAGCGTCACCTTAGGCCTCGACTCCCTGATCTGCGCTGAATTTTCGATTGAGAATCGTATTGATGATCGATAAGAACAGTACAATCGAGAGTCGATGGAAGACTATACCTCGAGTCCGCTGATGGGGGTCTCGGAGTGACGCCAGCTGACATCCCCGGCGTAGCGCTCGAACAGGCAGATCATGTTGGATTCGACGTAGGGCGTCCCGTCGGACGCTGCGAAAATCCCGTCCATGTAGTAAGCATTCCTAGGGCAGTCGTTCAGCGGCACAAGTGGCATCGCCGTGACGCCCATTCCATATTCACCTACGCCCCCGAAAGGCAATACGAATTGATCATTGAGCAAGAGAGGATCCGATAATTGAACAAATACTAAACGCGATATAAACCAAACCCAAGTCCAACGAACCAAAAGACCTATGTTGATTAAGTTTTCCTTGAATAAAATTATACAATTCGCTATATTTATTTAGTTATATTATTCGGAAACGTCGATGGTTAGAGGAGTCGATGGCAGGCCGACGGCCGCGAATAAGTGACCACTATTAGATCAGCTAAATTAGAAACGGGTAGTGAGAAAAAAAAAGTTAAGATTTTCTAGTTGCGACAAAATTGTGGACGTGAATATGATTAGATTTAGGCCAAATAATGACTAATCGAGAAAGGGTAAAGACTATAATGAATGGAATCACGGAAACTATCAAAATAAAAGAATTCATGATATAACCATGTAAGTAAAGAAAAAAGAAAACATTTTCTTTTGTAATTCCTACTATGCAATTGAAGCTTATCGACAGACGAAATCAATTTATATGGCTTTGATGGCAACTAGATCAACGCATTATTGCTTCAAGAGATTTTCCTACTGAAGATTCACTAAAAATCTTTAGGCATCATCAAGAAATTTATTGGCCTTAGAAAAAATCTAGAAAATGGGGTCCAGATTCTTTTGCCTCGTGATGTTACAATCAAGTTGTCGTGCAGAATTTGGACCATCAAAGCTGGAGAGATTGAACTTCCAACAATCGATTGGCAAAAGCATGATCCACCGTTGAATCGAAAACACAAATTGCGAATTTAGGCATCGATGCTTTTCATGTTGAAAGATGTTAAATATTCATAATCAAACGTAAATTCATGTTTTAAAATAAATGAATAATAAATGTGAAAATCACTCGAATACGTGACGCCTAAACTAATAAACGTACCTACTGACAAAAAACAAAAACTAATAAACGTACCTGCATCCATGTACGTCTTGAAGTACCACCCCTCGTCCGGGTCCATGTAGGGCACGAACAACTCGGACGCGAACCCCTTATACATCACGCTCCTCAGCTCCCCGGTGTCCGGGTCTCGGACCCGGGCCCTCGAGATCACCATCCCGGCCCGATGGTCCGCCCGGAGGTGAAATTCCCAGTTCGCCCACTTCACGACGTGCCCGTCCTCCACCACGAAGCTCGGCCCGTCAGGCTGCTCCATCGAGATGGGCTTCAGCGGCGGCGCTGCCGTGCCGTGGCCCTCCTCCCCCTTCTCGATCGACCCGTAGCGGTACTCGGTGCCGGCGCTCTTCGGGACCGGAATGCCCCGGCCTGAGTCCACGAACTCCAGGATCTCCCTGTTGTCGAGGTCCACCGTGATGGTGATGCCCTCAAGCGGCCTCATGTAGAAATTGGACGTGCCCTCCAGATCGAAGCACTGAACTTTTACGACCCTTCTCGTCTCTTCCACCGCCCGTCCGTACCATCCCGCCGACAGCGGGACGCACCTCACGTCCGACATCGCCACGCCCCGCGCCCGGATCGACTCGTTGAACTCGGGGCTCGTGTACGGGGCTTCGCAAGCGGCGGCGAGCTCGTCCATCGCGAGGGGCGGGTAGCCCCACCCGGACGCGACCGAGTGGGCCGCCACCCGGCCAGAGCCCAGGTCGACGACGAGCTCGTGGGTCCGGCCGTTCGAGAGGGCGAGGACGAAGGCCCGCCTCGGCGGGAGAGGGTCGCCCTTTCTCCAGGCGACGACTTCGGCCTTCTCGGGCTCGTGCAGCATAAGGGAGTGGATGGACGGGGGAGAGGACTCGAAAGGCGGGTACGACCGGACGATCGACCCGACCCGAATGATTTCATCGGCCGTGAGCGGGTCGAGCGGGTGGTGGACGGTCTCGGACGACGGGCGGTTCTTGGTTTTGCCGGTTCGGGGAAGCTCCTCGAGGATTGGGCTCTTCCTAGGAGGGAAGAACTGCTTCGGCCTCTGCTTCGGGTCGTCGAGAGGACGATACCATGAAGGGACGAATACGAAGAAGAGCACGAAGGAGAAGAAGACGATGGAGAGAGAGAAGCGGAGGCCTGGGGAAGGTCCTTCCATGGTGGCTCGAGAGAGAGCTCTAAAGGAACAATCCCAAGCTCCTCCTCTTCTTCTTCTTCTCTTTGGCTGTTTTGGGGACTACTGGAATGGAGCTTCGGGACTGCACGGATCCCGGGTGCTCTATCGATGGTGTTATGGTGGTCGAAAGTGGATTCCAATTTCCAACAAGAAAATGTTGCAGATAGGAAATCCATTTATTGGGTGAACCCCGTCACCTCGGGCTCACCTTGCGTTAATTTCCCTACCGAGAAAGTACTAGTTATACAAGGAAAGCTATCTCAGCAAATAAAAAACACAAGGCAAACTCAGCAAATAGAAAATGTCAGGTACACAAGAGAGGCCACTTCAACAAATGGGAAATCCTTTTATTAGGCGACATCTGCTCCTACTCGTTTTGTTAAGATACCCAAGAATATTGGAAGATGCGCAAGAATTCTCTGGATATTATTGGATGTTATTCAAATCAATCAAGATCAATTAATATCGGATCTAATTTGTAGATTATATTGTTGCCTTTCTCTATTCATGTTTTGTACTATATTATTGATCCTGAGTTAAGACATATACAGAAATACAGAGAAAATTTCCACCTTCTTCTCTCCCGTTTTTCTTTCCTTTTGCCTTCTTTCATGGTATCAGAGCAAGTTGTACGCTTGTTTTTCATCACTTCCACTTTGTCTTCTTTTCTGGTTCTCTAATTGCCTACCGGAAGAAACAAGCTAACCTGCAAAAAAGCGTTAGCACTCTGGTGTAGGAATCAGTACCTTGAAGATTTTTTTGGAATTTTCCCTAAGAACAAGACTAGCCATATGATTCTTTCCTTAAAAATGGATTTCTTTCCTTAATTCTCCTATAAGAGTTAACAGGTGCAAAATTTTAAGTCAATACAATATTTCCATCGGCCAAAAATTTGCTAGTCCTCAAGTTGCAAACAATCGATCACTTAATTGTCTTGTATTTTATAAATTAGAAGTATTATCGTTGTAGAATTTAACTTTTAAATTAAAAATCTTCTATTGAACAGTTATTGAAAATACTTTCTTAAGAATTTCAAACTTCATGAGATTCAACAAATTTGAGGCAAAGTTGAGGATCGTCATTGCAATTGTTTTTCAAAAGCAGGGGCTAGAGCATAAGTCGTCCTTGACTAGTACAAATAATGATCACTAATTACATTATACATCTGAGTAATTTACCAAAAGTTCCCTAGTTTGGATCCAACCCATTAGGTCAAACTACTTTAGATTAGAGCCTTGCACACAATAAAGGTTTAAATTTCATCAGTTCATCAGACTTGCGCATGCCTCTTAGGTAGTTGGATATACACGTCTATATTCTTAGACTATAAAAAAACTGACAATTTTGACCCAATATGTAGTATCATATTTAAACATTTGAATTGTTCAAAGTGATTTTTTTTAATTATTTTTAAATGTTCAATCTACTTTCTCAATTCATAAAAAAGGTCAAATTAGTCTTGCAGTACTATTAACAAGTATTCATGACAATATTATTATTAAATGCATTTTCAAAAATCAACAAAAAAAAGGAAAAATTCCAAATAAAGACCTGAAGTTGATCAATTTTCTCAAAGAATGATCCAAAATGAACTTTGTGTTAGATAAAGACCTAAAATGGACCCATTGTCTCAAATAAAGACCCGAAGTAGTTGAATCAATTCCAAATAAGCTAATTAGTCAAATATTTGCCGGCTATCAAGCATGTAACATTTCCGACGATCGGAGTTAAGGCAATTTTGTCCAAAAAAATATAGGGAAAATTAACAAATCCTAAAACAGAAACAAACAAATCATATGTTTTCTACGATCTCCCTGTTCCTTGTACCCATCCTCTGCAAAGTCAAAGACTGAAGTTCTCCCCATTTTTTGTACCCATCCTTCGCAAAGTCGAAGACCCAAATTCTCCGCCAGTTGAGGCACGAGCGTCGCTAGTCATGGCTGAGGCCGGTGACCGGCCAAAGAAAAAAGAAGAAGAAAAGAAAGAAGAGAGAGAAAATTTATTTCTCCAAAGTTGTTGACACCTAAATTTTGGCGACCCGTTTAGTCATTTATTGCATTAAAATATTAAGGGTTAATTTCATCCCTGGAAAAAATATTAATTGTATAACATATAGATCTAGGTGCATTTATTTTTAATTTGTATTTTGCATTTATTTATTGGACGGGTGGATAATGGGTTGAAATTAGTGGCTTTGAGCTTTAACTTAGCAAGTCGGACTAAGCTCACGAAGCGAACAAATTGGCCTAAGCTCGTTTTCTTTAATTATCTCGTGAAAAATAGGAATTTGAAATTTTTTCTAGATATGATGAATCTTTTGGATAGGGTAGATGTCGGAAAAGCGAATATTGCGAAAAAGAATTTTTGTGGATATCGATTAAAAAAAAAAAAAACCCTAATCAGTGACCTATAAAAGGATAGAATGCATAGGGTTTCTCGGGGCCACACATTGAATATTCAGCCACATATTGACATACACTGCCAAGGGGAGAACCTGAGGTCAAAAAGTGTTTTTTTTTTTTCTCCCTTGTGAGTTTGACACGCAAAGAAAGAAATCACATGAAAGAGAGTGAAAGAGAGTGGTAGGTCAAATTCTTCAATCATCTTTGACTGAGTACCCCCAATCTCGACGCTGCCACTTCCCATCGTCTCGACAAGCCGCCGCACCGCGCCTTCTGCCCCTCAACGACGATCGGCCGCTGTTTCTCACCGTCGTGAAGTCCTCGCTCCCATGACGTGCTGTTGTTTCGTCTCCGTTTGTTGCCCGTGACGAGTTGTTGGCCGTAAATCTCACGATCCCGTCGATTCACCACCGACCAGCCCACAACACCGACGGGTCGCTGCTCTATCTCGTGCCACCCTCCCATAGCCACACGACCAACACTGTGGTTGCTCTCTTCCATTGCTTCCAGATCAGCATCGTCTATTCTCTTGCCGAAAGACATCAATTCTCGGTCCCTTACTCATAGTCTTCGCTTGCTCGTTCCATCCTGATGCCCTAGTGGCCCTCGACAATCCATGGCGAAGCACCAAATCAAAGGCATTATATAAAAGGAGAAGACTTGGCACTTTGGATGAAAAGCCATTGAAAATATTGCAAAATTCGAGACAAAGGGCACACTCTCAGTCAATTGGGAGAAAGGAGACCACCCTGTCAGAGAGTGTCCACTCACACTCACGTTCAACACGAGGCTTCAAGGTTTTCCTGGAGCTCGAGAAAATCCGACGTTGCTAGTACCACCCTCACCGCGAAGCCGCCCGAAGTTCCAGTGTGTTCTTTCTTTTCTTGAGACCGCAACACCAAGCATTGTTAACGGACCGAGTCAGATCGTCCAGTGGATTCCAAGAGGTCTCGTGGAGCCCATCCGATGACTTTTGAACAACCGAGCACCGCCACGTTGCATTGCGAGTAGCCATTTGAGGATTGGAATTCAAAAACCAATATTCAAATTAGGTGAAAATCTTATCTATTTTGCTTTTCGAATATTCTGTTACCTTATTTGAGATATTTGTCGATGCATATATGATTGAAATTGCCACTGAAATTTGGGATTGATAGTCCGATTTTTGCGCTCAAATCCGACTCGCAATCGCTTGCAAAATTGTCAATCCGATCTCACGCCCGAGATTCGATTTGCGATTTAATTAAAAATTGGCCAACTCGATCTCATGCGTGTGATATGATTCGCCGATTTGTGGATATCGATTCTATCTTATCGATTTCTTTGTCATGTTGGTTAAATCAATTTTATTTTCGTAAAAAGAAAAAATTCAAAAAAAAAAATCTGAGATAGATTAGTTTTTTTTAGAATATTTATTGTTATCTTGCATATTTAGAATATAGATTTTATTTCGAAGTTCTAAAAAAAAAAAAAAAAAAAGCATTCATTTAGGATGTTATTTTTTTTTTAATTTGAATTGCACATTTATTTATTTGGCAATTTTAATTTCGAATTTCATAAAAGAAAAAGGAAAAAAATTAGAATTAAGGCATTCTTTGCACACCATTGCCTATTATGATAGATTACATGCTTATTAAGAAAATAAAAAAATCATATGCACGTCATTTAGGGCCTGTTTGGCAACTTGCCCAACAGTGCCAAATTCTGATTTTTTGTTCCCAGAATCAGTTTGGGACGAGAATCGCGTTTGGTAAACTTTTTGTTCAGGGAACGATTTTGGACAAGATTTGAGAATAAAAAAAAAATTTGATTCTACGTCCGAGAATCGAAAAGAATCAAAATGGTAAAACCCTTGTTCTTCTCTTTTAACATCTCGGTTGCCGTTCGCCATCGCCCGCCGCCCACCGCCGCCGCCGGTCGCCGGTCCGCCGCCGGTCGCCGGTCCGGCGAGGTCGCCGGAGGCTCGCCAGGCCACGGCGAGGTCCGGTGAGCTCGCCGGAGGCAAGCCCAGCCACCGGCGAGGCTCGGCCTCGCCAGATCCGGCGAGGCCCGGCCTCGCCGGTGGCCAGCCGGCCTCGCCAAAGACCGGCGAGGCCGACCCGGCCACCGGCGGGCCGGGCGAGCCTCGCCGGTGGCGGGCGAGCCTCACGGCGGGCCGGGCGAGGCTCGGCCTCGCCGGATCGGGCGAGGTCGAGCCTCGCCGGTGGCCGGGCGAGCCTCGCCCGGCTGCCGGTGAGGCTCGCGCCGGCCCGGCGAGGCTCGCCCGGCCCGCCCGGTGGCCAAGTTGGCCTCGCCAAGGCCGGGCGAGGCCAGCGGCCTGGCCGGCGAGGCTCGGCCTCGCCAGATCCGGCGAGGCCGAGCCTCGGCGGGCCGGGCGAGCCTCGCCCAGCCCCCGAGGCTCGGCCGACAAAGGCCGACCTCGCCGAGGGCCGGCGACGCTCCGGTGAGCGTCGCCGGCCCTCGTCCGGCCGGTCGCCGGTCCGGCGACCGGCCAAATGAAGAAGAAAAAGAATAGGAAAAAGGGGAAAAAAAAAAAAAAAAAAAAAAAAAAGAAAAAAAAAGAAAAAAAGGAAAAAGTAAAGAAAAAGTAAAAAAGTAAAGAAATTATTTAAAAATTATTTAAAAATCAAAAGAAATTAATTTGGAACATAATCAATTAATACGGTACCAAACGCAATTCTATTCGAGAATCAAAAATTTTGAACGAGTTACCAAACGCACTTTTTACTCGGAATCGGTTCCAGGAACAGTAATCAAAAAGAATCAGTTCTAGTCAGAATCAGCTCCCGGGAACAGAATCGTTACCAAATGCGCCCTTAGTAATTGTTGCTAGGTTCATTTAATTAGAAATTGCCTGTCATTAGGATTAGGTCAATTTGGTTAATTTAGATTGCATATTTAATTATTGCATGTTCATTAAGAAAACACAAAAAAATTACTTTACTCATTCATATAATTTAGGTCATATTGCCATGCCACATCATTTCATGTTAGATTAGTAACATTGCATTGCATATATATTAGATTCTCATTAATTAAAGTGAAAACAAAAATTGAGTGATTGCGTGTTAATTAGAAATCATATCTATGAATGCTAATGTGAATTCTGATCTAATACCGCAGATGCTTTCGTTGTTATGAGGTAAGTTCTGCATTATTTTTTATTTGCTTTCTTGAGTATTAAATTGGTGGTTTGCGCACCCGTATGATTATCTCACATGTTAGGGAGATAAATTAAAATAACTCAAAGCTGCCTACAAACATTTTTTCAAAATAAAGAGAAAGGTACCGAAAGGGCGTTAGAGAAATCTAGCGTAATTAAGTCCCCGAATTCATAAATCTCTGGTTTGTAGGAGTAAAGTAAACCTCTCGTTGCTTTACTTGAGTTTCTAATCGACCCACCAAAAATGGATTAGTGTCGACTCTTAGTTAAAAATCGTTTGCATGTTAAAAACTTGAACCTAAGTCGCGAATTGGTATGGGTTTGGGAGAGCCAAGTTAAGTTTAGGCTTAACAATTGATTAGCCAAACCTTAGGTGGTTCATCGAAAATTTAGTCGCGACAAAAGTATTCCAGAAACAAGAAACAAGTTTTAATTGTTTCTTGTTTCTGTTCCAAATTTGTTCCAGGAACAAAAAAATAGATTTGGAACAAAAACGCAAATAAATGCGCTTCTGTTCTTTTTTTGTTCCATTTGCGCTTATGTTCTTTTTTTGTTCCTGAAAAAAAAAAAAAAAGATTTGTGTTCATAAACAGAAAAAAGAAACACGAACAAACACACCTTTACTTTCCTACTCTCCTTCGTTACTGGTCGCCTATGAAGCACGGACACGTTGCCGGAGCTTCCATGTCGTGTCTGACACGTGTCGACGTGTTCGACACGCTCAGACACGCTCAGACACATTCGGACACGCGGTCAACACGTGTTGGATTTTTCGACATGTGATCAACCTTTCTCGACACATTCCGACGTGCGTGTCCGAGAGAGAGGATAGGGTGGAGGCGAGGCCGAGACGGCGAGGGAGGGCCAGAGGAAGAGCAGGCGATCCAGAGGGCCGCATTTGCGACGTTGTGATGGAGGGTCGGCGGTGAGGCTGCAGCTGCGAAAGAGGGCTCTTCCGGCGAGCGACTGCAATGGGGCGACCCCCGACTGGGAGAGAGCTGTGTGACGAGGAGGAAGAAGAGGCCATGGTTAGGGTTTTAGCGAGGGGGAGGGTGGTGGGGGACGATGAAAAGAAACCGGGGCCGGAGAGGGGGTGGCGTGACGATGAACAGAAATCGAAGCCGGAGAGGGGAGGTGGCGTGGGGTGGGGGAAGAGATAAATTGAGGGGGGAGGCGTGGGGGAAGAAACCGAAGGGGACGGAGGGGGGATAGGGATGATTGATGGGGGCGGGGAGCGGGGGAGCAGGTTCTATCGAGGGGGAGGGGGAGAGAGAGAGAGAGAGAGAGAGAGAGTAGGGAAGAAATCAAGGGGAAGATTTTGAGGGGGAGGGGGAGAGAGAGAGAGAGAGAGAGAGAGAGAGAGAGAGAGAGAGCAGGAAAGAAAAGAAATCAAGGGAAGATCTTGGGGTGGTGTGAGGAGCGGGGGCTGTCGTGGGGGAGGAAGAGAGAGAGAGAGAGGAGGGAAGGAATTGAGAGAAGATTTTCGGGGTGGCATGGGGGATAGGGGAGAGAGAAACGGGGGAGGGAAACGATTTTTTTGGACGAGAGTTTAGAGAGAAAAGAGGGGGAAATAATTTTGAGTGGTAAAGTTGTTTTTGTTATAAAAATAAAAAAATGAGTTAAAAAGTTATTTCGAAAAATAAAAATATTGAATGTTAAATAATAATAAATTTTGATGATTATAAATATCATAGATTTATTTAAATAAAGTTGATTCTATTTTTTTGTTAGTCATTAGTCTTATCCATAATTTTTATTAAAGTTAAAAACATGTTCCCAAATATGGTTATGCATGAACTATGGATATGTTTTTCAAATTTTCTATGAATAGATTGTAAAATCTATATTTATTTATTCATTTGTGAATTTGAATCAAATTAATTAAAAATAAAAATATTTATTTAATAATAACGTGTCCCAATATGTCGGAATTCTCTATTTTTTAGAAATGACGTATTGGCGTGTTATGTCGTGTCATGTCACGTGTCCGTGCTACTTAGGTCTCTATCTTCCTCTCTACGTGTCTTTTGTCTTTTCTTTAAGATGGGTCCCACTTGTCAATTAATGCCTCCATTCTCTATCATCGTTACTCTCTCTCTCTCTCCTCTCATCTGTCACTGACCGTGAGTCTCTCTCTCTCTCTCTCTCTCTCTCTTCTCTCATCTGTCACTGACCGTGAGTCTCTCTCTCTCTCTCTCTCTCTCTCTCCCTCCCTCTCGACTTCTCTTTTCTTACCCCCGTGTCTGCCATGGCTCAAGTTCGAGCTCCAGGCTCATGGCCGCTTTGGCCATGGAGCTCGTCTCAAACCCAGGGCGTGGGATAGCTTTGGTCGCTCGAGTTTCGAGCTCGGCCTCAAGCTCGTGGCAATGGCTTGAGCTTTGAGCTCAAGCCCATGGTGGCCCGAGCTTTAAACTCCTGTCCATGGCTGCTAGATTGAGAGAGTGAGAGAGAGGAATGGAGGAATTCGTCCCTGAAGCCCTATTGAGGGGGGACGGTGGATCATAAATTCAAGGTGGTATCGAGCTTAGCAAACTCAACAGCAAACGCACAAGGTGGCTGACGGCGGCTTGATATCTCCTGCGAAATCGCTACGAATCCCCTTAGATCGCCATCTCATCGCTAGCATAGCTTGACCCAGTCTCCACCCTCCCAAACCACGGGACCTTGCGCTGAATTGCCCCCCTCATCGTCGCGTCCCGCGGCGTGCCATACCTCCTCGACCTGAATTGGGCATGAGGCTCGGACTTAAGTTCGAGCCATGGCGAACAGAAGAGGAAAGAAAAGACCTCGAGACCTTGTGTTGAATCACCCCCCTCATCGTTGTGTTCGGCGGCGTGCCGTCCCTCCTCGACTTGAAGCGAGCATGAGGCTTGGACTCGAGCCCGAGCCATGGTCGATGAAAGAGGAAAGAAAAGACAAAAGAGAAGTAGGGAGGAAGAGAGAGAGAGAGAGTTGTCAATAAGGGAGGGGAGGAAATAGAGTGACGGTGAGACAGAAAGGAGACATTAATTATTCTGGCCATAAATAAATTTTTGGGAGAGAAATATTTTTTATTTATATTATTGAATGAGTTTTTAAATAAAAATACACGTTTAATTAGGCTGCGCTCGTTTCACGGAAAATAATTTCCGAGAAAACGTTTTCTGGATTTTCCGGCATTCGTTTCACGGAAAATGAATTCCTTAGGGAAAATATTTTCCATCAAAAGAAAAAAGTTTTCTAAAGTAAGGGAAAATGTTTTTCACTTTTCACTTGATCTCTCTTACCTTAGACCTCTACAAATCCTTACTTCCCCCTCCCATTTCTTCTTCTTCTTTTTTTTTTTATTCGAATTATTTTTTAATTTTCTTTTTCTTTTTTAATTCGAATTATTTTTAATTTTCTTTTTAATTTTTTTCTTTTTCTTTTTTGTTTCCCATCTTTTTCTTTCTTGGCTAGTCGTCGGACCAGGTGAACCTCAAGCTCGTTGATCTCAAACTCGTGCTTGTCGATCTAGCGAGCCTCGAGCTTGACGCTTGTGCTCACCAATCTAGCGAGTGGAAAATATTTTCCTTACCGAACACTGGAAAATATTTTCCAAAACATTTTCAAGTTTTAGCCGAACACCAGAAAATATTGTCATTTTCTTGGAAAATGACTTTTGGGAAAATATTTTCTGAAATGGTCAATATTCCGCGAAACGAACGGACCCTTAATGATACAAAATTTTGGCCATACTCCAAATAAGAATTCGTTTGATAACGATACAAAATTTCTTCATTCCGACGGCAGTTAGTGTTCGGCAATCGACAATTGACGGTGGCCGACGACTAATCTTCAACTATCAATAGGTAGCGATTGATGGCCGAGAGGGGGGAGTGGTAGCAATAGACAACGAACGGCGGCCGGCAACGATAGACGGGCAACCGGCCGGTTGCAATGACAAACGATAGGAATAATTTTTTTATTTTTCATTTATGTCATAGAAATATAAAAGTACAAAATTTTTATTTCTTATTTATGTTTTTAACTTATTTCTATAGTAGAAATCTATTCTAAAAATAAAAAATGAAATAATTTTATCAAATGAAAATTTGTTCTAGAAATAAATTTAAAATAAAAATAAAATGATTATTATACGCATCTTAATTAACTCTCTAAGATTCATCTTACCATGTATGGTGTTCGGCCCACAAGGTGCATCAAATGTTTTCTAATCTTAATTACCACTTTTGATGTCCAGCATTCCTAAAGGGCTTTCAGCCTTGAAAGCCCATTGGGAAAAAATTTAGGTGTTTGGTTAAGCATTTGGTGATGTCCTTGACCAAATGCTGGCCTTTGAAATGCAAGTCCACCTCTACTACTCATCCGTTGACTTCTTGTCTTTTTTTTCAACCGATCATCTTCCCCACACCCCCAATCGCCATTGATCGGCGACGGAATTTCATCAGAATTTATTTTTATTTTCTAAAAAAAATAATAAAAACCCTTTGCAAATGTTGGGTTCACCTTTTTTTTTTTTTTTTTTTTTTACATTTTTATCTTTTGACAATCAAAGCCCAACTTTTAATCAATACACTAGAATGATCATTAATTAACGAAGATAATTAATACTACAATAATTGAAAAAAAAATTATTCAAAGTTGAAAACAAACCTAAAAGAACCCTATGCCAAAAGTTGAGCTTTACATCTAATCTATAATCAAATTATTTTAATATAATTTTTAAATAAATTTACTAATATATATCTTTTACATTACTCTCAACATGAAAATGTAAAATGTTATATAGTCATTGTTTCTTTTTTGCAATTTTAAAACTACAAAACTTAATTTGGTCACACTAAATGGCTTTTCAAATATATGTTTACCAAACAGTCTTGCATTTTCCTAAAGCACTTTTCAGTTATAGTTTACCAAACAGTCTAACATTTCGGAAAACCCATTTACCTCAAAGTATTTGCATTCTCCCAAGGGCATTTCCCCAAAGCCGAACCAAACGGGCCCTCATTAGTCATTCTGTCCCCCAACATGTCCCATCCCTTTCTCCACGATGTCCAATCTCTTTTGTTGCACGGTCTCTCGCTGCCGCACTTACTTCTCCTTCTCTCAAGCATTTTCGCAATCAGCTATTGGGCATGGCTCCGTCTCTTCCAGAAGAAAACCTCGCTGCCGTTGCCCCCAGGACCGGCAGGCCTGCCCCTCGTCAGAATACCAACTCCAATGCACCTTTACTACTCCGCAAGGATTTTCTGACATAACCTCCTCAACCGCAGATAAAGTAAAACCATCATTGCATCCATATCTATCAGGAGATAGGATGTGTCCGTTCCACCAACCACCATATCCTATCAAAGTAATTCAATTGCATTTAATTTCCCCTAGAACCGTCCTCAAATGAAAATTGAATTCATGGAAAAGAATTTGAAAGCAAGCAAGCAAGACCTAGGATCATGAAACTAATTTTTTAAGGGTAAAAAGTTACGTCTTTTCATTTATTTTCTTTCTATTGTTATTGCTGAACTAGGCTTCTAGCAAACAGCAGCAGATTCTAGACCCATCATAGCTAGGATGGAGAGTTCATGATATGCCACCAGACACGCAAAATAAAAATAAAAACTCTGCTGAGAAGTTGTTAGGTATGGCAACCCGTGTCATTGCTCCTAGACTTCTAGCAAATAAAAACTCTACTGAGAAGTTGTTATTGCTGAACTAGACTTCTAGCAAATGACAGTAGAGTCTACACCCATCATAGCTAGGATGGAGAGTTCATGATATGCCACCAGACGCAAAATAAAAATAAAAACTCTACTGATAAGTTGTTAGATATGGCAACCCGTGTCATTGCTCCTTCTCACATTCATGTCGTTTCATGCGATTGAAATTTAAGTTTCGTCCCATAACCAAAAAAAGAACTAAAATCAAATCCCTTATTGATAGGGGTGCGGAGGTCAAGTGTTAAACTAGGCATGTATAAACTTCAAGGTGAGACAATGACAGGTTTCGCCCCAGAGACGTTGGATGCATCTGTTCGAGAGTCTATGGACTACTCGAAGAAGACCTAAAGGTTTATGCTGTTGTACTTTAGTTGGTACGTCCATGATGGGGTGTGATTGGATCGCATCGGTTCGCCTTGATACGGTACGATGGAAGAACATCATTTGTAGGGGTGTCATGGAGTTGTATAAAAGCCTTTTGAATACAACCATTGGGGGTTGTTGTTGGCAGAACATACGCACTAAATTTATCTCCTTTCCATCAAAGAAAGAAGAAGGCATTCCATTTCAGTTTTACAAGAACAATCGGCATTTACGCTGTGGAAATCAAGTGCTTTCCTCGTGATCGCATCCAGACCAACGTGAGGTAGTGTTGTTCGTGATTCATCGGCAATTCAACATTCGTTCCGGGGTTAATTGTTGTTTGCGCATCGGAATCAAGTAAGTCATCTTCCGTCGACTTGAATTCCAACATTGGTATCAGAGCCTAGTCATGGTTTTTGCCTTGTTTTTTATTGAATTTTCCAGTACACCATTTAATATCGAGATTAAGAGTATGATATCTACACTGGTTGGATGTTTATTAATCGAAATTGATATGTGAATCGTCGAAAAATCGAACCAAAGTGAAGAATAGGTTTGGGGTCGAGTGCATCCGTGCGGTTTTGACCAATTTTTGATATATTTTTTTGGCCAAAATCAACTTTTGAATATACAGGATGAAAGTACTCGTCGAGACGAGTCCGACGGTGATTCAAGCGCGACCGGAGGAGGCCAAACGCGCCCACACGCGCGACCAGAAGTCGCTACGCGTGGGCCTCACGCGCCTGACACGCTGGGGACGCCAACGTGTGTGCAACATGCGCCGGTTGGCAAACCAATGCGTGCGCGTAACACGCGCGTCGCGCGGAGCGACGCGACGCTTGATGACGTCATCCAATGGTCGGTAACCGCTAGGATGACGTCATCGATGTCGTCAGCGTTGGTGGCAGTTGGCCGGCCGGCGACTCTACTCGAGACCCAAACCGACCCGAGATCCGACCCGGTTGACCCGACCCGACCCGACCGTTGACCGACTGTTGATCGGTCAACCGGTCCGGCGATCAAACCGATTGGACCGGTCACCGGTCGGACCGGTCGAACCGGCCAGGAGCCGTTTGGCTTGCTGGCGCGTGCGCCACACGCACTGCGCACTCAGGCGGCGCTTGGGGGCGCATGCAAGCTCTGATTGGAGCGTGGTCGGAGGCGTTGGGTTCGTATGAATGTGCTCTACACTGTGGTATAATTATTTTTTAATTTTGAATTTTACAAATGTATGAAAATGCGTAGGAAACCCTATGTACGCGTATTTTTTGGGGTTTAATGCATAGTTTATTCATTTGTAGCTTGTATTTTCTTGTGATTTAGGAAATACAGTAGTTAGCTTATGTACAAATGATGTCATAAATGTTGTGTAGAGCTTGGTTCGATGATATCATGTATATAGTTTAATATACTTGCAATTTTTTAGTTGCTAGAAAATTCGAATAATGGTAGAAAATCCATTACATGTTGAATTGCGATTTTGATTATAGTTGAAGCATGATTATTGTTTATACGTTGGTTATTATCATGCTATGTTTTTTTGTGTTAAGGAAAAATGTAGAAATTGCATAAAGTCATGTAATTATTTTTCTTAATGGGAGTTCGTAGGTTGGTAGAATTAAAAAGAGTTCTCACCTAGAACTTAAAATTCGCGCAAATTAAACTAATTAATGATAATAGAACAATTGTACATAGAAGTTGATTGGGAACATAGTGAACTTTTGTTTTGGTGTCTTTTGTTGAATTATCATTAATTTAATTTGTCTTTGCTGCAAGTTAAATATGTGTGTTACTCTGTAAAGTGTGCTAGTATTGATTCTGCGTTTATTATGTCAATGTGTTATAGCAACTGATTATGGCTTCGGCATCCAAGACCATTGTGGCTGACCACAATAAAGGTTAGAAGCTGAACGGTGACAATTATGATATTTGGCACCGAAAGGTTTAGTACATCCTTGAGGAGTAAGAGGTTTTGGAAACCCTCAACCATACTATGGATGAACCTGAGCATGAAACTTCAGCTCAACATAGGAGAGATCTAGAAGCTTATCAAGCTTGGAAAAAGAAAAATAGCATTGCTCGCATCACGTTGCTGAGCTATATGCAATATGATCTCATGTGTGAGTTTGAAAGTTATGATAAAGCTCAAGCTATGTGGGTTGCCTTGAAAGATAAGTTTGGGGGTACATCTGCCACTAAGCTGAGGAGACTCACCATCAAGTTTGACACATTCCGAAAGCGCCCAAATGTAACGATGAGGCAGCATCTTCAAGATATGTCAAACATGATCTGTGAGCTAAAGTCAGCAGGTCACTCCATTACTAATGAACAGCAAGTTCAGGCTGTTATAAGGTCTCTTCTTGACAATTGGGAGCATATGAAGATCAATATGATGCATAATGAGAACATTGTCACTTTCGATGATATTGCGCGTCATTTGAAATTAGAGGATGAGTGCCTAGAGGCTGCGAGATCCTCTACCCATGCTTATGTTGCTGAATCGAGTTCACACAAAGCTTCGGGCTTTAAGCGTAAGAGGAATCTTCAGTTCAACAACAAAGGAAAGAAGACTGATCAGGCACCAAAAAGGGCTAAGACCTTCCGACGTAAGAAGCGTGGTAGGAATAAGGACAAGGCCAAGATGGAATGCCACAATTGTAGCAAAATGGGGTCACTTTGCTCGTGAATACACTGAGCCGAAAAATGTGTCATATTACTCCATTACTTTAAGTAATGCTTTTGTTTCTAGTACTGTAATACTTGCTAAATCTCATCTAATGTAGACTGTAGACTCAGGAGCAACAGACCACGTAGCTAGAGACCGAGAAGCATTTATGGAGTATCGTCGGATACCGTCTGGAAGAAGATGGATATATGTTGAGAATAACTCAAGAGTTGAAGTGAAGGGTGTTGGCACATGTAAATTAATCTTACGTGGTGGTCGAAACCTATTCCTGCATGATGTCCTTTATGCTCCAGATATTCGACGAAACTTGGTCTCTGTAGTTGTTCTTCTTAGCTTAGGTTATGTATTGAATTTTCATGGTGATTATGTTAACATTTTGTATGGAACAGTTTATTATGGTTCAGGTCATGTATCGAATGGTTTTATGGTGTTAGACATTGACTATGATCAGTACAATGTTAATGTTGATTGTTGTTTTTCTTTAATTGCATCTTCTAATAACGTTGATATTGATGCAAGTACTTGGCATGCTAGATTAGGTTACATTGGATTGCAAAGAATGCAAAGATTAGCTAGAGAAGGCCTTTTAGGGTCACTCACTAATGTTAGTCTATCCGTATGTGAACATTGTCTGGCGGGAAAAACAACTAGAAAACCATTTGGTAAATGGACTAGAGCTGAATTTCCATTGCATCTCATACATTCTGACATTTGTGGTCCTTTGAATGTGAGGGCAAGACATGGAGTCTCATATTTCATCACTTTCATAGATGACTTCACACGTTTCGGTTATGTCTTTATGATCTCCCATAAGTTAGAAGCATTAGACTGCTTTAGACAATATATAGTAATGGTAGAGAATCAGTTGAACAAAACAATAAAGGTATTGAGAACCGATCGTGGACATGAGTATCTATCGGAGCAATTCAAGGCTCTTTGTGATGAAAAGGGAATTGTACGACCAATTGACTATTCCTGGTACTCCACAACAAGATGAGGTAGCTGAGAGAAGGAATAGAACCCTATTAGAAATGGTTAGGTCTATGATGGCGCAAGCGAATTTACCTATCTCCTATTGGGGAAATGCATTATTGACTGCTGCCTATATACTTAACCGAGTGCCCTCAAAATCGGTCACTTCCACCCCTTACGAATTATGGACTGATAGGAAATCATACTTGAGTAGTCTACTTCTATGGGGATATGCAGCTTATGTTTATGATTCTTCCCATAAATGTGGCAAATTAGGTCCTAGAGGGAAGAAATATATCTTTATAAGATATTCTGAACACTTCAAAGGGTACATGTTTATAGGTGAACAAGTTGATGAAAGTGTGACCGAAATGGAGTCACGAGATATCACGTTCTTGGAGAACGATTTTCCTATTAGAGGTAAGATTAATAAGGACTTCCAATTATATGAGATGGAAGATCCTGATAACACACCCACTGATGTTGTAGAGGGAAATGAAAATTCACCTCAACATGCAAGACCTAGTGGAAGTGTTGCATCACCTAACGAATTGAATTCAAGAGAAATTCAATTGCGTAAAAGTAATCGTAAAAGTATTCATCGTCGTTGTTTTGAGATTGAAGGGGAAGCATTTATGATTGCTCAGAATGACGATGCCGAGCCTAAGACTATTCAAGAGGCTCTCTCATCCTCTGATAAGGAAGAATAGAGAAAAGCTTTGGAAGATGAGATGGAGTCAATGAGGGCAAACCATGTCTGGGACTTGGTTGATCTACCACCCAATCGTAAGGCCATTGGAAACAAATGGGTCTTCAAGATTAAGCGAAGGACGGATAGATCCATTGAAAAGTATAAGGCTCGCCTTGTAGTGAAAGATTATACTCAATAAGAGGGTATAGACTATGAGGAAACCTTTTCACCAGTTGTAAGGTTTGCCTCAATACGCCTTATTCTAGCCATCGTTGCACATTTGGACCTTGAATTACATTAGATGGATGTAAAGATGGTATTTCTCAATGAAGACCTAGATGAGGAAATCTATATGAAACAACTAATAGGTTTTGTAGCTAAAGGTCAAGAGCATAAAGTTTACAAATTTCATCACTCAATATATGGCCTTAAGCAATCATCTAGACAGTGGTATCTTCGTTTTCATCGAGCCATAACCACTTTTGGTTTCACGATGATCGAGGAAGATCACTGTGTATATGTCAAGCAGTCCAAAGATAAATTTGTGATTTTATCACTTTATGTGGACGATATTCTATTGACTGGAAATGACAAGGTTTTGGTTATCACCATAAAAGAATGGTTGTCCTCCAATTTTGAGATGAAGGACATGGGAAAAACTACTTATATATTAGGAGTTAAGATCGAAAGAGATCGATCAAGGAAACTCTTTATTTTATCACAAGAGTCTTATATTATGAAGATTCTTCAGCGTTTCAATATACAGCATTGTAATCCCATTGATACCCCTGTCATGCAAGGTGAAAGCCTAAGTACTGAGATATGTCCTAAGACTCCAGAAGAAATCAAAGTGATGGAAACTGTTCCTTACTCTAGTGCAGTCGGAAGTTTGATGTATGCTATGATGTGTATTCGACCCAACATATGTTATGCCGTGGGATTGGTGAGCCGATATCAATCAAATCCTAGTCAAGCACACTAAAAAGCAGTGAAGAGGATCCTGAGATACTTGAAGGGCACCATGGACTATTGTGGCACCCTCAAATAGCTAAGGTCGCCACAGCTACCTATTGCTCCTCCTAATGAATACCAGTTACATCTCTTAGCGGAAGCACCGTAGTTCATAGACATTTAAAAAAAGAAGAAGAGATTAACGCAGCTCATAGCGAAGTTAAAGACGAGTCTCACCATCCCTCTACTCTCTTAATGATGGGACAATGCACACTTACTACACATCGAAGGAAAACATAAGCCGAGCCACTTTTATTTACATTTTTAAGATGGACATCTTTGGGTCGGTACAACCAAAAAGCCAAGACTTTTAGCTAAACTTGGTAGCAGCTCAAAAAGAGATCTCAACCCCCTATATCGATCATGTATAACCCTCCATCTACAAGTGTCGGCTATCCCCAAAAAAAGATAAGCTCCATCTCCTCACGCGGGCCATCACACCCATTTAGGTGCATCGGGCGGTGGCGGCGACAACATCCCCCGCATCACTCCGTCACGGCGGACGTGGATAGACAAGAACTCTTGGACGACCGGGCCCCCAGCCAAGCCCACATCATACATAACCAGCACCCGAACCCGTACGAATGTCAAACCAGGGATGGTGACACTATCAAGCTCCATGCAATCGACCTCCACGTCAGATGGAAGGCCATAAAAGGTACCCCGCGTGACCGGAGCGAGGGGCATCTGTCTAATCTGAAATGTTGGTTATCTAATCTGAAATGTTGGTCCCCAAATGGGTGAGTACAACCACTCAGCAGGTAAAAGATCTATTAAACTACTCAATGCATCAAACAGAATAATCATCACATCATAGTAAAGTACATATCATTCATGCATATACCATCATGCCATAGGTGCATATACAACCATGCACTCATCATCAAGCATTCATACATATCCATGCCTTATGTGCACATACCACCATGCACTTATCCATATTTTATCATACGGCCATGCATACATATCACCATACCATGCATGATTCAATTTCAATTTTTATTTTTCAATTGGGTCACCACATTTTTCTTTCCCAGGACCAATAATTTGCATCCCACATTTTATCGCTCGCACCCAACCTGGCGTCACGAGGAACCTCCGGCACACATCTCTGGGCATCCCAAAACTCCCGAGGACATCCGGCACACACACTCCGGGCATCCGGCACCCACCTCCGGGCATCCCGACACTCCCGGGGCGTCGTCGCCTCACACCTCCGACAGTATCCTCATTTATCATAATTCATATCCACATTTGTGTCTCAATATTAACATGGCACATGATGTAATGGCAACAAGGTCAATTTTAGCTTTTGAAATTTGCACAATCCAGCTTGCACAGTTTTAGAAAATATTTTCATTAAATACCCAAATGACATTAAAAAAATTATGAAATTTGAACATGTGATAGTCAAGACATAAGGGCAGATACTTCATGAAGAACACTACACCAAAAGATTCCCATATAGCTCAATACAGAACACGCATCACAGCACTATTAATTCTGTCCGTTCCACTTGCACAGTTTTTGAAATATTTTTGGTTAAATAGGAAAATGAACTTCAAAAATTACGAAATTTGAATATGTTGTATTCAAGACATAAAAAAAGATATTTCATGCAGAACTCTTTTCCAAAAGAATCTCGTACAAAACGGTATAGACCACGCATTGCAACATTACCAAGTCAGAACACATCAGATTACACAGTTTTAGAAAAGTTTCGATTAAATACCCAAATAACCTTCAAAAATTATTAAATTCGACTATGTGATAGCCAAGACCATAGGGTAAATACTTCATGAAGACATTGAAGTCAGATTCGTCCTAGGTAATGAAATATAGGCGGTTGAAACTTCTGTTCCTAGTACCGAAATTTCCAGATCTAACCATCTTCGAAAGACCACGATTTCACCTACCTATTCTTGTTTTTTTTCTCTAAATTTTTGATATGTTAAACCTCAGGATGTCCTTTACATCTTTTGTTAAGAAATCGAAGTGAAATTTCAACAAAAAGATAGTCTTACAGTCCATGCATTCATCAAATGTAGTTATCGAAATCTCCAGATCCAGTCTCTCCAAAGAATAAAGATTTCACCCACTTATACTTGTTTTTTTTGTCCCAAATTTGAGTATGTTATACTAAAAGAAGTCCTTAACAACTTTCATTCAGAAGTCAAAGCCAAAATCCAACTTGAACATCACATGCAAGGCACTAGAACATCCAAGGTCGAGCTGTTTTCTCAAGAACAGTTTACTAGTCTAGAACCACCACTCTTAAAACTTCAGTTTTTCACACCCTAAACAATCCAAAAATTTATCACCACTCACTCACACACTCTAGGCACAACATGCAAGAGTAGATCAAGGATCCCACTTGCCTCTAAACCGAGCAAGTAGCGCGCACAACGGCGACGGGACACGGCGGCGACGGACGGCGAACGCACGGCGGATGGTCGACGAACGGTCCTCTTCCTTCCTCTCTTTCTTTCTTCCTTCTCTTTTCTCTCCTTTCTCTCTCTCTCTCGGATGAACTCTCTTCTCTCTCTCTCTCTCTTTCTCGCTTAAACCAGCATCATCTTCCTCTAATTTTCTTCCCCTTCATCATTAGCCATCATTTGATCATGCATGGAGGACACTTGGCAATCTCCTTGGGACAAATGGGGAAGGCATGCAACCGGATCCCCCTCCTCCTTTGCACGTCGACAGCCCCTCATGTGCTTGGGCCAGCCATGGGCTGGGCGACTTCTCCCTCTCCTTGGGCTTCGTGGGCTGGCCAAAAGAATGGGGGTGAGGCTATGGGCTAGTTTGGCCTTTAAATGTCCAGCCCACCCTCATCCTAATAATCCACCTAATCCTTAATTATATAAACACCTAATTGGAATTTATAATTCACAAAACTTTGTGACCTAATTTAATAAATTCCAATCCATAATTAACATAGCCAAAAATAGAATTTTCCTATCAAATAATTACCCATCAATAGCTTGGCCAAAAATCTCAATGCAAGACGTGAATTAGAGCACCTCTAAGGATTGACAAGAAATTCTAGGATGCCACAACTATTGACTTTGTTACCAAGGGAATGATTTACGCCTATTGGGTTATTCAGATGCCAATTGGGGTGAAGACCTGGATGAGCATAAATCGACTTCTGAATATGCGTTCTTGCTCAATGGATGTGTGATTTCTTGGAATAGCAAGAAACAGACATGCACAGCCTTGTCTACGATGGAGGCAGAATTTATTGCATGTTCTGTCGCAGTGCAAGAAGCAATATGACTAAAACGTTTCTTGGAAAATTTAGCCACTGTTACTGAAGTTCCAAGATCGGTGACAGTTTATTGTGATAGTCAAGCAGCCATTGCCTATGTGAAAGATCCCAAGTATCATGGAAAGACAAAACACATTGACATAAAAAATAACTTCATCAGGTCAGAGATATTATAGTGTAGAAAGAAGTGATCCTACAATACATTTCAACCAATAGAATGGTTACTGATCCATTTACGAAGGCTATTCCTAGAGACATATTCTTGACCCATAAGATGTCACTAGGATTGCGTAGAATGTGATATCTGTTATTGGAGAGGATCATTGGTTTATGTATTTATGGACATATGTATTATACTTGTTTATTTATTAATGATTTGATGTTTTATCAATAAGTACAAATCCACTATGAGACTAGCACAAACACACATGTATTATTGAAAAATATGTCAGCAGGCAATGATCGGCTCACTCACACAAGCAATCGCCTCAAGTGCTGTAGTTAGCACGTTGAGATGAGACGTTATGTACAAATAAATGCTGAAGAGCAAGCCTGGTACATAAAATATGTCGCCTTGATTGGAGTCAAGAGGAGGTCTGTGATTTGTTTATAACAAGACCGAACATGATAGTCCCACAATCATGTATGCCTGTAAGATGCCGGATGCGAGTACTTAATTGGGCGCTATAGAAAGCGAGCTGATATAGCACTCGGGCTAAACATGAGTACGTGAGAGGCATGTGACTATGCTTAGGCTAAGATCCGTATAGTGGATATATTTAGTAAATGACATACGCTCTTATAAAAAGAGAAATCCACTATAGCATGTAATTCATACTACATGTGCATTGTTCGACCGATAAGGAAAGGTGAGTAAAATTATCCCTATTTACTCATCGTGTGAACTTTTGAGGTAATTTATAATTTACCTCAATTTTTGTGCCCTATGTTACTTATGACTATGTTTTCCAAGTGAAAGATCAATGTTATTACTTTAGCATGTTACGGGCGGTCATGAATAGATATGGCCTATGGGACGTGTATAGGAAAGCAGTTGTTCTGAAATTGAGAGAGACATGAGTGCGAAGGAAGACTATTGTTGTTTTACATTTATCACATGTATTTACTGGTCGACCAATTATATCGCCCTTTGTGGTTGCGGATATAATTGTAAATACATGGTGTTTTTGAGAATAGTCAAGTATAGCCTTTAAGGGATAGGTATACTTGGATTGATGTAACAAAATATGTCTGGGGCACTGTGAGACATCGATTGTTTATTTCTTTTCGAGGTTGTAGTCTTTATGTCATCCCTAACAGGTGCATAATTTGAGCTCCCAAGTGCAAGTGTACTCACTGGTCGCACGGCTTACTTGCCAGTATGAATTGTTTTGTAAAGTTGATGAATGTTGAATGCTTTATATTCTTGATAGAGCGCTATCAAGCCCATCATGTCCAAGTGGGAGATGTTGTACTTTAGCTGGTACGTCCATGATGGGGTGTGATTGGATTGCATCGGTTCACCTTGATACGGTACGATAGAAGGACATCATTTGTAGGGGTGTCATGGAGTCGTATAAAAGCCTTTTGAAGACAACCGTTGGGGGTTGTTGTTAGCAGAACATACGCACCAAATTTCTCTCCTTTCCATCAAAGAAAGAAGAAGGCATTCCATTTCAGTTTTACAAGAACAATCGGCATTTATGCTGTGGAAATCGGGTGCTTTCCTCGTGATCGCATCCAGACCAACGTGAGGTAGTGTTGTTCGTGATTCATCAGCAATTCAACATTCGTTCCGGGGTTAATTGTTGTTTGCGCATCGGAATCAGGTAAGTTGTCTTCCGCCGACTTGAATTCCAATATGTGCCAATGCACAAGTTTGATGCTGATGTCAGGATCACGCAGTTAAGAGTTTTGATTGAGACAGAGACTGGTAAGTCGATTAAGCATATGTGAACTAACAATAGCATGGAGTTCTGTTCGAATCTGGTAAATAAATTCTGCATGAAAGAGAACATAGTGGAACACCACACTAGTGCCAATAAACCACAACAATTTGCAGAATTGATGAGCAGAATATTACTAGAGACGGCCCGTAAAAAGATCTCTAGTGCTGATATTGCTAGGAGAATTCTAGCTAAGGTGCTAAGTACAGCGTGCTACCTGATGAATAGATCCACATCGATTACGATTGGATATCAGACTCCTGAAAAAGTGTGCGTTAGGAGTGTTTGTGGCAGTGTTAATACGGATCTAGACGGTGTTCAGCTTAACGTGGAGTTGTGACCAGAAACTCCGGAGGTAACGAGTACGAGTACTAGCAAAGTAATCGACACATATGGTGTTTGTAGCGAGGTGGAACTTATAGAGTCAATAGTTGCTATAACTGCTGATATTGACAAGGTATGTATTCGATTTCCTGACAGATATGGATGCAATAATAGTTTTACTTTATCTGCGGTTGAGGAGGTTGTGTTAGAAAATCCTTGCGGAGCAGTTAAAGGTGCATGTGGAGTTGGTATTCTGATGAGGTCCTCGGTTATGGCAAAGTTTAAGCGAAGCTTGGACTTGGATAATATCTGTGGTGGTTGAGCCCATCGGGGGCTATGGGAAAGTAGCAACAAAGTTTAAATTTTTTGCGAAGCGATTGCGACTTGGCTCAAACATCGAGTTAAGGTGGAGAATTGTTAAATTATGTCTCGAGTTTAAATTCGGATAACGATTTGTTAAACCGAATTTGTCGATAAAATTTCCCAAGTAGAAGAAATATAAAATAAATTGAAGCAAAGCTCCAATACAGTTGAGTTTGCCATGGCTGAGATCTTGAATAAACCTAGTGTTCTGAGCAAAATCCAAAATGAATTGGAAACTGTGGTTGGCAAAGACAACATCGCAGAAGAATCTCACATTCCCAAACTGTCTTACTTGCACGCCGTCGTGAAAGAGTCATTGAGATTGCACCCAGCACTTCCCCTATTGGTCCCCCACTGCCCGAGCGCGACATGCACCGTCGGAGGCTATACAGTTCCGAAGGGCTCTCGCGTCTTTATCAATGTGTGGACGATACATAGGGATCCTTCGATATGGAGCGACCCGTTGGAGTTCAATCCCGAGAGGTTTTTGCACGATAAGGGATCAGAAAATTTTATTATTGAAATCGCCTGCACGTTCGAATGTTTTTCAACTCTCAATTATACCAAAATCCAAATTGTCTAAGAAGAAGAAAAACAACTCGATGTAAAACTCAAACTCCTCGTTCAGAGCTCCCTTTTGTTCGAGAAAAAAGAGTCCCTTCTGTTTAGTCAAATGAAAGAAAGCACAAAGGGCCAAAGGGACAATTACAATTCAGATCGCCCTTAAATATTTTTACTCTCATTTTCACTCTCTCCCTCTTTCCTCCTCCCTTACTCTCGTGCCATACGTACGTCAACCAGCGTCGCCAACCCTCGTCACTTCAATTCACCAACAACACGAAAGGTTCCGTTCACTGCATTCTCTTCTTCTTCGAATCCTCTCAGCTTCGAGGCCTATCGTGATCGATCGCTCTCCTAGGCCGACATGTCTCCCTCCATCTCCCTTTCCCTTCTCCACAATCTCGAATCTTCCCTCTCATCGAACGATTTCTCGCTCCTGAGCTTATTCTTTCTCCTCTCGGGCGCTTTCGCAATTGGCTTTTGGGCATGGCGTCGTTTCGCAGAGAAGAAGGACTCGCCACCGCTGCCACTGGGACCGGCCAGTCTCCCCCTCGTCGGGAACCTGCCCTTCCTTGACCCGGAGATCCACACCTACTTCGCAACCGTCGCAATGACGTACGGTGCCATCCTGAAGCTCCAGCTTGGCAAGAAGCTCGGTATCGTCGTGACGTCCCCAGCCACCGCCCGCGAGGTGCTCAAGGATAACGACGTCACGTTCGCCAACCGCGACGTGCCCATCACTGGGAGGGCCACGTTCGACGGCGGGTCAGACATCGTGTGGAATCCATACGGGCCCGAGTGGAGGATGTTGCGGAAGGTGTGCGGCCTCAAGATGCTGAGCAACCACACGCTGGACTCTGTCTACGAGCTCCGGCGGAGGGAGGTCCGAAGGACCGTGGAATACTTCCTGCTCCGCGCCGGGTCGCCGGTGAACGTTGGGGAGCAGATGTTCTTGACGGTGCTTAACGTGATCACGAGCATGTTGTGGGGTGGGACGGCGCAGGGCGAGGAGAAAGAGAGCCTGGGTGCTGATTTCAGGCAGGTTAGTGACGATGACGATCGAATAGGATTTCTCTCATTTTTTTTTTTTTTCAGGTCAAATCTCTCATTTCTCTTTTACTATGAAAGATTCAGCACGCTATCCGCATAAACAAAACTTTAGGACAATCAGGTCCTGTCGATCCTTCAATTGAGTCTTTAAATATGCTCATCTAACCAAATGTTGTCTTTGAAAAATTATTTCTTATATTGACCATATATGCTCTGACTTCTTGTCTTATCAACAAAGAAGAAATTACGACTTTCCCTTATTTCGTATTAAAGGTGATCACTTTGGGACTTTAGGGTTGTGCTAAACTTAACTTTACGGGCCGAACTATGATAGAACGTAACTGTAACTCTTCAAATTAGGCCGAATTGAGTTTATAATTTATTGATATCACTAAAGTTCGCTCGAAAGTGCTCTTTGTGTTTATAAAGGTCGGGCAATAGGTAAGCCACTAAGCTAGTTAGTCATCAAGATCCATGATTGTTCCTTTTTCATATTCATATATCAAGAATTATCTGTTTAATTGTCTAGTTTTCTTTTATATAAGTTCAAAATATATAGTTCAGTCTAAATGTGCACATAAAATCTTAAACTTTTCCTTGTGGGACGCCAATCCCGTACTTTTTTTTTGCGTCTCACTAATACCTCAAACTTGCACCAGTTACCCAAAAAAACTTTTGTTAAACTTTCGTCTGTAAGTGCCATTAAAAATTCAACATGACATGTTGCTAGGCAAATGGACCTGACATGGCAATGGACACAAGTTACCATGTTGGCCAAGAGGATAGCCACGCCCAATCTATAATGATCATGACGCCGTCACGATGGAATTTCTAATGGCCATATGGATGAAAGGAATTTCTAGGTCATTGATACAAGTTTGAGAGTTTTGGTGAAAAAAAAAAAATGGATTACTGGCACCCCACGAGGGAAGAGTTTTACTACTTCTGGTGGAATTATCGCAATTTTTGTTAGATTGAGTAAATATAAAAAATTTATTAATTTTAAAATTTCTTTCTGGATTTTCCGTCCCTCAACAGGCAGTGTCAAATCTTACAAATCTTCTCGGGAGGCCAAACATTTCGGACTTTTATCCGAGCCTGGCTCGATTTGATTTACAAGGGATAGAGAGGCAGACGAAGGGTTTGGCGAAGCGGTTTGATGGAATATTTCAGAAGATGATTGATCAGAGGTTAAAGATGCAGAGAGAAAATGGAAGCGACTCCTTGGACGGTGGCGAGGAGAACAAAGATTTCTTGCAGTTTCTATTGAAGTTGAAGGATGAGGAAGATGCCCAGACTCAGCTAACCATGACTGGCCTCAAAGCTCTGCTCATGGTGGGTTTTTCTTAGTCTCCTTCTTATAATATTGGCGCTTACTTCTTTATAATTTAATCGTTTGTTTTTCTAATGAGAATACATGATGAAAACTGATCTAATAAATGAAATAGTTGAACGCACATAATTATTAGTCATATTAATATAAGAGAGATTTTACACAGATCACAATAACTAGTTTGTTTAAATGATGATCAATAGTTTGTCATATTGCTTCATAAGTTGATTATATAAATTATCTTAACGGTAACATTTCTAGACCGCATTCGATGGGCTTGAACCTATTATTGAACCTCCGATGATAATCAATTTTCCATTCTTAAGCTAAAAATCAAGATGCATGGGGATTGATGTTGATTTATTAATTAATTACTCACAGTTCCTCTTCAAATTCTCTAATGTGGAAGTTTCAAGCAGTAGTTGAACTCATATATTGTGCATACCAGTTTAATTTCGGTCTTGAGGAGGACTCAAAGGAAAAGATAGAAATGACTAAGCACAATAATTAAGAGTGGTTGAATTGGTTATTTTAGGAGAAACTGACATTGGCAATGTCCGACTTGACTTCTTTGTCTAGGTTCACTTAGCGATATTGCTATACCCTCTCTCTCCTAAAAGTCCAAACCCTGAACTTTTTCCACCCGGGAGTAATAATTTTCGACACAATGCTAGAACACATTTCAAATATGGCATGGCATGGGTAATAATTTATTGAGAAACGCCTGAATTTGATATGAGTTCAGTGCCATTTATTCAAAATTGATACTATCTGACATGTTTAGTTCATATGGAATATAAATCGATTTTTCCATCGTACAAAATCAAATTTTCAATTGCATAAATCGATATGAATCTAACAACATGCAATAACATGAATCACCATATCTGTTAACCCTTCAGCAGTTTTTCTCTGTTGTGTCTTTAGTGTCAAATTGTTAAAAAGGCTTGAATTTGGAGCCCGACGTCGCTGATAACAATTTATAAAAGACAACTTGATGCGTCTAGACTTTACTGCTATTTGTCGTAAGTCTAGTTCAACATATAACAACAAAAGAAATAATTGAAAATACGTAGCTTTTTACTTTTGAAAAATTAGATTCCTAATCCTAACTCTTGCTTGCTTTCAAATCTTCTTCGTGACTTAAATTTCTTTTGAGGACGATCCATTGAAAATTACATGTAATTGAATTATTTTCACAGGACATGTTGATTGGTGGAACAGACTCATCCTCCAACACAATCTAGTTTGCCATGGCTGAGATCATAAATAAACCCAAAGTTCTGCGAAAAATCCAGCAAGAATTGGAAACTGTGGTAGGCAAAGGCAACGTAGTAGAAGAATCTCACATCCCTAAATTGCCTTACTTACAAGCTGTCATGAAAGAGTCGCTGAGATTGCACCCGCCAGTTCCCCTGTTGATCCCGCACTGCCCAAGCGCGACGTGCACCGTCGGAGGCTACACTGTCCCGAAGGGCTCTCGGGTCTTCATCAACGTGTGGGCAATACACAGGGACCTTTTGATTTGGAGGGACCCGTTAGAGTTCGATCCTGAGAGGTTCTTGCACAGTGAGGGCAATTACAATGAGCACAACTTCAATTACTTCCCTTTCGGGTCTGGGAGAAGAATGTGCGTGGGAATATTGATGGCGGAGAGGATGGTGCTATACTCGCTTGCCACGCTCCTGCACTCCTTTGATTGGAAGCTGCCCGAGGGGAAGAAGATGGATCTAACAGAGCAGTTTGGGATCGTCATGAAGAAGAAAAAGCCTCTAATGGCTGTTCCGTTGCCGAGGTTCTCTATCTTGATATGGTCTATTAAACTCCAGTCGATGCGGTTTTATTTGATCAAGTTTATATGTTACAGTGTCAAATGTTTTTAAAGTGAAAGAAAAGTCTCATTATGCACTTTCTATCCACCGTCCATCGAGAATTTCGCCGTTGACGTGCAATGTTCGGACAATATGATGCATGTGCATCTATTGGATGTAAGCAACAAAAGATTCTCGTTTGTGGGTGTGCATATGATGGTGAGCAGGATCTTTCTGTTCCTTTTTGTCTCCTTATTTATCTTTTTTTTTTTTCCCCTTTATTGCCTAGGCAGGCGTTGACCTTGATAGCCCAGAAAACCCACATAAAAAGTTCCTGAGGCCCAGCCCCTATATTGCACACATGATTATTGGCTGTTCTTGAGACGATGAGTGTGACTATCACGTGTTAAACTTAAGGTATTTAATATATTTGAGTGACAAACTCGAAAAAAGAAAACCACTTGTTGGAGCAGCAGCTTTTGTTTGACTTTTTACCAGAGAAATGGAGGGACAGAAAAGCCTCTCAAATAGGAAAAAGCTAAAGATAAATTAGTTCTTAGTATAGGTCTTGACTGTCTTGACTTACAAGCTATGAGTAGACTTCATTAAGAGAGTCAATCTCTTGTCTATATCTTCCATAATTTGATTGATCTTTCAATCGAAGTGGTTTAATAAAATAAAATAAAAAAGGAGCATTTACGCGAGATGATGATTTATTCAACATATCATATATAGAAAAAATACCTCAGTTTCCATGCCTCCGGCAGCATTTTTATGTTCAACTCCCACCCAATATGTACTTTCTGTGAACACAAGCTTCTCCATCCTATAATTTCATGTTCGACTTGCAGCATCTCTCGCTTGGAGCAATTTTAAAGGCCATACTTATTATGTCCTGGCTGGTGTTTGGCTTGAGCCCGTTGCATTTTAGATAAGGACAATTTGCATCCATCTTCAAAAATTAATTGAATTGAAAGTTTGAATATCATTTCATATTGCGCAAACTATATTGATAATGAATGTGAATATTCCAACTATGACCTACAAGTTGGATACCTTAGGTGAATTAATGTTCAACAATTAAGTGGTTTCCAAATGTGTATGAGCGCAATTATAAAAGTGAAGAAGAATGGACTTTGGGGTAATTCACATCTGGCTTGTTTCACCATTATAAACCCACTATTTTATTGCCTTTCACATCTATTTCAGTTAAACAAATTCCTATGATATATTTGGAAAAATTGTCTAAAAGATCCTAAATTTATTGCATTTTTGCGAATTCAATTTAAAACTTTAAATTTTGTCAATTGAGTTCTACACATTTTTTGTGTCTTGCTAATTAAGTTCATCTAACCAATATTGATCAAAAATTGCCAATATGGACGCTGAAAATCCATACTGAACATAAATTGATTTTTTCACTGTATAAGATCAAAGTTAAATTTTCAATCACATGAAAAGACATGAGCATGAAAATGCGCAATAACACAAATTGCCATCTTAGTCGTCCTCTTAGTAGTTTTTTCAACTCTGTTTGGTGTCAGATCACTGATTAGTGAAAATCTCCATTCTCACTATTTCATTTAATTGTTGTGAGTGCCAAATGGCACTAAAGCTTGAATTTGGGGTGCGGTATCACTCCTAACCATATGCAAAAGATGACTTGTTGAGTGTAGGCTCTACTACTATTTGCCCAAAATTTAGTTCAACAATTAACAATGGAAATAAATAAACGGAAGAAACTTAGCTTTTTACCCTTACGTAACTAATCGCCTAATTCTAACTCTTGCTTGCTTTTAATTTTTTCTCCATGACTTCAATTTCTTTTGTGGACGGTGCATTGAAACTCGAATCGAATTATTTTGACAGGACCCGTTGCTTGGTGAACTTGACACATCCTCCAAGATAGTTGAGTTTACTATGGCCGAGATCATAAACCAGCCTAGCATTTTGAGAAAAATTCCGCAAGAATCGGAAAGAGTGGTCGCCAAAGACAACATGGTAAAATAATCTCACCGGTGCTTATTTATTAGTTGTGAGCCTTTAATGGCTATTCCTTCACCGAGGTTCTTTGATCCTCGGCTTTATGAATAAGCACCGATGAACGTTGGTAGGGAACAGAATAAAGGGAAAATGCATATACCTATCTTCATATGGTGTCAAACTCCTATCTATGCGGTTTTATTTTAGCACAGTCAGATGCTGTAATAATAAATGTTTTACCATAAAAAAAAAAATGGTTACTATCCATAGCTGCTTTTGACATGCGATGTTCGAACAATATGATGCATGGCATCTCTAATTCACTTGCACTCTGGTTTTCAGTTTATTGTTTTGAAACATATATCTACGAGTGTTATAAAGATGGGGTAATCGGGAGCCTGGGATCTTAAGGTATTTCACATATAATTGCATTGAAAAACTAAAACCACAAACAAAATGATGGAGCAGCAGCTTCTTTATTGAGATATCGCATTCAGATTTGTCGTTAGTATTGTTATTTGAGAGGTTCTTTGTCCCTCTACTTTTATCTTAACGTGAACTAACTTGTCAAAGTCTAACAGAAATTGATATAATATAATACATACATACATACATACATACATACATACACACATACATACATACATACATATATGTATATATATTATTCAGGTATCCATCTCGAATTTGATTGACAATACTCTTTAGTCTAAATAAATGTTAAACCAATCTGGTGTTGATATTTATTTTAGTGGCATACATAAAATCAAAATATCTGTATAGTCATGGCAAGTACAAAATTTCAACCATTTTTGTATAAGGTTTTGTTAATAAGTGTTCTCGAAACAGTTGCTAGACAGTTGACATCCGAATTTTTGTTGCCATTTAAGTTACCATTTATATTGCAAAAATGTAAAAACTTATAAAAAGTTAAAAAGCAAAAATATAATATATAAAATAAAATGATAAAATGAAAATGAATGAAACGGTATTAAAATAACATGAAGTCGCGAAGGGCCGGACACGCCGACCCACTTAGCAATTTTCGGCCCTTTAGAATGCTGGACCCAACTTCCCATTTATTTTCCTTCTTTTGGTCCACTTCTCTCCCCCTTTCGTTGAGCCCATCTTTTGTATTTTCTCTTTGGCCCATCTTCCCCTCTTTTGTTTATGCTTAGCCCATTGTCCTTTATTTCCTTAAGCCCCAGTATTTCAACCCAAGAAGAGAGAAACGAAGTCGGCTCCTCTTTCCCCTTGGCACACGATCGCATGTAGAACGTATGTTGCTGACGCCACCACAATGACCTGAGGAATGGAGGAATGATGCTCCGTCGTCGGGAGAGAGGTGGGCATGAACGAATGGGAGAGGGTCGTAAGGAAAAAAGGATGGGAGCATGCTCGGTGCGGGAGAGGGGGGGCCGTTTTTTGGAGAGGGAGGAGAGAAAGGTTCCGAAGAGAGGGAGGACCAGAGAGCTTGAGCGGCAGTTTTACAGAGAGAGACCGTTAGAAAGTGATCTGTTTTGTGAAGGATCGTCGGCCAGTAGAAGGAAGGAAAAGTTTCGGGAGGCCGAGGGGAAAGATCTGCGAACGCTGAAGCGAGAGCTAGGAGTGAGAGAACTCCTCCAGTGACCACTATGCCAGAACTTCGATTGTCCGCGCAACGTCTTCCTTTCTGGAAATATTCTTCCAGGTTGGTTCCGCTTCTGGCTTTCTTTAGTCTCGAAATTGTTTCGATCCAAGGATCCCGGCTCGGAGACGGGACCAAGTTTGATCTTCCTAAGCTCGCCCTCTGTTCACCACCCCAAGCTGAGTAGGGCCACTGTCGGCAACCAAGGTCGTGCTTCTCTCTTTCCGTTCTGTTGTATTTAATTAGTACGTCTATGATGGGGTGCAATGAGAACACACTGTTTCCTTTTGATATGCTACGATGGAAAGACACAATTTGAAATAATATGGGGAAGTCATATGAAAGACTCCTAAAGATAACCATTAAGGGGGTTGGCAGAATGTACACTTAGAAAGAAACTTTTCTCATTTTCTTGTCCCATTTCCATTAAAGAAAAAAAGACATTCTATATTTTATTTACAAGAACAATTGGCATTTACGCTGTGGAAATCGAATGTTTTCCTCGTGACTACATTCAGACCAACGTGAGGTAATATTGTTTGTGATTCATCCACAATTCAACAATCATTCTTGGGTAAATTGTTGATTGTGCATTGAAAGAAGTAAGTTGTCTTCTGTCGACTTTCTTCCTACATTGGTATCAGAGCCCGATCGTGATTTCTGCCTTGTTTTCATCGATTTTTCTCATTTACCATTTAATATTGAGATCAAAAGAATGAAATCTACACTGTCTGGATGTTTATTGCTCAGAATTGTAATCAGAATCGTCGAAAACGAACCGAAGCGAAAAACGGGTTTGGGGCCGCGTACACCCGTACGGTTTTGGCCTTTTTCGGAATATTTTTTCAACCAAAATAAATATTTACATATACAGGGTGAAAGTACTCGTTGAGATGAGTCCGAGAATGGGTCGAGAGCTGCGGGAGGACACCGGAGACGCCCAAATGCACGGCCAGAAGCCGCTACGCGTGGGCGCCACACGCTTGATGCGTTAGGCATGCCAGCGCGTGCTCGCGTTGGCGAACCGATGCGTGCTGACGTCACCGTGAAGTCATCCAACGGTTGGTAACCGTTAGGATGACGTCATCGATGATGTCACCGCCAGCGGCAGTTGGCTGGCCGGTCACCGGCCAGCGACCCGATCAGTGACCCAACCTAAGATCCAACCTGAATTTGACTCGACCCGAGCTAACCGTTGACCGGTCAACTGGTTCAATGATCAAACAGGTCAGATCAGTCTTTGGTTGGATCAGTTGGACCGGCCAGGAGCCATTTGGCTCGTTGGCGTGTGCACCACACACACCGCACACTCAGGTGGTGCATGTAGGCACGTGAGGGCTCTGATTGGAGCGTGGTCGGCGGTGTTTGGTTCGTATAGATGTGCTCTACACTGTGGTATATTTAATTTTTATATTTGAGTTTGATAAATGTATAAAATTGTGTATGGAACCCTAAGTACGTGTATTTTTAGGGTATAACTGCATAGTTTATTAATTTGTAACTTGTATTTTCTTATGGTTTTGGAAATACAGTAGCTAGCCTATATGAAAATGGTATCATATATGTTGTGTAGAGCTTGGTTCGATGATAGCATGTACATAGTTTAATATACTTGCAATTTTCTAGTTTCAAGAAAATTCGAACAATGGTAGGAAATTCTTATTTTTCCGTTACATGTTGAATTGTGGTTTTAATTGTAATTGCAGCATGATTGTTTTTTATACGTTGGTTCACATCATGCTATGCCTTTTGTGTGAATGGAAAAAATGTAAAAAAATTATATGAGGTCATGTAATTATTTTTTCTAGTGGGAGTTCGTAGGTTGGTAGAATTCGAAGGAGTTCTCAGCTAAAACTTAAAATTTGCACAAATTAAAGTAATTAATGATAATCGAACAATTGTACATTGAAGTTGATTGGAAACATAGTAAACTTTCATTTATGTGTCTTTTGTTGAATTATCTTTAATTTAGTTTGTTTGTGTGTTACTCTGAAAAATGTGCTAGTATTAATTTTGCGTCTATTATGTCAATGTGCTATAGCAAATTGATTATGGCTTCAGACCTTAATAAGTGTGAGAAGCTGAACAATGACAATTATGATATTTGGCACCAAAATGTTCAGTACATCCTTGAGGAGTGAGAGATTTTGGAAACCCTCAACCACACCATGGATGAACCTGAGCATGAAACTTCAGCTCAACATAGGAGAGATCTAGAAGCTTATCAAGCTTGGAAAAAGAAAAATAGCATTGCTCGTATCATGTTGCTGAGCTGTATGCAAGATGATCTTATGTGTGAGTTTGAAAGTTATGATAAAACTCAAGTAATGTGGGTTGCCTTGAAAGATAAGTTTGGAGGTACATCTGCCACTAAGTTGAGGAGACTCACCATCAAGTTTAATACATATCGAAAGCGCCCAAATGTAACGATGAGGCAGCATCTTCGGGAGATGTTAAATATGATTCGTGAGCTGAAGTCGACAAGTCACTCCCTTACTGATGAACATTAAGTTTAGGCTGTTATAAGGTATATACTTAATAAATTAGAGCATATGAAGATCAACATGACGTATAATGATAATATTGTTACTTTTGATGATATAGTAGTCATTTGGAATTAGAGGATGAGTATCTAGAGGCTGCGAAATCCTCTACCCATGCTAATATTATTGAATTGAGTTCGCGCAAAGTTTCGGGCTTCAAGCGTAAAAAGAATCATCAATTCAACAACAAAGGGAAGAAAATTAATCAGGCACCTAAGACGGCTAAGACCTCCAACGCAAAAAGCGTGGTGGGAAGAAGAACAAGGCCAAGATGAAGTGCTACAATTGTGGCAAGATGGGTCACTTTGCTCGTGAATGCATTAAGCTGAAAGAAGTACTCTATTACTCCATTACTTTAAGTAATGCTTTTCTTTCTAGCACTGTAATGCTTGCTGAATATCATGCAATGTAGACTGTAGATTCAGGAGCAATAGACCACATAGCTAGAATTCGAGAAGCATTTGTGGGAATAACTCAAGAATTGAAATGAATGATATCGGCACATGTATATTAATTTTCCGTGGTGGTCGAAGCCTATTCCTACATAATGTCTTCTATGTTTCGGATATTCGACAAAACTTAGTCTTCGTAGTTATTCTTCTTAGTCTAGGTTATGTATTGAATTTTCATGGTGATTGTGATGACATTTTGTTTTGAACAGTTTATTATGATTCAGGTCATGTATCGAATGGTTTTATGGTGTTAGACATTAACTATGATCAATACAATCTTAATGTCGATGGTTGTTTTTCTTTAATTGCATCTTCTAGTAATGTTAAGATTGATGCAAGTATTTGACATATTAGATTAGGTCACATTGAGTTGCAAAGAATGCAAAGATTAGCTAGATAAGGCTTTTTAGAGTCACTCACTAATGTTAATCTACCTGTATGTGAACATTGTTTAGCGGAAAAAGCAACTAGAAAACCATTTGGTAAAAGGACGAGATCCGAATTTTTATTGCAACTCATACATTCTGATATTTGTAGTTCTTTGAATGTGAGGGTGAGGTATGGAGCATCATATTTCATCACTTTTATAGATGATTATACGCGTTTCAATTATATTTTTCTGATCTCCCATAAGTCAGAAGTATTAGACCACTTTAGACAATATATAGTGATTATAGAAAATCAATTGAACAAAATAATAAAGGCATTCAAAATCAATCACGGACATGAGTATCTATTTCAGCAATTCAAGGCTTTTTGTGATGAAAAGGAAATTGTATAACAATTAACTATTCCTAGTACTCCACAACAAAATGGGGTAGCTGAGAGAGAAGGAATAGAACCCTATTGGAAATGGTTAGGTCTATGATGGCACAAACAAATTTACCTATCTCCTATTAGGGAGATGCATTATTGACTGCTGCCTATGTACTTAACCGAGTGCCTCCAAAATCAGTCACTTCCACCCCTTATGAATTATGGACTGGTAAGAAACCAAACTTAAGTAATCTACGTCCATGGGGATGTGCAGTTTACGTTCATGATTCTTCCCATAAATATGGCAAATTAGGTCCTAGAGGGAAGAAAAGTATCTTTATAAGATATTTTGAGAACACTCCAAATGGTACGTGTTCATAGGTGAACAAGCTAATGGAAGTGTGACCAAAATGGAGTCACGAGATGTCGCATTCTTGGAAAATGATTTTCCTAATAGATGAAAGATTGATAATGACTTCGAATTATATGAGATGGAAGATCCTAATAACACACCCACTGATATTGTGCGAGGGAAATGAAGATTTACCTCAACATACAAGATCTAGTGAGAGTGTTGCATCGTCTAACGAACTGAATTCAAGAGAAATTCAGTTGCGTAAAAGTAATCGTAAAAGTATTCATTGTCGTCGTTTTAAGATTGAAGGGGAAGCATTTATGATTGCTCAGAAAAACGATGTTGAGCCAAACAATATTCAAAAGGCTCTCTTATCCTTTGATGAGGAAGAATGGAGAAAAACTTTGGAAGATGAGATGGAGTCTATGAGGGCAAATCACATCTGTGACTTGGTTGATATACCACCCCATCGCAAGGCCATTCGAAACAAATGAGTTGTGCGGCATCGTTTTTGTGAGGCCATCCACTTAGGATGGATCCATCTGCCCTTTGTTTTTTGTCTGATCCTCGTGCAACGCCAACCTAGCTCGCTTAGCCACTGTCGTAGTTGCTCGCCACAGCAAGACAAAAAAAAAAATGAATAGAAAATCCTGAGAGGACCGAATCTCGCGCGACGAGACATCTGCTCAGCATGAAACAACAAAGGAAAAACACAGCACGCGAATTGGCCGAAACCAAAACCTAAGCTAACAAAATCGCAAAGGACGACAGGAATGCGAGAGCTGGCAGGGGAAAGGGAGGGACGCACATGATGCAAGGAGACATTTTGGGGAAGGAAAGGGAGGTGTCAACGGTGAGGGTGGAGGAGGGGATGGTGGGGCCACGGCTGTTATTGCCGTCGCAACTGGCTTCGCCAGCGACCTCCATGACGTTCCAGATCTTCGCGGCTACCATTGGCCAGATCGCTTACACTTCTCAAGATTCTTCGAGCTCGCGCTTCATCTGCGCTCGGCGATATTTCTTGGGAAAAGGCGGTGGTGGGGCTAAGATTCGGGGATTTGAAAGGTCGACAAGGTGATTGAAAATGGGGGAAAACTACTAGAGGAGGGCAGAGGCAAGCGTGTGGTTTCTTTTCTGGAAAATTACTAGTGTTGTGCTGGTGCACTGCTGATGTTGCTGCAAGCTGGTGTTGGTGCTGGTGTTGTTCTTCAGGGAAGAAGACGACCAAAAGCCCATGCCATGCCCTCTCTCTCACTCTCATTCTCTCTCTCTCTCTCTCTCTCTCTCTCAATTTGGGGATTTAGGGTTTTGAATTGGGGGAAAGACACCAAACGGTATCGTTTTATTGTTTAAATGTTGACTATACTCTCCGACAAGCCACATCAGCTTCAAAAATGAATAAAAAAGTGTCACGTAGGATTTCCGGCTAATTTAATCGGCCTTGGCACTGAAATAATCGTTTTTCAAATTTATTGGCACTTAAGTGATCCAAAATAAACTTTTGGCACCAAAGTGAGCATCGTACACAACTTTTGGTATTGATAGTGTACTTATCCTTAGAAGTACCTACACATAATGGTTACATGTATGGGGTAAGTACACTATCAGTGTCAAAAGTTGTACACGGCGCTCACTTTGGTGCCAAAAGTTTCCGTTGGATCACTTAAGTGCCAAATCGGAGAAAAAACGATCACTTTAGTGCCACCGGCCAGAGATTCCAACCAAAATGATTACATGGCTTTTATATTTAAAAAAAAAAAAAATCAAAATGGCATTTAAACAACGTTGTTTTCCGTCCTCCTTAAGAAAACGATGTCGTTTTGCCATCCTAAGTGGATGGCCTCACAAAAACGACGCCACACAACTCATTTAGGGATTTTTTTTTTTTAATTTGGGGATTGAAATTAGGGTTTTTTTGTCCGATCCTCACAAAACGCCGACCTAGCTTGCTTGGCCACCGTCGCTCGGTCGCTGTCCCTCAGCCTCTGTTGTAGTTGCTTGCCACAGCAAGACCAAAAAAAAAAAAAAATGAACAAGAAATCCTGAGAGGACCGAATCTCACGTGACGAGACATTTGCTCAACTTGAAACGACAAGGAAAATCACAGCACGCGAATTGGTCGAATCCAAAACCTAAGCTAACGAAATCGCGACAAACGACAGGAATGCAAGAGCCGGCAGGGGAAGGGGAGGGACGCACACGAGGCAAGGAGACATTTCGGGGAGGGAGATGGAGGTGTCGACAGCGAGGGCGGAGGAGGGGATAGCGAGGCCACGATCACCACTGTCGTCAAAGCTAGCTTCGCTGGCGACCTTCATGGTGTTTCAGATCTTCGCGGTTACCATTGGCCAGATTGCTCGTGCTTCTGGAGATTCTTCGAGCTCGCGCTTCCTCTGTGCTTGGTGATATTCCTTGGGAAAAGGCGATGGTGGAGCTAAGATTTTGGGATTTGAGAGGTCGACAAGGTGATTGAAAATAGAGGAAAACTACTAGGGGAGGACGGAGGCAAGCGCGTGGTTTCTTTTCTGGAAAATTATTGGTGTTGTGTTGGTGCACTGCTGGTGTTGCTGCTAGCTGGTGTTGGTGCTATTCTTCAGGGAAGAAGACGATGAGAAGCCCATGCCATGCCTTCTCTCTCTCTCTCTCTCTCAATTTGGGGATTTGAGGTTTTGAATTGGGGGAAAGACACCAAACGACATCGTTTTGTTGTTTAAATGCTGACTATACTATCTGGTGAGCCATATTAACTTCAAAAACTAATAAAAAAGTGCCACCTTGGATTTCTGGCTAATTTGATCGGCGTTGTCACTAGAATGATTGTTTTTCAAATTTGTTGGCACTTGAGTGATCCAAAATAAACTTTTGACACAAAAGTGAGCGCTGTACATAACTGTTGGCACTGATAATGTACTTATCCCTACAAGTACCTACACATAATGGTTACATGTAAAAGCACATTCTATTTGCACGTATTTTGCACACATAGTGCATGCTCTTGCACATATGTCGCACGCAACTTACACGTATATGAACCGCCAAACCAAAGCAAGGGTGGCTAATCAGAATTTCCACCTTCCATTCATAATCAATCAAATTGATCATCCCTTATTTTTCCTTTTATTTACTCCGATTACCAAAAATTATATGTTATGCAATTTTATTTATTTTTTTAGGGTGGTCAAAATTGAGGTGTCAACATTTAAGAAAGCATTAATGCAATTGATTAGTTACAACTTCACAAACCTTCTCAAGAAAGACTAGAAATGGGTATTGAAATGATATAAGGATGTTGTTGATGGAAGAACGATATATGTAAACTTCCCTTCTTTCATCATAGTAGGCTAGACTACCCTTGGACGATGAACCAACCGACTTTTAAGATTGTTGAAAGCTGCCCTACCATTCCTAGCTCGGTGATTGCCATATTTAGGTACAAATCTACATTGCCTACAATGGTAACATAAATTAATAAAGTACCATGATATCATTAGAGCAAAAGCATATGGTGTAGAGTCTGTGGACAATAAAAACGAAGGAATAAATAATTTTTAACCTTAGTTTACATGTAGAAGTATGAGGTAAGTACGCTATCAGTACCAAAAGTTGTGTACGATGCTCACTTTAGTGCCAAGAGTTTACGTCGGATCACTTAAGTGCTAAATCGGAGGAAAAACGATCACTTTGATACCATTGGCGAGAAATTCCAGCCAAAATGATTACATGGCTTTTATATTTAAAAAAAAAAATCAAAATGGCTTTTGAACGATGCCGTTTTGCCATTCTAAGTGGATGGCCTCACAAAAACGACGATGCACAACTCATTTGGGTATTTTTTTTATTTGGGGATTGAAATTAGGATTTTTTTTGTCCAATCCTCGCGCAATGCCGACCTAGCTTGCTCAGCCGTCATCGCTCGGCCGCCATCCCTCGGCCATTGTCGCTCGGCCTCCATTGTAGTTGCTCGCCACAGCAAGACAAAAAAAAGAAAAATGAATAGAAAATCCTGAGAGGAATGAATCTCACGCGACGAGACATCTGCTTGGCATGAAATGACAAAGGAAAATCACAACACGCGAATCGCCTGGACCCAAAACCTAAGCTAACGAAATTGCAATGGACGACAAGAATGCGAGAGCCGATAGGGGAAGGGGAGGGCACACGAGGCAAGGAGACATTTCGGGGAGGGAAAGGGAGGTGTCGACAGTGAGGGCGGAGGAGGGGATGGCGGGACCACAGCCGCCACCGCCGTCGCCGCTACGCGACCTCAATAGCATTCCAGATCTTCGTGGTTACCATTAGCTGGATCGCTCGTGCTTCTAGAGATTCTTCGAGCTCGCTTCCTCTACGCCCAGCGATATTCCTTAGGAAAAGGCAGTGGTGGGGCTAAGATTCGAGGATTTGAAAGGTCAACGAGGTGATTGAAAATGAGGGAAACTAATGGGGGAGGGCGGAGGCAAGCGCGTGGTTTCTTTTCTAGAAAACTACTGGTGTTGTGTTGGTGCGCCACTAGTGTCGCTGCTGGCCGGTGCTGATGCTATTCTTTAGGGAAGAAAATGACGAGAAGCCCATGCCATGCCTTCTCTCTCTCTCTCTCTCTCTCTCAATTTGGAAATTTAGGGTTTTGAATTGGGGGAAAAACACCAAACAGTCGTTTTGTTATTTAAATGCTAACTAAACTCTCTGGCGAGTCACATTATCTTCAAAAATTAATAAAAAAAAGTACCAGGTTGGATTTCTGGCCAATTTGATCAGCGTTGGCACTGAAATGATCATTTTTCAAATTTGTTGGCACTTAAGTAATCCAAAATAAAGTTTCGGCACCAAAGTGAGTGCTATACACAACTTTTGGCACCGATAGTGTACTCATCCCTAAAAGTACCTACACATAATGGTTATATGTAAAAACACCTATTATTTGCACGTATTTTGCACGCATATTGCATGTTCTTGCACATATGTCGCACGCAACTTGCACGTATATGAAACGCCAAACCAAAGCAAGGGTGGCTAAATGTGGATGGTCTCACAAAAACGACGATGCACAACTCATTTGGGGATTTTTTTTTTATTTGGGGATTGAAATTAGGGTTTTTTTGTCCAATCCTCGCACAACGCCGACCTAGCTTGCTCGACCGCCGTCCCTCGGCCATCGTCGCTCGGCCTCTGTTGTAGTTGCTCGCCACAGCAAGAAAAAAAAAAAAAAAACAAAAAACGAACAAAAAATCCTGAGAGGAACAAATCTCACGTGACAAGACATCTGCTTGGCATGAAACAACAAAGGAAAATCACAACACGCAAATCACCTGAACCCAAAACCTAAACTAACGGAATCGCGATGGACGACAAGAATGTGAGAGCCAATAGGGGAAGGGGAGGGATGCACACAAGGCAAGGAGACATTTCGGGGAGGGAAAGGGAGGTGTCGACGGTGAGGACGGAGCACGGGATGGCGGGGCCATAGCCGCTGCCGCCGTCGCCACTGCACGACCTCCATAGTGTTCCAGATCTTCATGGTTACCATTGGCCGGATCGCTCGTGCTTCTGGAGATTCTGCGAGTTCGCGCTTCCTTTGCGCCCAGCGATATTACTTGGGAAAAGGCGGTGGTGGGGCTGAGATTCGAGGATTTGAAAGGTCGACAAGGTGATTGAAAATGGGGGAAAACTAATGGGGCAGGGCGAAGGCAAGCACATGGTTTCTTTTCTAGAAAACTACTGGTGTTGTGTTGGTGCGCCGCTGGTGTCACTGCTGGCTGGTGCTGATGTTGTTCTTCGGGGAAGAAAATGACGAGAAGCCCATGCCATGCCTTCTCTCTCTCTCTCTCTCTATCTCAATTTGGGGATTTAGGATTTTGAATTGGGGGAAAGACACCAAACGACATCGTTTTGTTATTTAAATGCTGATTATACTCTCTGGCGAGTCGCATTAGCTTCAAAAATTAATAAAAAAGTACCACGTTGGATTTCTGGCCAATTTGATCGGCGTTGGCACTGAAATGATCGTTTTTCAAATTTGTTGACACTTAAGTGATCCAAAATAAAGTTTCAGCACCAAAGTGAGTGCTATACGCAACTTTTGGCACCGATAGTGTACTTATCCTTAAAAGTACCTACACATATTGGTTATATGTAAAAACACCTACTATTTGCACGTATTTTGCACGCATATTGCATGTTCTAGCACATATGTCGCATGCAACTTGCACGTATATGAAACGCCAAACCAAAGCAAAGGTGGCTAAATGTGGATGGTCTCACAAAAACGACGATGCACAACTCATTTGGGGATTTCTTTTTATTTGGGGATTGAAATTAGGGTTTTCTTGTCCAATCCTCGCGCAACGCCGACCTAGTTTTCTCGGCCGCCGTCCCTCGGTCATCATCGCTCGGCCTCCGTTGTAATTGCTCGCCACAGCAAGACAAAAAAAAAAACAAACAAAAAAAACGAACAGAAAATCCTGAGAGGAACGAATCTCACACGACGAGACATTTGCTCGGCATGAAATGACAAAGGAAAATCACAACACGCAAATCGCCCGAACCCAAAACCTAAGCTAACGAAATTGCGACGGATGACAAGAATGCGAGAGCCGATAGGGGAAGGGGAGGGAAGCACACAAGGCAAGGAGACATTTCGGGGAGGGAAAGGGAGGTGTCGACGGTGAGGGCGGAGGAGGGGATGGTGGGGCCACAGCCGCCGCCACCGTCGCCGCTGCGTGACCTCCATAGCATTCCAGATCTTCGCGGTTACCATTGGCCGGATCGCTCGTGCTTGTGGAGATTCTTCGAGCTCGTGCTTCCTCTGCGCCCGGCGATATTCCTTGGGAAAAGGCGGTGGTGGGATTCGAGGATTTGAAAGGTCGACAAGGTGATTGAAAATGGGGGAAAACTAAGGGCGGAAGGCGGAGGCAAGCATATGGTTTCTTTTCTAGAAAACTACTGGTGTTGTGTTGGTGCACCGCTAGTGTCGCTGCTAGCTGGTGCTGATGCTATTCTTCGGGGAAGAAAATGACAAGAAGCCCATGCCATGCCTTCTCTCTCTCTATCTCTCTCTCGCAATTTGGAGATTTAGGGTTTTGAATTGGGGAAATGACATTAAACGGCATCGTTTTGTTATTTAAATGCTGACTATACTCTCTAGCAAGTCACATTAGCTTCAAAAATTAATAAAAAAGTACCACGTTGGATTTCTGGCCAATTTGATCGGCGTTGGCACTGAAATGATCATTTTTCAAATTTGTTGGCACTTAAGTGATCCAAAATAAAGTTTCGACATCAAAGTGAGTGCTATACGCAACTTTTGGCACCGATAATATACTTATCCTTAAAAGTACTTACACATAATGGTTATATGTAAAAACACCTACTATTTGCACGTATTTTGCACGCATATTGCATGTTCTTGCACATATGTCGCACGCAACTTGCACGTATATGAAACGCCAAACCAAAGCAAAGGTGGCTAAATGTGGATGGTCTCACAAAAACGACGATGCACAACTCATTTGGGGATTTTTTTTTTTATTTGGGGATTGAAATTAGGGTTTTTTTGTCCAATCCTCGCCCAACGCCGACCTAGCTTGCTCGACCGCCGTCCCTCGGCCATCGTCGCTCGGCCTCTGTTGTAGTTGCTCGCCACAGCAAGACAAAAAAAAAAACAAACAAACAAAAAAAATGAACAGAAAATCCTGAGAGGAACGAATCTCACATGACGAGACATTTGCTCGGCATGAAATGACAAAGGAAAATCACAACACGCAAATAGCCCGAACCCAAAACCTAAGCTAACGAAATCGCGACGGACGACAAGAATGCAAGAGCCGATAGGGGAAGGGGAGGGATGCACACAAGGCAAGGAGACATTTTGGGGAGGGAAAGGGAGGTGTCGACGGTGAGGGCGGAGGAGGGGATGGTGGGGCCACAGCCGCCGCCACCGTCGCCGCTGCGCGACCTCCATAGCGTTCCAGATCTTCGCGGTTACCATTGGCCGGATCGCTCGTGCTTGTGGAGATTCTTCGAGCTCGTGCTTCCTCTGCGCCCGGCGATATTCCTTGGGAAAAGGCGGTGGTGGGATTCGAGGATTTGAAAGGTCGACAAGGTGATTGAAAATGGGGGAAAACTAATGGGGGAAGGCGGAGGCAAGCATATGGTTTCTTTTCTAGAAAACTACTGGTGTTGTGTTAGTGCGCCGCTAGTGTCGGTGCTGGCTGGTGCTGATGCTATTCTTTAGGGAAGAAAATGACGAGAAGCCCATGCCATGCCTTCTCTCTCTCTCTCTCTCTCTCTCTCTCTCTCTCTCTCTCTCTCTCAATTTGGAGATTTAGGGTTTTGAATTGGGGAAAAGACACCAAACGGCATCGTTTTGTTATTTAAATGCTGACTATACTCTCTAGCGAGTCACATTAGCTTCAAAAATTAATAAAAAAGTACCACGTTGGATTTCTGGCCAATTTGATCGGCGTTGGCACTAAAATGATCATTTTTCAAATTTGTTGGCACTTAAGTGATTCAAAATAAAGTTTCGACACCAAAGTGAGTGCTATACGCAACTTTTGGCACCGATAGTATACTCATCCCTAAAAGTACCTACATATAATGGTTATATGTAAAAACATCTACTATTTGCACGTATTTTGCATGCATATTGCATGTTCTTGCACATATGTCGCACGCAACTTGCACGTATATGAAACACCAAACCAAAGCAAGGGTGGCTAAATGTGGATGGTCTCACAAAAACGACGATGCACAACTCATTTGGGGATTTTTTTTATTCGGGGATTAAAATTAGGGTTTTTTTGTCCAATCCTCACGCAACGCCGACCTAGCTTGCTCGGCCGCCGTCGCTCGGCTGCCGTCCCTCGGCCATTGTTGCTTGGCCTCCGTTGTAGTTGCTCGCCACCGTAAGACAAAAAAAAAACGAATAGAAAATCCTGAGAGGAACGAATCTCACGCGACAAGACATCTGCTCGGCATGAAACGACAAAGGAAAATCACAACACGCAAATCACCCGAACCCAAAACCTAAGCTAACGAAATCGCGACGGACGACAAGAATGTGAGAGCCGATAGGGGAAGGGGAGGGATACACACGAGGCAAGGAGACATTTCGGGGAGGGAAAGGGAGGTGTCGACGGTGAGGGCAGAGCAGGGGATGGCGGGGCCACAGCCACTGCCATCATCGCCGTTGCGCGACTTCCATAGCGTTCCAAATCTTCGTGCTTACCATTGGCCGAATCACTCGTGCTTCTAGAGATTCTTCGAGCTCGTGCTTCCTCTGCGCCCGACGATATTCCTTGGGAAAAGGCGATGGTGGGGCTGAGATTCGAGGATTTGAAAGGTCAACAAGGTGATTGAAAATGGGGGAAAACTAATGAGGGAGGGCGGACGCAAGCGCGTGGTTTCTTTTGCCATGCCTCTCTCTCTCTCTCTCTCTCTCTCTCTCTCTCTCAATTTGGAGATTTAGGGTTTTGAATTGGGGGAAATACACCAAATGGCATCGTTTTGTTATTTAAATGCTGACTATACTCTCTGGCGAGTCACATTAGCTTCAAAAATTAATAAAAAAAAAGTACCACGTTGGATTTCTGGCAAATTTGATCGGCATTAGTACTGAAATGATCATTTTTCAAATTTGTTAGCACTTAAGTGATCAAAAATAAAGTTTCGGCACCAGAGTGAGTGCTATGCACAACTTTTGGCACCGATAGTGTACTCATCCCTAAAAGTACCTACACATAATGGTTATATGTAAAAACACCTACTATTTGCACGTATTTTGCACGCATATTGCATGTTCTTGCACATATGTCGCACGCAACTTGCACGTATATGAAATGCCAAACCAAAGCAAGGGTGGCTAAATGTGGATGGTCTCACAAAAACGACGATGCACAACTCATTTGGGGATTTTTTTTTTTATTTGGGGATTGAAATTAGGGTTTTTTTGTCCAATCCTCGCACAACGCCGACCTAGCTTGCTCGACCGCCGTCGTTTGGCCGCCGTCCCTCGGCCATCGTCGCTCGACCTCTGTTGTAGTTGCTCGCCACAGCAAGACAAAAACAAAAAACAAAAAATGAACAGAAAATCCTAAGAGGAACGAATCTCACGCGACGAGACATCTGCTTGGCATGAAACGATAAAGGAAAATCACAACACGCGAATCGCCCGAACCCAAAACCTAAGCTAACGAAATCGCAATGGACGACAAGAATGCGAGAGCCGATAGGGGATGGGGAGGGATGCATGTGGCATCCCTGTTTGTTGGAATGAAGTAGGTGAAAGGAGATTGACAGGACCTGAACTGGTACAAATTACCACTGAGGCTGTTGAAATTATCAGGAAAAGACTTAAAATAGCCTAGAATAGGCAGAAAGACTACATAGATAAGCATAGAAGACCTTTAGAGTTTAATGTATAGGATTATGTATTCCTTAAAGTATCCCCTATGAAAGGAATATCTCAATTTGGAATGAAGGGTAAGTTGAGCCCTAGGTTCGTTGGACCTTTTGAGATATTAGAAAGAATAGGAGATGTAGCCTATCGACTAGCTTTACCTCCTAAGCTAGAAAACTTGCATGATGTATTCCACGTATCGATGCTGAGGAAGTATCAACCTGACCCAGGACATATATTCGATCATGAAGCCATCAAAGTGGATGAGAAAGTGAGGTACATTGAGGAGCCTATGCAAGTACTGCATCGAAAAGAGCAAATTCTTAGAACCAAGAAAATTCCACTGGTTAAGATATTATGGCGACATCATGATGTAGAGAAAGCCACATGGGAAAGTGAAAATGAAATGAGGGAAAATTACCCTCACTTGTTTAAAGAGACATAAGTAATGCCTAATTTCGAGGACGAAATTATCTAAGGAGGGGAGAATTGTGGCATCCAAAAATTTAGACAATCCTCGGATAGGTGACAGTCATGATCAATCGATGGGAGTATCGCCAGATTGTGGCATTGATATCATTGATGGCCATTAATTCGTATTTGTTTATTGGATTGATATTATATGTGTAGCACTAGACCGATCAACCGTGCAACAAGAGAAAAACTTTGGACTATGATTGAATAATATTTTTCAAGTTACGAAGGGATGGAATTCGGTCCTGCATGAGGAATATGCATGCTGAACTTTAAGGATAAAATTTTGAGGAGTTAGGTCAAACTTGAAAATTATGTACGTCTCTTCATTGTGCGATTCGACAAATAAGGAAAAGAAATCTTGCTGCTTGATCAAATTTCTTTTCCATGCAAGAACTTTGGTTATGCAGTTGTATATGAAGCAATTGGATTATGAGAATGCAAAATTTATTTCTTTAAGAGAAATAATGAAATGCTTCATAATGGTGCAAAGATTATGGGTTATATTATAAAGTTTATGGGCCTTTTTATTTGGACTTTCTTTTGGCCCCAAAACTTTTGGGCTCAAGCAGCCCATGGAGGCCCTAAAGCCGTCGACCGAAAGAAAGGGGGAGGGAGGAGAAGAGAATCGGACAAGGGGGGCGGAGGAAGATGCATGCCATTTTACACTTGTCCATAACCATATTCCACTTGTCCTTCCCATGCAAAACCTCATGATTACTAGCTAATTAAGAAATCAAAAAGGAAAAGAAAGGGGCGGAGTGAATGAGGGAATGACCGAGGGAGAGAGACAGTGATCGAGAGAAGAGGGAGAGTGACCGAGAGAAAGAGAGAGTTGTGAGGGTGCATCGGCGAGGGGAAGAAGGAGACCAGCCCCACCATGCGTGCGCCTGCTGCCGCCGTTGACGTCGCCTAGCTTCGCCGTCGATCGAGCCACGCCCGAAGTCCTCAAGTTGCTATTTTGCTTGCTGTGGTTGCATTGGACTTAAGGCAAGTGAGAGTCCATTGATCTACATTTTGCTGTACTGTCGTTGTCTAGTGAAGTGTAATAGATTTTGGAGATGCTTGAATTGTGATGCTGGATGCTAGAATTCGAAAGAACAGAAGTAGTTCCTTAGGACTAGTAAACTGTTTCATGGAAAAATAGCTTGACATTTTGCGACTCCGTGAATTTTATGCAATTATCTAGTTGAAATTTGACTTTGTGTCCTTGATGAAAGTTGTAGATGACATCTTGAGGAGTAACATACTAAAATTTGAAAAGAAACAGACAAGTATTGGTTGGTGAAACGATTTTTTTTCTGTAAATGTTAATCCTGGAAACTGTTACAAAGTGTTAGGGAGAGTTATAGCGATTATATCTCTTGATCTACAATTAATTTGACTTAAAGTTCTTCACAAAACTTTTACCTCTAGGTCTTATCTATAACATATCCAAAACTCAGAATTTTTTTGAGTTCATTTAGGGGTTATTCCGAAATTTCCATTAAAACTGCACATTCTAGTTTTTAAGCTGTTTTACTCCGACTTTGCTCAACTGATTTCAATTAGTGAAGTGCATTCTGTTTTGTTCGAAAACTATTCTATTTCAAGAACAATCGAATTGCTCTATGAGTTGTGATGTCTTGAGTTGTTGTTTATACAATGGATGCGGTGACATTTAACATATCGTATGGCATCAAATGTTATTTTCAAAGTGAGACATATACATGTATATATATCAGGTTGTTGATGA